>JASAUF010000670.1:1200000-1622500 GCA_030180095.1 Magnolia changhungtana
AATAGGCAGATCCAAGGCTCAAGTGGACTACACAACAGGAATTAAACTCTCACCGTTGAAAACTTTTTAGGGACCACAGACTTTTTGGATGGAGCTAATATTTGTGATTTCTCCTCATCCAGGTCTACCTAACTTTATAAATAGGTTGGATGGTAAATAAACATCACCGTCGGCCCTAGAAAAGTTTCAACGGTGAGAATCATTATCACCTCTGCTTCCTGTGGTGTGGTCCACTTGAGACCTGGATATACCTAATTTTGAATTTAATTCCTAAAATGATACTAAAAAATGGATGGACGGTGTGGATAATACCCGTACATCACGGTGTCCACTCTAAGCTCCCGCCCGTTCCCAGCCGGAGACGGGCTGAGGTAGGACGCAATCCGCGTCCCTTCTCGAGACGGTATGTTCAGTACGGCCCACGCTGGTTTTCTTTCCTCATGTGAGTGTGGCTCACGTGCTGACTGCATGATTGTGGACCGAGGAATCTAAAGGGTGGGCCACACCTAAGGATCGATTCTGTGTCCGTTTTGCGCGATTCACTCCTTCGATCTCTCCTAGCGCGCCATTCTCCTCAAGTTTCTCGTAAGGATCGCGATTCAGGCAGCCGTCCCTCACAATGAGGGAGCGGAATACGTGTCCGAGATCCACGTGTTCGGAGCACCAGTGGGAGATCTGTTCCATTCATCAGGGCCGCTGTCTGAATCACGACCCTTTTAATGAGAAAAACGGAAAGATCACGTTATGATTGGACCACGTAAGCAAGTCAGTTGGAGTGGTTTCCGACGCGAGTTGCCTGTGACCCTGCCCGCGGGAAGTTCCTGCGGTCGGAAGCTACGTGGGACCTACCGAGATATCCATCCGCTTCATCAGTTTCTTCATCTCAGATTAGGACATGATCCCAAAAATAGCCAGATCCAAAATTCAAGTGGACCATCTACAGGAAATAGTGGGGATGGAGCACTGACCGTCAAAACATTTATGTGGACACAGAAGTTTTGGATGTCATATAAACATTATGGTGGGCCCCGAGACGTTTTCAGTGTTGGCATTTCCATCTCTACTTTTTACTGTAACGTGGTCCACAAAAGTTTCGGATAAGCTCATTTTTTTTACCACGTTTTAACCGAGCTGGAGAAAGTGATGAAAGGATGGAATAGACATCTCGTTGGCCCAGTGTCGCTTCCGACCACAGAAATTCCTGCGACCGCGGCTCGTGGGAAGCTGGCGTCCGGTAATTTCGGTCGGCTTGTACCAATCAAAACATTCATTCACGGGTCGTGATTCAGTAAAGGGCCAGTCATGCGGCGGGACGGACGGTGTATCAAATGTCCAGTGTATAGAACTCGTGTCAGAGATCCGGCCCTTCGTCAGGTAGTGTAGTCTATGTGCTTGTCGTGGACCATCAGTAGTGTTGGTCCATTGATCAGGTACAACGAAACTAGTCGGTTGGAAAAAACAAGTCCAACGGTCCAAACTCAATTTTTAGGTGTGACTTACTCGATGAGTGTATATTTTTTGTACATAGCACATTCACGGCGACTTACCTGATCTCTGACACGTGTGCTGATGCCGGATCTTAAATAAGTGTTACGATCCCTCAACTGAATCTGACCCTTCTTTCAGCATCTAAATGGATTTGTAGAGTACTGTTGCATCAGAACGCTACTAATGTCCGGATTGGCCGGTTTGTACATGATGGTCCCAGGATTCGCATGTTAGAGACCGTGGATTCGATGGACCCCACCATGAATGGATGAGGAGTAAATAAGTTAACAGACAAAATAATTCTAACCGTTGGATCATTTGCCTAAAACTAAACAGTTAAGCAAAAACAAGGTAACGATCCTGCGTGGGATTTACCAATCAACAAAACTTTTGGTTCATTCTCCATTCTCCATCCAATGGTCGGGTCTATAATACCAAATAAATGGGCCCCATTATGCATGGGTCCGACTCGTTTAGTCGTCGGGTTTTCCTATTTCAGGCGCATAAATGGGACTTGCGGGCTTGGCTAGGGCCCAAAGTAGATTATTTTAGAAACATGGGCTGGCCCGTTGGGTCTGATTTGTCATCAATCGACAATGTAAGGATTGTTCAAATTCCAATGCCTCTTTGCACAGTCCATTCGGGTTTTGATTGTTACAAGTGAGGCCCATGGTTCAGTAATCTAAGTCATTAGTCTGGTTGTATACCAGTGTTGGTGGGCATGCCCTTAAAACTCTTCCATATGTTCCCAGTGACTTTCTAGGTACCATTAAAACTCTCCCATGTGCTCCCAGCGACTATCTAGGTACTTTCTTTTTCAGTTGAATGTGGAATGTTGTTGCATTTCTCTTCTCAACGGTATTCGTAGGCAACCAAATTGAAGGGCTAGGAATAGGATAGAAGCTTTTGGGATTATAGCAGCCAAACAGTCCAATAGTCTAGAGTAATGAACCTGGATCACAGCCCAAAGGCCCTACCCTACCCTACCCTACCCTACGTGTTCCCCCGTACAAAACCACAGAGGACCACACAATCCTCGCCGTCTGGATCAAGAAAACAGGGATGGTTAACATTCAGGGAGAAAAATCTTTAGATTGGAAGGCTAGGGTGGCCTAAGTAAATTATTATTATTATTATTTTTTCTGCTTGTACCATGGACCATGGTGGATCCCGGGATCCACTGAAGCTGGGTCCCACCATTGGGACATGGCTTCGGTGGATCCCCGTATCCATGGAGGATGGTGGATCCCAACCGTGGGGCACTTTGATTTATATTCGTTACATGCATGCCGTCCATTGATTTTGACAGCTCATTTCAGGACATGGTCGCAAAAATAAAGAAGATCCAAATCTAAGGTAGACCACACCACATGAAATCGTGGTGATTGAATATCTACCATTAAAAGCTTCTTATGGGCCAATGGAATGCTTATTTTCCATCTAACATGTTGATAAGGTTACAAAGACCCAGATGAAAGGACTACACAAATATCAGCTTAGTCCAAAACTTTTGTGGCCTACCAGAAGTTTTTAATGGTCAATCATCATTTCACGTAGTATGGTCCAGCTGTGATTTGGATCTGCTTTATTTTTGGGATCACTGCTTAAAATGATCCATCAAAATAGATGAAGGTTACGTATGTAATGAAAATAGATCACGGTGGGCCCTACAATGAGTGATCCACTGACCTTGGTGGTTCCAGCTATCTACCCAACAAGCCTTCTGCCCATCATCCACTCCCCTTGTAGCCACATGTAGTACCTCGCGGTGATTCTTTCCTGCCAGAACGTCTCTCTCATGAGTTTGATCATCTGCCGCCCACAAACAGAAAAATATCGTCTACTACATTTAGGCGCTCACAATATCAATGATAATATGGACCAATCACGAAGCAGGAAAACAGAAGTTTCCTGTCTGTACAAGCAGAGGATCCGGATTCCTCCCCATGCTCCTAACCGAAGTAACGGTAAAATGAAAATGCAGGTCCTCTGTTCTATAAGGGATGGTACCACCTGTTCTACCAATACAACCCCGACTCAGCCATTTGGGGCAACATAACATGGGGCCATGCCGTATCGACTGATCTCATCCATTGGCGTCACCTCCCTTTAGCAATGGTCCCTGACCGTTGGTACGACGCAAACGGAGTCTGGACTGGTTCTGCCACCTTCCTTCCCAATGGCTCCATTGTGATGCTCTACACCACCTCCACGAACGAGCTTGTACAGGTACAGAACCTTGCCTACCCCACCAATTCCTCCGACCCTCTCCTTATCAGCTGGACGAAGTATGATGGAAACCCAATACTCCTCCCACCTCCTGGCATTGGCCCCAAGGACTTCCGCGACCCCACCACTGGCTGGTTGGCCCCTGATGGCAAGTGGCGGATCACCATCGGTTCCAAAGTGAACAAGACGGGTGTATCGCTCGTCTACAAGACGTTGGATTTTATCTCCTTCGAGCTGGTGGACGAGGTGATGCATGCCGTGCCTGGTACAGGAATGTGGGAATGTGTCGACTTTTATCCTGTGTCGATGAACGGGAAGAATGGTCTAGACACATCAGCGAATGGCCTTGGGGTGAAGCATGTGCTGAAGGCTAGTTTGGACGATGACAAGAACGATTACTATGCGATTGGGATGTATGATCATGAGAAGGACACATGGACCCCAGATAATGCCGAGTTGGATGTGGGGATCGGGATACGGTATGACTATGGACACTTCTACGCGTCGAAAACGTTCTATGATCAGAACAAGGAGCGGAGGGTGTTATGGGGTTGGATCCGTGAGACAGACAGCGAGAATACGGACATTGAGAAGGGATGGGCATCCCTACAGGTATGATGTTTCATTATTCATATGCTCAAATTGCTTAATTGGCATCAATGCTGCTGTGAGCAGGATCATTGTCTTGGTGGGCCATCAGATTAGTCACGACCTAAACATCACAGCAATGGGACTATGGTGGCCATCTGATCAGTGGCCTGGAGTGGAAGATTGAAAAGAAGTTGAGCGAAAAATGAGCCAGTTGCATAACTCTCACTGATGGGATGGATAGGATCCTAATATCAATGTTTACTTTGGGCTACAGCCCGTTTGCATGATGACCCACCAGATCAATGGTCTCAATATCTTAACACGTTCTATACACCAAGTGTTTGCTGTTGGATTCTGGTTTCTCTGATGAAAATGGCATTTGATTCTTTGATAGGGCATACCTAGGGTGGTGTTGTTTGATGAGAAGACAGGGAGCAATTTGCTTCAGTGGCCAGTGGAAGAAGTAGAGAGCTTAAGAATGAGCAGTAAGGATTTCCACAACATCCAGATCCCTGCTGGATCAGTTGTGCCGTTGGATGTCGGCATGGCCACACAGGTTTGCTCTTTGCTATTCTTCATTTCATTTTATCTCATACATTTTAGTGACTGCCATATCAAACTGATTCGCTGTGGATGACAACAGCAATGAGAACTCCATATGGATTATAAATGCAGGCCAGATTTGCCTTTATTTCTGAAGAAGTGGTGGTATTGATGTGGGGTTCATTTCCACTAGGGATGTTCCTCAGTGAGGGGTCATTTCCTGTGTAATGAAGATTGATATGGTGTAACTGCTCACACTTAGTTTTCAAGAAAGCAGTTGATCGATTATTAAAATTAGGACCATCAGAAAAAATCAATTAGGCTTGAGGCCTACCAACCTAGCAGTTGATGGTCCCCACATGTATAACCCCACAGAAGTTAAATGTTTGCACTGGATGATTCCTGATTAGGTACATTTTAACCAATTGCATTCTTATTGGAGGATTTGTCTTGCAATTGAAACAGTTAGACATAAATGCGGAGTTTGAGATAGCCAAGGAAGCTTTGGAGGGGACAATCAAGGCCGATGTGGGCTACAACTGCAGTTCCAGCAATGGGGCTGCTGGAAGAGGCATGTTGGGACCGTTTGGGCTTCTGGTTCTTGCTGATCAGGGCCTCTCCGAGCAAACGGCTGTGTACTTTTACATTGGAAGGGGGACCGATGGCAATCTCCAAACCTTCTTCTGCCAAGATGAATTAAGGCATGTTATCTTTCTTAATCTGCAGTTTAGTCACTAGGAAGCTGAAAAAACCAAACTGAAAGTTGAAATAATTGGTTGTTCTGCAGGTCTTCTAAGGCAAACGACATTGTCAAAAAAGTATATGGGAGCACAGTTCCTGTTCTTGATGGCGAAAAATTGTCTGTGAGAATACTGGTAAGTGACAATTTGATTTTGGCACAATTAAGAGGAATGAACAAGAACAAGCAATCAACCGTCTGATCTTGATCATATGGTTGTTACATGTGGAAGTGGTCCCCACATGAAACAACCAATCAGATATGAGATTGGAAGTTGTTTAAGCTTGCAAACACTCAAAATTGGGTGTTAATATGCTGTTCTTCCTTTAATGCTTCCGAAGATAGGCTGACATACATAAGAATGGTTAACCAGGTCGACCATTCAATCGTCGAAAGTTTTTCCCAAGGAGGGAGGACATGCATCACATCTCGGATCTATCCAACAGCGGCTATCTATGCAGCAGCTCGAGTCTTCCTCTTCAACAATGCCACTGGAGCTGATGTCACAGCAACTTCTCTCAAGATATGGCAGATGAACTCTGCATTCATTAGCCCCTTCTCTGTCTAATCCTTTATTTAGAACATGAATGGTCGCCTATATTTTTTCCCTCGGCCCCTCTCAATAACCTTACCATTCATTTAATCTCCCATCCTTCAACCTTGCATTGATTTCAATATCTTGAATATCTGCATTCTGGCATTCTCTGAGGAGCTGTATTCACTACCATCTGAAGGATATGTAGAGAATTTTGTTGCAGTGAAATGGATCCCATGGGTGATCTTGACGTTATTGGCTAGACAGTTAGCAATACTTCGGCATGGATGTGTGAAGATATAGTTTTTTGCAGTTGGAATACACTAGTTTCTGTTACAGCATGTTTGATGGTGTATCAATCTAACTGATGATATCATCAAGCCTCTGCTAAATTCTGGCCTAAAGTATGGTGCTGACATGTTGGTGGAATAGATTCTGAAGGAAAGAATCACATGTTACATGCCTCGTCATCGAATATTAGAAAATTTTAAGCCACTCATACATCATTAAGGTTTACTTTCGCCGAAATGGCACCAATACAGATGAATGCTAGTCTGAAGAGTGTTTGGATAAAAGGTGTCCATATGCCATTTGATTGGTTCACATAGGCAGTCCACCAAGTAGGAAGAGGGAGCCATTACTTGTATCTATGGATTCAATCTCCTCTGCAAGCCAATCAAAGGTCATGTGGGTGTTGTGTTAATTCAATCAAACGCTGAATATATCATAGCCAGATGTATGATAAGATACGTTCTTTCAACAGGTTTTTTGTAGATGGGTTGGGTACGCTATCCCATTTAAACATTGGTTGATTTGCTCTTCTCAAGGCATGCGTAAGGATCTGTGCCTCCGCATTAAAAATGGAATGTGTATCACCGAAGTATGATCAACTGAAGATACTCTCAGGTGTAAGTACAATTTCTGCCAATACCAACTCCCTAGTGTCGATGCTTCCCATTGGTCCACGTCAGGGCCTAAAACAGACACCAGAATCAATACCATCCAAAACCCATCTGTAAAATCAAATGAGAATGCATATGGAAGCCCAGCACTCAAATGTCATGGTGACCGAATTCCTAAGTTGATGTAATGCATAGACTTCTCCATTATAGGCAAATGTTTTCCATGTTATATATATATACACACACACACATGCACACACACACCACACACACACCACTTACACACACACACACCTCACACATGCACGCTGTGGGATTTCACCACTGGTGGGTACTCAAACCCTTGACCTGGTGTTGAAACTCCTGGGAGTCTACCACCCGGGTAAGAGTAAGGGCCCATTTTCCATGTTATAATTCCTCGCAAGGAAGCTTATTGTTTAGGTCCCTCTCCATTGAAGCCATATTAATTAAATTATTGTTTTTTAAAGAGTATATGGCAGAAATTAATGATGTTTCTAGTATTTGTAACCTCACATTGCAGTTGCATTTCTTTTGGATCGAACAAGAAAGTAAAGTAACTTCAATTTAGAACACAAAAAAAAAAAAAAAAAAAAAAAAAAAAGAAGAAGAAAAGAAGAAGACAATTTGATCATTTCCCCTTTAGTGGACTAATAATTGTAATTTTATTCGATAGTGCATTCAAACACAATGTACGTACAATACTTTATAATGAAAGCGGCCAAATGGATTTTCAAGGCCATGTAGAGAAGTGAGCAAATGGGTTCTTTTCTAATCTCATCATCCATACTCAAAGAGTAATGTTTCATCCTACTTACTAAAAAATAAACAACTAGATGAAGTTGTCCGAACCGTTTGCGAGTGTTGATTGTATTGTTACAAAATCCAATTCGGCAATGCACTTATTTGAGATGTGCGTGTGCACCTAATTCCATGCGGCAACTTCCATGATCTGCCTTTTTCTTGCTGGGTAAATGACACATGGCACCGTCCAGCTGGCTGCCGGGAGTTTTAAGGTTTTCTTAGTATATTAAAATGCAATATTATTGTTATCATTGCCGTCTTGTATCGGATAATAACCATTGATTTTGGGAGAAGGCGTGGCTACCAACATAATCAACATCAGACGGTAAGCTGACTTTAGATTATTAAAAATGGGCCAGCAATCCAGTAATTGGACGGACCACGCCTAAGAAATCTCCTGAATGGGATAATCACAACCTTAGACAGTCAAGAAATACAACAACATTCTACATTGAACTGAAACTAAAGTCCAAGCATTGATGGTTATGATCTAATTCATGAGATTTTTGGGCATGATCCATCCATGGTGGGACACAACAGAATGGGCCCCACCTGTTAGGAGTGAAACCTGGGTGTGCTATCCAGAGCCCAGGGCTGTCAATCAGGCCATCTGCGGCTAGGTTGAGGTCTGTCCAAGCACAGCCCGGATAGTGGATCCCAGGCCCGAGACCGGTGTAGGTTTTTGATAGGCCGAAAACAAACAGGCCCAAGCTCAGGTACCCATTTTTGTGCAAGATCTGGACCGTTCATTAGGTGTACCATACCATGCATGATATAGGAAAAATGCCCTTGAATGTAAACGATCCGGGCCAGGCTTGCGGGCTTTTAAACACACTAGAGCCGATTGCGATAAATCAGGTTAAGTTTTTGGTACGGGCCTAACTTATGCTTAGAATTTCAGCCCAAGCTCGTCTGAAGTGGGCCAACCCCGCCCAATAACTGCCCTACATGATCCTATATCCCTGATGGTTACTATGGCTGAAAGTCCGGCGGGTTGGTGCTCAACCCTCACCCAACCCAAGGTTCCTACACCTCAACACTGACCCAATCCAACCCAACCTCGGGTTGTGAATTCTCAACCCAAGCCCAACCCAAGCAAGCTCGGTCAGTAGATATATGCTAATATTTTCATTATTATATTAGTCTATTATATTTTCAATACACATCTTATTTTTTGTACCTATAATTTTATTAAATATATATGTAGTTATTTATGGTAAAGAAGTTCATTTTTTCTAAACAAACAAGCTAAACTATAGGACAACTACTCATTTAAAAGTCGTATTGTGTATCAGGCAATTTATTTGGGAGAGAGAAATCCGGCATATCTTGTTAGCATGAGTCATTAGAAATGACGTGGAACAATGAAACCTGACGGCATTGGAATTTCCCGTGCCTTCAATACAGACAATCCGCACTTAATTATAATTAATTTATAAGGAATTTATATATTGATCAGGTTCAGATTAAGTCAGGCAACCCAAGCCCAACCCAAGTTTTATTTGGTTGGTGTTTATATGGCCCAAGCCCGAGACCAAACCGGATACATCCTGCCGAAGCCCAACCCAATGTCGGGTCGGTCGGGCTGAACCCGCCCAACTTTCAGCCCTAATGGTAACTGTTGCATGAAGAAAGTGTGGCCACGAAAAGAGGTCGGTTTCAACCTGATATATTATACTATAATCGGGTTTGCCGTTTCCCTTTGTTGTTTTCTCAATGGAAATAAATAGTGGTGGATGATCACATGCGCTACGTTTAAGCCGTGTTGCGTCCACTTGTAATACATATGTGGAATCAAAATCATGCATCTGGTGCGTTCCTCATTCTCACGGTACATTGAAAGGACTAACCAGGTTTAAAAACTCAGATGGGATGCACCGTAGGCAGTATATGCAGTCACTCTTGTATATACACACACAAACTCTTGTTATGGCCCACCTAAGATTTGGAATAAGCTTGAGTTTCGGTGTATTCCTTTATCCTTGCTCATATGATGAATGGATTGGATGAGATACATACTATTAATTAACATTTGATTTGATGGGTAGTAAGCCAACACATGGCGGCACTAGAAGATCAAATTGAAATCGTAATAGCAAATGAGATCTGGGGGAGGAGATCGTGAAGCACAAGAAAAGTAGTTACCACAATATGTGTGCATGTCATCGTGTCTGAGTAAAATTAGCTGTTACATGATATGTGACAATATGAGAGATGCCATATGCTTTATAATAGCTTAAAATAGAAGTCATGGCCATTGTTTTAGTTGGCTGTGATACTTCTCGTGACACATGGCAGAAGTCTAGTGGCAACACATGTGAAGCCGTAAGTGGTAAGCTTTTACGTGCACGATTAGTTAAGATGATGACCAATAGTGACATATAGAGAAACTTAATTGGCCACGCATTTTGAAACATAAGCTGATTACACAGATTATCAAAATATAAAAATCACAAGCTACGATTACTTAAGGATTGGCATATTTGAAGAAAATCTCACACACTCATTTTGAGTTTGAAGTATAATCGGGTGCGTATGCTAATTTACTAATCAATCAAAAGAAGATCTTGAAGGTTGATTCCAATATACATGTCTCCAGCAAATTGCTTTACACGTTTATAAAAGTTAGGAGAGAATGAAGAGCTCAAGCCCACACCTCTCCAATACAATACAACATTACTTCTTTTTTCTTTTTCTTTTTTAATGCAACGTTGTTGTAGACATCTAACTTGAATTGAGATAAAACTACTCTTCGAACTTCTGGTTATGCTCCCATAAAATTATCTCTGGGCAATCTGACAACCATTAGAAATTTGATCGGATAAGAAGGCATGGCCCTTGGCATGTCACGAAGATAACTGTCAGACTCGATTTACGGAATTCTAGTTTAAGGAACCACAATCCAAGCCCATGATTGACTCTCTCCGACTCATGATCGACCCGACATTGGATTGGGCTTGGGCAGGTTGTATTATGTTTGGTCTTGAGCTTGAGCTATACAAACACCAACCCGATAAAACTTGGGTCAGGCTGAGCCCAATCCAACCTGAACCCGATCAATATATAAGTTACTTATAAATTATAATTTAAGTGCGGATCATCTGTGTTGAAGGCATGGGAAATTCCAATGTTGTTGGGTTTCATTGGTCCATGTCATTTCCAACGACTCAAGCTATCAAGATACCCCTAATTTCTCTCTCCCAAACAGATTGTGTGCTACACAACATGACTTTTAAATGAGTAGTAGTCCTAATTTTAGCTCGTATGTTTAGAAAAAAAAAATGAAGTTGTTTACCATAAATAACTAATTATATAATTAATAAAATTATAGGTACAAAAAATAAGATGTGTATTGAAAATATAATAGACTAATGTAACAACAAAAATATTAGCATGTATCCACCTGACCGAGCCCGCTTGGGTTGAGAATTCCCATCCTGAGGTTGGGTTGGATTAGGGTTGAGGTATAAGAACCTTGGGTTGGGCTAGAGTTGAGCACCAACTTGACCCAACCCGTCTGACTTTCAGCTTTAGAGAGGGAGAGGTCAGATGACAGAAAAATAAATTGAGAAATGTGTCTGGACAGGTCCCCTTCTCTGAATACCTTGGAGCCTTTTGATCAAGGCTGAGGTCGTGCCCAAATCTAAAAGCCAACTCAGAGAAGGAAACCGTCTATTAAAGAAGTCAATGAGCTCAAAGAGCATACTTTGAATCGGGAATATCCGATCATCCCTTTTGAACCAAAAAGGTTTATGATTTTCCTTTTTCTTTCTCACATCTCAGTCAAACTCACATTGTGTTCCAACTCTACACACCTCCAACCTACCTACAACATGAACTCGCACTTTATTTTGCCTACTCGAGTCCTATACTCGTAGAGTAAAGCTAGGTTCTCATTTTATTCTCATTTACTAAACTTTCAATTTATTTCACATGATATGGGCCTGCCCGGGGTTGTTTGGCATTGTGAAGGCTAGATTTCTTTATTTTGGCATGCCCGCTCCTCTGGAGAGATTATGCACAGCATGGCTAGATACATGTATAATGCCAAAGTATTACTAAATCCCCCTCAAAGTCATAAATCCTGTGGAGTACAGATCGCATGCCATGTGAGTGGAATGGAATTTCTACCATGAAATATGTGGTTGATGATAAATAGTCAATTATCTTGCAAACGACCGATTCACCGTGAAGCTCCGCTGTGTTGGATAATGAATAGACTATCGTTTCCCAACGATTGTCTCCACACGAAGCCTAGTCGTGCGATGAATGTACCATCAAAGATCCACTAGTCATCGATCGTCTAGTCATGGAATCGGGCTTTACATGACAAATGGACAGTTGCTACAATGATTGTCTAGGCACAAAGCTAATCGTATGATGAATAGACATCCATCTCTTCCTGCAAACCACTATTGTCTCACACAATGAAGCCCAACTTGCAACAAACGGACTATCATCCCTAACCATCGTCCAACCACAGAGTCATTTGAGTAGGTGATCCAATTTTCATGCATGCCTAACAACCATCTCGCTACAAACAGATAGTCACTCCCGATGATCATCTCCTCATTAATAGATTGTCATTATTTATCATTTTTTTTCCTTTTTCATTTATCATTTACTTTCCCAACAAACACTCATTAAAACTTATTTATTTAATTGATCAGTTTCAACCTAATTTCATTCTTTTTAATCATATTATCTTTAATATAAAGAGTACAGGTAATCATACACCTAATTGAAAGTTCTTTTTCCAAAGATAAAAAGAGCTAATTAAAAGGACGAACCCCTTCTCTTGATTGGGTAGTTAAATAGTTAGTCCTATCTTCAAAAACATGATCTTAATTGCTTATTTGGGGTCATCGTCACAAGGAATTCGGTTTCAATTAAGCCATTATTGGCTCTGGCAAGTCAGGCAACGACCACACACACACAACACGTGAGATTGAATTCAAAACCAACGTATACAACACGGTGGACCCGAACCCCGGCAGAAAGTTTCAATGGTTGACGTCCCCCCTCTCATTTCTTCCTTATCTTGCCTACCTCAACCATGCATTAGCCTACATTTAGAGATCTATGCCTAACATGGGGTGCATATCTAATGGACAGGTTAGATGACCCTCACACAACATGGTGGGCCCTACACAGATCGAACGTATAAGTTGAACGTACCTGATCATTCCTCATAAATAGTCTAAGGTAGTGGCAACAGTTAAGGCCGTTGGAATCAATGGTGGTCCACCAATACTTTTCATGGATCCGACGGTAAGGATTTTCTCAAATTCATTGTAAGCCATGTCACCCCGTGTGCACGCTGAAACCAAAAAAGGAAACGTGCCGTTCCAAATCCATTTTGGAAATTAACGGTCAGTGAAGATAGGCCACATCAATCCAACTCAATGAAGAACCGTAAGAAGAAAGCTTTTGGATTGCATTGTCATAACAAATGCAGACAAAAAAGGCTACTTCTCCGTCTCTTGCACGGTGTATTATTCATACTAATAATTCCGGAAACGGATTGGCTACTCCGCTGCCACTAGCCAATGGCTGGTGGTCGGTGCTCTGTAGGCCCCACTATGATGTATGTGTTTCATCCATGCCGTCTATCTATTTTTATAGATCATTTTATAACATGAGACCAATAATGAAGTATATATCATTCTCAAAGGGACCACATTACAGGAAACAGTGTTGAATGAAAGTCGACTATTAAAAACTTTTTGGGGCCATAAAAGTTTTGGATCAAGCTTTTTTCCCCTTCATCTGGGTCTGTATGACATAATCAACAGATTGGATTTCAAATAAACAGTACAGTGGGCCTTAGGAGGATTTTAATGGTGGATATCCAATCACTATTGTTTTCCTGTGGTGTGGTCCATCTGAGATTTATATCCCTCTAATTTTTAGAATCATGATCTAAAATGATCTGTAAAAATGCATAAACGGAATGGATGAAACACATACATCATGGTGGGGCCCACATATCACCGACCATCTGCCACCGGGCTGGTGGCAGGGGTAGTAGCCACTCCGTTCTCAATAATTCCACCCTACATATAGATATGACCTATATGCCATGGCCCTTGGTTAAGTCATGACTCGACTGAGTCGGGTATGACTCGGTCTGACTCGCCTGAGTCGGAGGTGACTTAGGTGGCTCAGCTCGGGGTCTCTAGCCTTCTCTCTCCCGCCCTGTCCGATTTGACTCGTCTGAGTCACACCCAACTCAGAAGAGTCTTAAAACTATGGCGTCATTTCAAGGCCTCTATATCATGGCCCTCAATGAATAGGGCATGCCTAGCAAACTATGAATCGTCTAATAATCCTTACTGTCCTATCGATGGTAGTATTGATCAATGGTTCAAATTCAATAAAAGAGGTTCAGATGGGTAGGATATGTCTGATCAGTATCCTTGTGAGTCATGATGCGGTTCCGTAGTTTGTTTCCTGTAATTTAACATAAAGTGATTTTGATAGTTGTATGGTCTAATTCTCGAAAGAGATTTGACCAAGGGTAGCTTTTTGATGGGTCTTAATAAGTTTTCTTGAATGAATTATCATTGTCCTTAGTTCATTAGTGGTACATTTTTTGATTAAATAAGAAGTTATGTCATATTTAATGTTGAGAAAGTTACATGGATGAAAATCTTTTTGGACATAGACAAAGCCCAACTCATGGGGCCCACATTGATATTTGTGTATAATCCATGCCGCCCATACTTTTTCTCATGTCATTTTAGGGCTAAGGCCCAAATATTAACTTGATCTAGAGCTCGTGTGGGTTTAAAAAGCCCTAAAATGACATGACAAAAAGAAAAGGTGACATGAATTATATACAAACATCAATGGCTCCATAAGTTAGGCCTTGTCCACACCGTAAAAGGCTTTTGTGCACACTACTTTATTAGCATTAAATATGACAAAACTTCTTATTTACTAAAATACTGAACGGAATGAAGGAGAATGTCAATTTGGTCTAGAAAACTTCTTAAGACCTATAAAAAGGCTACCTCGGAATATTTGGAAGGTCAAATCTCTTTTCAGAATTTGACGATACAATGATGCCAACACCTTCAAAATCCCTAACATAAACTCCACATTCATGAGTACGTTCTACCGTGCTCGTGCATGATTACGAGATGCTCCTCTTTTTAACTTTGTATCTCTGGTGGGCGTATTCAATTTATTCCACCAGAAAGGCTTACACGATACAGCTACCACCACAGCTTGTAGTGTTTCCGGGCTGCTGTGGGGTCCACATCAACTGCACATCAGATCCACCCCGTTCATTAGATGTGGCCTTTGACTTTAGGACACATGGAAAAAAATTAACCTTTATCAGAACCTAGGATGTTCCACATGATAAAGAACAATTGAGAGGAGATGTCGACCAATAAAACAATTTCTCACTGTTTGTGGGGTTCACCATGTTTGTTAGATGCCATCTACTTCATTCATAAGAAGCGTGGACCCACCAAAAGTAATACCATTCCAAAACCCATGTGGGTTTCACCACATGAATTTACAGATCTTAGATGGTTTTACATTGTTCAATATTTCCTGGCCCACCTAAGTTTTGAAACGGTCTGATTTTTTCCTTAGACGTTGAACATAAGGAGGATAACAAGATGGACGGGTTGGATCGAATTCACGGTTGACGTGGCTACGACAACAATCTGTACCTCTGCAGCACAACAAGTTGTGGTGGTAGCCGTACCTTATGAATCCACCTTTTAAAAAAACAACAGAAAATTCCCAACTTTGGGATATGAAGCGATTAACATTCTTTCAATAAAATATAAGGTGATATCATTCTCAAAGACCACGAAAGAATATTATCTGTATCTAAATGTTATCCTTCATTTAATCTTTTTTTAGTGGAAATCCGAGCCATCTCTGATAGAGATTGGCTATGATGCGACCCCACTTTGCCGTAGGATCCAGGCCATTCAAGATAGAGAACTGGTGGTGGCTGTCTTAAAAATATTTTAGATTTTAAGATCCTAGAAATGGCACGAAACAATGGTTAAAGAAATGGTACATGGTTAAAGAATTCGAGTTGAATGAACATAGGATTGGAATATTCTAATTCGGGTTTTGATACGTTACAGTGCCCAATCACAATAGCAAATGGGGCAAAGGTGAGGATTTGAATTGATGTTCTGTATCTTGCTACACATGCTATCTTAAGAAATGCTTGTTGAACGGATGATCATAAATTGAATTAGGAACATATTGAAAAGTAAATATTATAATGGCCCATATTCAAATCCAAGAGTGGAAGGTAAGGTTCATCACGAAAGATTGTTATAATGTTGGGGTATTTCAAGAACTCAATCAAAAGATACAAAAAATAATAATAATAATATTAAGAGGTGGGTTTGTAAAGATTTCCTCGTGTTAGTATTTTAAGTTGATGCATGTACATTGGCATTGGCCTATATGCACGCCTCAGGCCGCCTATGCTTGTTGCAGTGGTATTAGGCCTCTTTTATCTAGATTAAGTAAAATCCACGAAGTCATTCCCTAACTAGTCTCCGCAAAACATTTGCAATTAGTCCATACAAGAACGCTTGTATTTCATGTTGAACAAGATTAAAAAATAAAATAAAAAATGTTCTTACTTGGGATTTGTTTGATGATGGGATATGAAATTTATTCTAAAATTGTTCATGCTCATCCTCTTTCTCTCTCTATAAATAAATATAGTCTTTTAATGTTGAAAAGGTTGAGAATAAGCATGAAAAATGAAAAAGAGAATAAAGCATGAGAAAATTTTCATAAATTATTAAATTTCTTAAAATGTAAAAGAAAATTAAAGAGTTGAGGACGGATCCTTTGTAAACATTTCTATAACTCTTATGGTCTGTTTGTTAAATCTGAAGTCTAAAAGCCCAAATATGAAATTTGAAATCTAAAATCTAAATCTAAAGTTCGAAAACCTGTTTTATAATTGTCTAAAAGTAGTGCCAAAGTTTGAAAATTAAGTATGGAATCTAAAAAAAACCTGTTTGTTAACATTTGAAATCCGTTAATTTGACACATTTGCCTGTCTCATATTTGGAGATATGGGTGGGATCTATTATTGTGAGGCCCACCATGATGTATGTGCCTTGTTGACGTCAAAATCTGGTCAGCTCTCCTCCTTGTCTCATCTACTCCGAGAGGTCACCGAGTCCTAAACCTGCACACCAACAATGAGCAAAGGAGACCCTGGCTAAGCCGGAGGACCCTCTGATGCCTAAGTCAGGACACAAGAATCTGGGTCTTGGTTATGGAGTGGTGGGAGAGTATTCGATATTGTGTACCTGTGGCGATGGGGTGATGGACTACTTATACATGATGGTTAAGCGGTCTGGGTTCGACAATCTCGGCACGATCAGGGGATTCCTAAATCGTAGAGATATTGCCCGTAATATGCAGATCGTGTAGCGCGTTAAGCGCGTAATGCGTATAACCAGACGAAGTTTTCGGCCACGTCCGGCTATGACAGTTTCCTCATTTGGCAAACGGGACTTTAATATCAACTTGGCTCAGCTCAGCCAAAAGTCATTTACCTGTGCAGTTGTCTTGATGCATATTTTGTTGAAATCGGACGATACATAGGTCTGAGCCGATATCTCGAATGGGGCTTCGAGGCGAAGGTTTCACTGCAGGTGAAGTTGGCGAGCGAATAGTTCTCGTGCGAGGTGTTGAGTATGCAGTCTTTACATCTGATCGGATTGCAGATACTGCTCCGACCTGCAGCCCTGTGGTGAAGGTGTTTTGGATGTTACGTCTCTCTGGAATGCTCATATTAGGTCGGACGGATCGGGCTTCAGATGTAATCCCATTAGCCGACTTGGCTCGGTACTTTGCCCTCGGACCTTATGCAGGCTCGGATCTTCCCATAACAGAAGCCCCCTATTCTTCGAGTCTACTTGTGGACTCGGAGAGTAATCATGCAGAAGTCCTCCCGTCCATACTACTGTAATGATGTCTTCAAAATCGAAGCGTCACGTCTTGGAATTTCGCGCATGCGGGCTATTCTCGGGCGGACGCGTGGCGACGGTTACGATTCCGGATATCTGTCCGCCTATGAGGGGCCGCCACATAAGCACGAGGAGGAATGTACAAGGCGACTTCCTCTGCTCGGGCGTTGCTTCGATTGTCGCATGTGCGACAACCAAGGAAGAAGGCTTTACGCCCGATAGAGTTTGGGCCAATGACGTCCCACCACGTAGGTTCTCGAATCGGCTCGCTCCGGCTCAGTTGTAGGCATTAATGCCTGCCAATTAATGTCGAGATCTTCTGGAGTCTATATAAACTCCTTCCGAAGACTGTTGCCCATTTCTGCCTCATGTGCTCAACTTGCTACCGGAGAAGGCGATTCTATCGATCTTCATTTTCTGATGGGAGTGATTTTTGGCAAGTGCCCAATGAGTCCTGCCTTCAACACTCTTCCTTCTTCTCTTCGAAAGATGTCTTCTGATTTGGAGACGGTCCGTGATTTCGATGGAGACTCTGAGTCAGACGAGTTGAAGAATTCCGACAGCAGGAGAGGGGCCTCTGAGGGCCCACTGATGCCATCCCCTGTATCCCCCTCTCCGAAGACAAAAGGAGGCAGGGGCTCAGACCCGCTGAGCCCGTAAGAGGGGGGCTGTGTGACCCCCCACGGCCATGGTTGCCGGGACCAGAGAGATGCCACTGAGTGGTCGGGCCTCGGCGGTAGTCCTATGGGGCTCTGTGATAATAGAGTACTAAATAGAGTAGGTCCGTTCGGAGTTTGAAATTCCCAACTCCGTCCGGATCAGGTCCCTAGAGCCCACCGATGCTACTGGCGACCCTGCGGATGGAGAGATCGCCGTTTTCATCTGCGCCCTGCAATGTGGGCTCCGCCTCCCCATGCACCCCTTCATCCGAGCCTTGGCTACTTACTTGGGGCTGGCGCCTGGGCAGTTCACCCCAAATGCCTGGAAGCTGTTAATTTCTTCCTTCATCATCTGGCGTCAAGTCGGGAATTCGAACCGACCCCATGGGCCGATGAGTCCGCACTGGGCTAAGCATGACAGCAACGAGCCATGGTACTACTTTGTGACCAGAGGTAGTAAGGGGTCAGGGCTTGTCTTGGATCTTCCGACTTCAAACAAGGACTGGAAGAACAAGTGGTTTTGGGCCGCGGGCGAATGGGAGGCGCCGGCTGCGGAGATGAGGGCTCTGACACATCGGGTTCCCACCAAATTCACTACTCCAGGTCGGATCAGGCATCTTTTCCTTTATTACGTCTCTCCTCTTGCTTTAGTCTAAACTAAGTTTCTTTATTACCCTTGCAGCTTTTGCAAGGAGTTTGCCTTACCTTACCTCGGACCAGAAGAATCAGATAGCCAAAGCCAGGGCAAAGTCGGGAGAGATTCGCTCCTGGTCGGGTCTGATTACGGCCTCCAATCTTCACTGGTCTAGGTTGTGTCGATCTCAGCCGCGGCCTTCCTCCTTTAGTGAGTTTCTTTATTTTCAAGTCTCCCTTGCGTTATTTCCATTCAGTCTCTAACTGGTTTTTTTTTTATGCATAGGCATGGCCAAAGCCTCTGGTTCTCAGAGAAGGAAAACAGCCCCGACAGCGGAGGAATTACTGACGACCGAGCCGCAGGTGAAGGTCGTTCGGAGGAAGAAGGCTGCTCCCCGCGGAGTTGGTTCATCAGCCCCTACTCCAATTGTCGAGGCTCAGGATACAACTCCATTTCCTGCTGCTCAGACTGCCGCAGCTCGGGATACAGCTCCATTTCCTGATGTTGCCTCATCGGCGGCAGCACCATCTGCGATTGCGTCCCCTGTTGTGGTGTCTCCCAATGCACTGGCTCGGGTTGCGATGCTTACCGATATGACTATGGTTGTGGTGCTTGCCAATACGACCATGGCCGCGGTTGCTCCTGTAGTGAGCACATGGCCTCCCTCACCGCCCCCACCGCCATCCCTCCCACCGAGGGGCTTCGTCTCGAAGCCCCCTTCATAGTCGTCCCCTCATCCTCCGAGCGGGACGAGACTGTTCGGATGGCTGATGTCATGATTGCTCCTCAGGACAATGATAGGGCCAAACAGGACATTGGGGGCGAGGCTCAGCCCTTAGCGAGCAGTCGGACAGGGGCCGGTGAGGCCGTTGATTCGGCTCAGGAGGGGCCGAGTGGAGAGAGGTTCGAGCCGAGTTATCACTTATCATGCTTGGTGCCCTGGGCCGCTAAGCATGCCCCGGAGGAGGAAATAGCTAGTCTCCTCAGAAAATCAGACACTTCCTTGAATGAAATGACCTTTGTATTTTATAGGGTAATTTTATCACATTTTCTTGTTAATTAGCATCCTATTTCTTCTGAGGACTCACTTTCTTGTCCTCGTTCAGTCCGTCTCAAAGATTCTCTTGGTACGGGAGAGAATAAAGGAGCTGGAAAGTAGAGATGCTGAGACAGAAGTACTCAGAGCCGAGGCTGAAGCCTTACGGGGTGAAACCGCCTCCTTCCAGCTTGAACGGGATGAGTTGCATCGGCAGCTTGAAGACGGAAAGGCCAGAGAGCTTCATTTGCAAGAGGTAATTGGTAGGCTCGAGGCTGAAGGACTTCGGCTCCAGGGGTCGTGAAGAACCTCGAGAGTCAGAATGATGCAGCCACAGCCGAGCTGAATCGGGCTAGGGCTCATGCTGATACTCTCGCCGGGGAGAACACTCGGATGAGTGAGCTCCTGGAACGGACCAAGGTCGAGGCCACCGAAGAAATGAGTCGAGCTGTCTCTCAGGCGAAGGAGGCTCAACGAGCCGAGGATGAGGCTTTCCTGGCCTTAGCAGTAGCTGCGACTGTAACCGCATATAAGACCTCGAAGGAGAGGGATGCTGAAGCTGCTAAGTTCTTCGACCGTGGCTTCAACGAGTGTCTTGTCGCGGTTCAGAACTTGTATCCAGACCTCGACCTTGATCCTTTGCTGCCGGAAGATGAAGAGGAAGATGCTGCTGAAGCGACTCGTCCGAACCAGGCTACCAATTCCCAGGCGCCTCCGACAACTTGAAAAATTTTTCTCTTTTTTTTTTTTATATATTTTGTAATAACGTACTATGTAACGAGCCTTTCTAAACTAATGAAAAATTGATTTTGGGACAAAATCTCGTGTATTGCTGATTACGAATCCGTACGGTTGATGAACTGATTCTTCTGAATGTATAGCTGAGCTGTTTATTAAGCAAGTTATCTTGTTGAAATTGCGTCGCTTGGAGCAGAGGTTTCAGTCCTATCCTTATAGGGTCGGTTGGCTCTGCCTTTGGCAGCGATCTTTCATATTGGTTGAGCCGACCTTCTTACTGAAGAATTGGACTTCCCCTCTTAGTTTTTCTCCCTGATTAGGAAGAGATACTTTTGTAGAAATTGGTCCGACTCCACTGCTGTGGAGTCGGATCGCCTCTTGGCTTTTTCCCCGGTTAAGGGGAGACGCCTTTGTAGAAATTGGTCCGACTCCACTTCTAGGGAGTCGAATCGCCCATTAGCTTTTTTTCCCGGTTAAGGGAAGATGCCTTTATAGAAATTAGTCCGACTCCACTGCTGGGGAGTCGGATCGCCTCTTGGCTTTTTCCCCTGGTTAAGGGGAGATGCCTTTGTAGAAATTGGTCCATTTACGTAAAAAATGAGAATTTTATTGAAAGCCTTAAAGGCTAGCCGCTTGGAGGCGTACATATATTTGTGGCCTTAAAGGCTAGCCGCTCGGAGGTTATTTCCTTAGGGATAATACACCTTTAGGTGCTCGGCATTCCAAGGGTGGGAGAGTTGACGGCCTTCGAGATCTTCTAGATGATATGACCCCGGTTTTATTGAACGGACCACTCGATAGGGTCTTTCCCACTTAGGTCCGATCGGTCCAACGACCGGCTCTGCTGTGTTCTGAAAGACTCAACGAAGGACCAAGTCACCCGGCCTAAATCGTCTGGTCTTAACCTTGGAATTGTAGAATCGGGCCACCTGTTGTTGTTGAGCAGTGGCGCAGAATTTGGAGACATCTTTGACTTCTTCGAGCAGGTCCAGGTTGGCCGCGATCTGATCGGCGTTCCAATCCTCTTGGAAATTTGAGACTCGAGCCGTGGGGAGGCCAATTTCCACTGGTACCATTACTTCCGAGCCTAGGAGAGTGAAAAGGGGGTTTCCCCTGTTGAGGACTGAGCGGTAGTCCTATAGGCCCAAAGGACGAATGGGAGCTCCTCAGCCCAGTTGCCCTTTGCCTTTTCCAGTTTTGTTTTGAGATGATGCTTGATGACCTTAGTGACCTCTTCCACCTGCTCATTTGACTGCGGGTGCCGAGGCGATGAGTACGCATTCATTATACCGAGCTCCCGACACAAACCTCGAAATTGTCATTATCAAACTGTCGGTCATTGTCAGATACGATTGTTCGCGGGATTCCGAACCGACAAATGATATTTTTTCACACGAAATCGACCACCTTCTGCTCAGTAATCTTCGCCACAGGCTCGGCCTCGGTCCATTTGGTGAAATAGTCGACAACAATGATAGCGAACTTGACCTGTCCCTTCCCTGTAGGCAAGGGACCGATGATGTCGATCCCCCATTGGGCGAATGGCCATGGCCCGCTCATGGGAGTCATCTCTTCTGCTGGTTGTCTTGGCACTTATCACACTTTTGAACGTAATCCTTCAAGTCTTGTTTGAGGGTTGGCCAGAAGTACCCTTGACGGAGTATCTTCAGAGCCAGGGCTCGACTACCAGAATGGTTTCCACAGATCCCTTCGTGAATTTCTCGAATCATATAATAGGCCTCGTCTTGTCGGAGGCATCTAAGGTAAGGCTGAGAATGCCCATTCTTATATAATACTCCGTCCAGTATGACATATCGGGCTGCTCGGACTTTCAATCGCCTTGCCCCCAGCTTATCTGAGGGGATTTCGCCGAATGAGAGGTAATTGAAGATCGGGTCCATCCAGCTCGGAATGGTGCGAATGGGATTGACCTTTTCCGACTGGCCGATGCTCGGATGTTCAATGAACTCAACGGGGACGAAACACAGGATTTTTCCTGCAGAGGCCGAGGCGAGTCTTGCTAGGGTGTCGGCCCATGAGTTTTCTGCTCTTGGAATCTGTCGGATCGTGCAATTCCAAAATTTCTCAATCAGTTTCCTTGCTTCGTCGAGGTAGGCGATCATTCTAGTTTCTTTGGCCTCGTACTCTAAAGAGATGTGGTTCACTACCAGCTGTGAATCGCTTCAGACTTGGAGAGTCTGAACTCCCAGACTTGCCGCTAACCTTAACCCTGCTAACAGCGCCTCATATTCCGCTTCATTGTTTGACGCTTTGAACCTGAGCCTGATTGCGTATTGGATTGTTGTGGAATCGGGTGCAACCAGGACGATTCCAGCTCCCGCTCCTTTGACATTGGCCGACCCATCAACGTAGAGAACCCATCCCGGATCTGACTCAGCTTCTTGATTACTCAGAGGAACGGGCGGAGTTATTTCGACTTCCGTGCTAATTTCCTCCGCACTCGGAATTATGAACTCAGCGATGAAGTTAGTCACAACTTGACCCTTGATTGTCGTCCTCGGTCAGAATTGGATGTCGAACGCTCTAAGCTCAATTGCCCACTTGATCATCCGACCGGACACCTCGAGCCTCTGGAGAACTTGTCTCAGGGGAGAGTCAGTTAGTACGATAATAGTGTGAGCCTGGAAATAGGGTCGTAACCTCCGAGCCGAGATAACAAAGTAAAGCGCTAACTTCTCCAAAGATGGATATCTTGTTTCGGCAGGTACCATGGCCTTGCTTACATAATATATAGGGTATTGTTTGCCCCCAACTTCTCTAATCAAGACTGAGCTGACGGCCGAGGCCGAGACCGCGAGATAGAGGAATAGGGGCTCTCCTTCTTCCAGTTTAGATAACAGAGGGGGTGAACCTAAATACTGTTTCAACTGCTAGAAGGCCTACTCGCATTCTGGTGTCCATTCTGCCTTCTTACGGCCCTTCAACTGTTGAAAGAAGGGGAGACAGTTATCAGTCACCCTGGAAATGAAGCGTCCGAGCGCGGTAACTCTTCCTGTGAGGCATTGTATTTCTTTTATGGTCCAAGGTGAGTTAATGTCGAGGAGAGCCATGATCTTGTCGGGGTTGGCCTCGATACCTCGCTGACTGACTTGGAACCCAAGGAACTTTCCTGATTCGACTCCGAATACACATTTAGCAAGGTTCAACTTCATCTGGTATTCTCGGAGGACACTGAATGTATCTCCTAAGTCTGCAAGATGATCGGATGCTCTGATACTTTTCACTAACATGTCGTCAACGTAGACCTCCATAGTGCGTCCGATCTGCTTAGCGAACATCTAATTTACTAGTATCTGGTACATTGCCCCAGCATTTTTTAGGCCAAAAGGCATGACCCGGTAACAGTAGAGTCCCTTGTCTGTGACAAAGGTGGTCTTCTGCCTATCTGGGGGATGCATGATAATCTAGTTGTATCCAGAATAGGCATACAGGAACGAGAGTGACTCGTGTCCGGCGGTGCTGTCCACTAGTTGATCTATCCGGGGCAATGGGAGGCTGTCCTTAGGACATGCCTTGTTCAAATCCGAATAATCCACATAGACTCGCCACTCCCGTTGGATTTTTTTACAAGCACAACATTTGCTATCCAGTCGAGGTAATACACTTCTTCTATGAAACCCGCATCGAGCAGGACAGAGACCTCCTCGGCAATGGCTTCATATCGTTCGGCGTCAAACGACCTTCTCTTTTGTTTTACTGGCTTATAATTTGGATCCATATTCAGTCTGTGGACCATAACATCAGGAGAGATTCCTGGCATGTCAGCGTGCGACCATGCGAAGACATCTCGGTGTTGCTTTAAGAAGGCCAACATCGCAGATTGATGGTCGGGATTTAATGACGATCTGAGCTAAACAGTTTTACTCGGGTCGTCTTTGTCAAGAGGCACCTTCTTTAATTCTTCTACCGATGAGTTCTCCACAGGTCCTCGAGGGTCCAGGGTATCGATGGTAAGATTTTGCTTGGCTACTCCTTTCTTAACCGCTATGGCATAACATCTCCGAGCTTCTCGCTGATCGCCTCAGAGGTAACCGATCCCGCCTTCGGCCGGGAACTTCATCATCAGGTAGTAGGTTGAGACGACCGCTCTCATTGCATTGAGGGAGGGTGGGCCCAGGATGACGTTGTGTACCGATGGCACATTGACAACCAAGAAGTCCACCAGAACGGTGGCTTGATGTTGTCCTTCTCCCGCTGTAACTGAGAGAGAGATGGCTCCCTTAGAGATTACTCTTTCTCCGGCAAAGCCATGTAAGGGAGTCTTCACAGGTCAGAGTCACGACCGTGGAACTCCCATCCTTTCGAAGGCCTCAGAATATATTACATCGGCCGAACTTCTAGTGTCGACCAAAATGCGATATACCTTATGGTTTGCTATGGTCATGGTGACCACTAGAGCATCGTCATACGCATGCTGGATTTCACGTGCGTCATCTTCCGTGAAGGTTAGACTGCATGGACTGACTCGGAGCTCCTTGTTGGGCCGCTCTGTGAGATGGACATAATGTTCTGGATCCGACCTCCAGGAATGGGTCTTCCGGGCCCTGTTCGAGTCCCCTCCTCCGGCCGAGCCTTCGAAAATAGTACAAATTTCAGCGGGCTCTTCCGTGGGGTTGTTCGACTGCTCTTGTGGTCGTTCTTCCCTCCGAGCGGACTTCTCCTTTTTGGTGTATTGGCGTAAATGTCCCTTGCAGATGAGAGACTCAATTTCATCTTTGAGATCTACGTAGTCGTCTATGTTATGGCCGTGATCTCGGTGAAAGCAGCAGAAATTTCGCTTGTCTCGGTGCTCGGACGCCTTCATGATCGCCAATTGAACCGCTTGTCAGATGTCCGATGATTTGCTCTCGGATGTGTTGAGAGGAGTGTAGAACGGAATTTCCCCTCCGGCCTCGACTCGGTCGACATTGTCTCCGCGCCTTTGTCGGATGGCCGAGATCGTGCCTCTTCATGCATCGTACTCCTTTGCGTGCATTAGTGAACTCCTCCACGTTAGTGTATTTCTGAGCTTTGGTTACAAAGTCTGCGAACGTTTTCGGCAGGTTCTTTCCAATGGAGAAAGTAAATCGTCCTTCTTTTAGACCGTTGAGTATTACGGCGAGCGCCATTTTATCATCGTAGTCTTCGACTTGCAGCACTTCCTCGTTGAAACGAGCAATATAGTCTTTCAGTGACTCTTTCGAACCTTGCTTGATAGTAAGCAGGTGAGTATTGGGCTTTCGGCTTCTCTTATCGCCTATGAACTAGGTAAGGAATAGCCGACTTAATTCTGTGAAGGAGCCGACAGAGTTAGGTTTGAGCTGTCGATACCAACTCTGAGTGGATCCCGCAAGGGTTATTGAAAACCTCCTGCACATCATTGCATCTGTGGCTATCTGGATTTGCATCCAGGACCGATAGGCTTCTAGATGCTCGAACGGGTTTCCGGATCCCGAGTATTGAATGACAGGAGGAATCCAAAACCTCTGTGGTATCACCTCCTCCATGATGACGGAAGTGAATGGAGGCTTGGTCTCTTCCATCATAGCTTGGACTGTAGCGGGGACCGTTGACAGTTGCTGCTTCTTTTCCAAAGTTAAAAGTTTATCGTTGAATTCCGCGAATCGTGCTTCCCAGGGATCTTTATTCTCTGCAACTATCTCTGGGGCATCTTCTATTTCTGGAGTCCTCCTCTCCCTCCTCCGCTCTAGCCGATGACGGAGATCAGTAGGTGCTAGAGCCGAGGTGATCGAATGGTTCATGGGCGCTCGAGTAGCGGTGTTCCGTGGTGAGACTCTAACTCGCACAGGAGGATCCTGACCCGAAAGCGGCACTCGAGATTGTTGGGACGCCTCGTGCCTCACACTCCCCGGTGCAAAGTGAGTCTCCACGTCAGACCTACCAGTTCAGGATTAGGATTCCCCTGAATCGGATGCAGCTGTGGTTCTCTTTGTTGCTTCATTCTGTTTATTTCATCGTGCAGGGCCTGAATCTCGCCCCGCATGGCTTGATTTATTTGCTTGCTCGGTTTGGGAGCGCTTTGTGAAGGCCTCGACCTTGCATTCAGCATGAAGTGGTGAAGAAGATCGCGTTTGTTCATTTGGCTCTGGTTCCGTGGCCATCGCTTTCTTCTTCCTTGCTATTGGATTTGAGAAACGAGAATTTGGCTTTTTGTATCGATTCCCACAGACAGCGCCAAAAAATGTTGACATCAAAATCTGGTCAGCTCTCCTCCTTGTCTCATCTACTCCAAGAGGTCACCGAGCCCTGAACTTGCACACCAACAATGAGCAAAGGAGACCCTGGCTAAGCCGGGGGACCCTTCGATGCCTAAGTTAGGACATAGGAATCTGGGTCTTGGTTATGGAGTGGTGGGAGAGTATTCGATATTGTGTACCTGTGGCGATAGGGTGATGGACTACTTATACCTGATGGTTGAGCGGTCCGGGTTCGACAATCTCGGCACGATCAGGGAGATTCCTGAATTGTGGAGATATTACCGGTAATCTGTAGATCGTGTAGCGTGTTAAGTGCATAATGCGTATAACCGAACGAAGTTTTTGGCCACGTCTAGTTATGGCAGTTTCCTCATTTGGCAAACAGGACTTTAATATCAACTTGGTTCGACTCAGCCAAAAGTCATTTACCCGTGCAGTTGTCTTGATGCATATTTTGTTGAACTCGGACGATACGTAGGTCCGAGCCGATATCTCGAATGGGGCTCCGAGGCGAAGGTTTCGCTGCAGGTGAAGTTGGCGAGTGAATAGTTCTCGTGCGAGGTATTGAGTATACAGTCTTTACATCCGATCGGATTGCAGATACTGCTCCGACCTGCAGCCCTGTGGTGAAGGTGTTTTGGATGTTACGTCTCTCTGGAATGCTCAAATCAGGTTGGACAGATCGGGCCTCAGATGTTGATCCCGCTAGCCGACTTGGCTCGGTACTTTGCCCTTGGACCTTATGCAGGCTCGGATCTTCCCATAACATGCCTTATATATCCACACCATCCATTGAACCATTTTGAAAACTCATTTTATGGCACGATCTCAAAAAATGAAGCCAATGCGAATCTTAGGTGGACCATAATACAGGAAATAGTGGTCATTGGCTACTAAAAACTTCTCCTTAGCCACAAAAGTTTTGGATCAAGCTGATATATGTGCGATCTTTTCATCCAGGTCTTTGTGACCTGATCAACAGGTTGGATGGAAAATAAACATTTCAGTGGAACCCTTGAAGTTTTTAATGGTAGGGATTAAATCATGATTGTTTCTGGTGTAAGGGTAATGCCTAATATACTCCCAGCATCAATAGGTAATCCTATCCTGATCAGGGATCCACCAAAGTCGCGTCCGCCTGTCACGGGCTCTGTGGGGCCTACCGTGATGTATATGTTTTATCCACACATTTCATCCATTTTTTCATAGTATTTTTGGGTATAAAACAAAAAGAAAAATAAAATGTGGCAGATCTAAGGTTTAGTGGGCGACACTATAGGAAACAGTTGGAACTAGGAGTTTCCACAAAAGGCTTTAATCAAGTTGATATTTGTGTTTTCCCTTCATCCAGGTCTATGTGACCTAATGAATAGGTTGGATGGTAAATAAAAATTATAGTGGGTGGCCATATATAGGAATTTTTAATGATGAGCGTTCAATTGCCACTGTTTTCTTGTGGTGTGGTCCGCTTGAGATTTGGATTTGCTTCTTTTTTGTCTCATACACTAAGATGATCTCGCAAAATGGATAGACAATTTTGATATAACACATATGTCATGGTGGGGCCCACTTAACTTGGTGACATTAGGTCAGTGGTGTGTGGCACACTATACAATTTGCTTCCACTACTGGCAGCGTCATACGCAATCCAACAGAGCATAATTTCGCTGCAAGTTCAAAACTAGCAATGTGGGTGGGACCCTGACCCTAGGGCCCACCTCATTGTATATCTATGCCATCCATTTGTTTTTTCAAATTATTTTAGACCATCTTCCCAAAATCAAGTAGAAAAAAATTCATATGGACCACACCCCAGGAAACAATATGGTCATTGAACACTCAAGATTAAAAACATCATAGGGTTCACCCTAATTTTTATTGACCATCTAACCACACATACCTAAATGAAAGGAAAAAAATAAATGTCATCTTGATCTAAAACTCTTGTGGCCCATAAAAGGTTTTAATTTTTTATTAATAACAAACAAGACACTTAACAAGTTGGTAATGGTATTCTCGGTGGAAGGTAAGGTCAGTAGATAATCTAGCAGTGTGTGAACGCTGAAAATCAGTGCCCACGTTAATTTATGTTTGTTTCAGCGTGATGTGGGCTGATTTGGATTGTTGATGTAGTAGACTTGGAGTCGCCACTAGTCAATTAACTCAAAACCCGCAGTCGCCTAGAGCCTGCAGAATTTATAAAAGCCAGAGAGTCCAAGGACTCTCTTGCTTTAAATTAACTCTTGATCTGCGACATGGGATTCCGAGTAAGGGATCTTAGTTACAAAGAAGAAAGGTGTTAGGCACCCTTTCTGCCCGTATGGGTGTATGGTCTCTACTTTGGGTGGTAAGATAGTCTTCAGGAATAGGATGATAAGATTGAAGTGGGACTACGCACACTCGGATTTCTGATATGGCAAGGTCTAGAATTCCGGCAAGCCATAGAGCATACGTCAAAAGAATGTTTAGAGGAGTTTTTGAATAGATGTGATGATACTAAAATATCATTTAAGATGGACTAGGCTACTATGAGCTTCTGATGTGACAGGATCCAAAGTTCTGGCAAGTTACAAGACATACATTTAATGACAACCTAGAGAAGCAGGGTGGTTGAGGAGGGAAGTAATTATGCGATATGAATGCTAATGATGGATGTGTGATCCTTGGCTTGCACTTGAAAAGGCTTAGATGTTTTGGTGCACTATGGTTGGAAGGTTTGACTCAAGTAGAAATGAGAAGTTAAGGGATGACTAATTGAGACTGACGGAGGCAAAAAGGATGAGAGCTTTAGAACTTAAGCACTCATCACTCTTACTCACTTACTCTCTTTCTCTCCCTCACTCTCCTTATCTTTCTTGGTTGGTAGTTGTTGATGATTGTTGTTGGTGAGAAATGAAGAGAAGTGAAGGGTATTTATAGCCTTTTGGGATGGTCTTTAGGTAATTCTAAGAATTTTGGAGGGTGAATGATGATGTGGCAGCTTGTGATTGGTAGAGGAAAGAGTAATGTCACATGGCGCTTCTTTATAGGTTCATAAGCTTGGTAAGATGGTAAATATGGTGAATTTCAGGGTCAAATTGATGAAAACAGTTGACTTTAGATGGGAGCAACAACTGTAGCTCGGAGGGGTACATCTGTCGAGGTGGCGGTAATCAGATTACCTCCCCTCCATAGTTGTTCCCGAACTTCAGCTGGTGGGCTCTATTCGGGCCCTGGGTGTGGCACAAAGCCTATTTTGGATTTTTGGCTAAAAAATTACTTAAAAATGACTCGGTTATGGCTCGAAAAATGGCTTGAGGATGGCTCGAAAGATGAATAGTTTTTGGGCATGCTTTGGTTTGGGTGATTGTCTGAATTAGGTTATGGTTACGGGTAATGGGATGGTTTAAGTTTGACTAGGGTTTGGATAGGGTTTTAGGAAATGATTGTATTTTTAGGTAAGGTGTGGGGTTTAAGTTCAATTCCTAAGGATCATCCATACCTTATCAAATTGCTAGCCTGGATGAGTTGTCTACATAGTATCAGTACAAATCAATTCAAATAAGAGTCTGGGTTCTTGGGGGGATCTCCCTAGGAGATTTGTTGTCATATGCCACATGTAGTGGAATCCTACTCAAAGAGTAGATGTGGGCCTTGCCCATGCCTACCTATGGTAGAGTATACAAGGTGCATATGCGGGTTGACATATATCCAACCCAAGTGAACGATTATCCCACTTGACATGCATTGGATGAAATTTCTACACGCATGCTCATATTTGTACATATATATTTGATTGTCAGTTGTGATATTTTATTTGTACTTTGTATGAATCATGATGGGTTGACTCACTAGCTTGGCTAGCTAACGCTGTGAACAGTATTTGACATTATAGTTGAAAGTCTTAAATGGGTGGACTCAATTACTTATGGATCTAATGATGTGATTTAAAAGTGTGATAGTGGTAGTAATGAAGTTATAGATTGTGTGGCATGTGTGGATGTTTGAATGTAAATTGGGTGGGAGCATAGAAGACACTAAACTATGCATCTAAGCAACTGTATGATGAGTTGGTTTCAATACACTCATTGTACGAGTCATGAATCATAACTCGAGTCTGAGGGTGCACACTCTATATTCAAATTACGAGGCATGATAGTGGCCCACTTGAAATTTATAACTACTTCATTTATTGGACAATTGCCTAAAATAAGATGAAAAAACATACGGACGGCGTGGATATACAAATGCATACCTCAAGGTGAGCCCTACGTACGGTCAGGGTCTGCGCACATCACTGGTTTTGGGGTCCCAATGAAGTTGTGCATAATCCGATGGGGATTTCCTGTTAAAGCCTTTCATAGAAACTTCCTACATTGGATGCTAGGTGGGGCCCACCATGATGTTTGTGAGAAATCCACCCCATCCATTTGTATTGAAAGCTCATTTTAGGACAAGAAAACAAAAATGAGGTGGATCCAAAACTCAAGTGGTCCATACTACAAGAAATAGTGGGAATTGGGCACATACTATTGAAAACTTCTTAGGGCCACAGAAGGTTCTGAACAAGCTAATACTTGTGTTTTCCCTTCATCCAAGCTTGTGTGACCTTATAAAGAGGCTTGATGGCAAATAAACCTTACAGTGGACCCTAGGAAGGTTTCAATAGTTGTTGTTCAATTTCCACTGCTTTTTGTGGTGTGGTCCACTTGAGCTTTGGATGTGTCTATCTCTTTTTTGGGCTCATGCTCTAGAATGATTTAGAAAAGTTGATGGGCGGAGGGGATCTAACACATAAGTCACAGTGGGGCCAGAAAAGTTCTACAAGTTAAAAGTTGGGTTGTGTATTATATACAATCTATTTCGAAGAGAGAAAATCTCTTTGGCGACATGCATGGGATAAATTTGGTAGAAAAAGTTTTTTCTTAAAAAAAGAATAATCCATGGAGCATATTTCGTATTCATTGTTAAGTCAAGCCTCCCTCACCAAATTTTTTTAAGAAAAATCACGGAGGGCTTTCCAAGTTTTGTGTTAACAAACAACATTTAACACTGTGTGCTTTCTGTATTCTGTGATTTTTTTCATTGTTAACAAACACACGCTTAGTCACCCATATGTACAAGTTATTGACATGTGTGCAAAAGTCATTAAGCATATTGGAAACTTACTCACTTATACGTAGATGTTATACAATTGTCCATGGGGTTCACCATATCGTGTGTATGTTATCCAACTAGTGTATCAAGTAAGCTCTACTATGATGATGGGATGTCGCAAAAGTGATGTAGGGTAGGCCACAATTGTATTCTTAGCACAATTGGACTGAATTAAATAAGTCCAAATGAAAACAATAGTCCGTTGAAATTGGATCCAGTTGTACTTAGGGCATGACATAACAAGGTAATTTTAAATTTTTTGTTTTTTTTAGTAATTGTTTGTAATAATGTTGGGAATGCTCCATTAAGGTCTTATTGAATATTTCTATTTTTAGTGAATTTATCCATTAGAAGAGATTTTACTATTTGGGACAATTTCTATTTGAATTAAAGTTTTGGATCTTCCATATTAGTGACGTATTCGGGTAATCCAAAATTATAATTCAATAAAATATTTGCATTTTCTCTACGTACAAGTGGATTCATAGCATAAGCTTTCTCTACAAATGTTACAATGTTGCAGTTTCACGGCTAGTTCTATTAATAGTATCTTGATTGTATTTTAGTAATAAATGCTCCTATCATAAAATTGTATGAAAAAAGGTTTCTCCTGTTACTATTTCTCATCCATCTTCTTTTATCTCTACCAATGGAACACTTCTATTTGAAAATGATACAAGAGGTGATGACTTGCCGTAATGAAGCAGACATCCAATAACAAGATTGCTGTGGGGCCCACCTTAATGAATATTTTGTATATCCACGCGGTCCATTAGTTTTTTATATTATTTTAATTAGTTATACCAAAAAATAAACAGATTAAAATCTCATGTGGACCACAACACAGGAAAGAGAGTGATGAATGGATGCCCACCATTAAAAACTTTCCAGGGCCCACAGTAATGCCCACCAGAATGTTTCTTTCCATCCAACCTGTTGATTAGGTAAAAAAATACCAGGATTAAGGGAAAATATAAATATTAAATTTATCCAAAACTTACGTGGCCCAGAAAAAGCTTTTAATGATCATTCATTACTATTTCCAGGTTTGTGGTTCATCTGATATTCGGATCTTCTTAATTTTTGGTGTCACATATTAATATTAAATTTTAAAAACCACGGACGGAGCGGATATACAAAATATTCATCGATATGGGATCCACACGTTTACGGTAACACCCACTACGGTGTTACCCGCGTAACACCTAATCCACTCCCCCCTTAAGCGCGCGTTTGACTGTTTCGACGATACAAAATGGTGAGTGGCTTGGTTTTTTTAGCGGCACTCACTGGCGTACCATTCTCATATATACGGAGTTTGTATAGCCTATGAATTTCAATTGTATAAGTGGGCCTATGGTTTTGTGATCTGAACTATTGATACTAAGGCCCTCATCTTTGATGGTGCAGTCAAAAAATCCCCAAATTAAAAAATTTTAGCTATCTAGTTGAAAGAGTGTTATTGATATTTGTTGATGTATTTTCATTCTCAAGTTGATAATTTATTGGCTGACTATTGAAGGGTTAGATGTTTCCCTCTTTGAGATTTTTGGTGCATGGATCATACATTGTGGGTCCCATAATATATACAGTTTGGATCATGAAACATGGGTCCCACTTGTGTAAAATGAAGGCAGGAATAGTCCCATACCATCATTCTCTCTTTCATTCAATTTGGTAAGTTGAAATCGAAGTGCGCCACCCACAACCTATTGAGCGTGTTTTAAGTTCTTAATGGTCCACTTCTGTGTGCTCCGGTCAAGGAATTCTCAAACACGAAAGTTTGTGTTCGGACATCCACAAACCATATTTTGTGTGTAGGTGAGATCTGGACCATTCATCAGCTAGATCCTACTTCAAAAGTTTGTATTCAACGGCCAAAAGCTCTTATTTGAAGGATTAGGATCATATGATCAGCATGATTTGTGAACTACGGACCATCCATTGTATCGCTTACCTGATGAATGGTTGAGATTTTTTTTGAGGTCGGACACAAATTTCTTTGCCTAGCCAGTACATAAAAAGAGCTGTGAAAATAAGACATGCTGAGCCCCACTCTTTCTACTCGGTCCCTCTCGCAAGCAGACCTTTCTATGCATGGGAAAGGTCTCTTATCAGTGAAAATTCTTGCCACGTGGCTTCCTTCCAATGTGCAGCCTTCTAGATGAACGGTCTGGATCTCAATGCACTGGAGGAGAGAAGGGATTAGGATCTGGCACTGAAATCAAAATAAACATTGAAGTGCGGGTGGGCCCGTGTGCAATGGAGGTAACCAAATACTTCTTTAATTATTCTAACGGCTGTGGGCAGATGGGACAGCCACACACTACATCAATGGTGGTAACTAACTAGACGCGGCCGAGTAAGCTTCTCTCAACAACTATGTGGTTCCCAGCAAATATTTATAATTAATTGAGGTTTTTACGAAATGACACCCTTTTTTACTATTTAAGTAGAAAGTACCACTCAAAAGATTTTTTTTCTTTTTCTTTAGATGTAACGCCCTAGATTTTTGGTGACGTGATCTTAGGTCAGTGGATCCCCAACTACAGGGCCCACTGAGATGTATGTGGCTTATATCTATGCCGTTCATCCGATTTGAAAAATTATTCTAAGGCATGACCCCAAAATTGAAGCAGACCCAAATATCATTTGGACCACAACACAGAAAATAGTGGTGATTGACCATTACAACCTTCTTGTGATTGCCACAATATTTTGTATCAACCTGATACTTGTTTGGTCCCTTCATCCAGGTCTTTGCAACCTTATTAACAGGTTGGATGGCAAATAAACATTCTTGTGGCCCCCAAGAAGCTTTTAATGGTGGATATTCAATCACCACTGTTTCCAATGGTGTGATCCACTTAAGATTTGGATCCGATTCATTTTTTGAATTATGCCCTAAAATGAGCTGTCAAAAAGGATAGATGGCGTGGATTTAAGGCACATACATAACCGGGCACACAGGGATCCACCAATCCATTGATGGATGCACCTAAGCCCATCCTAGATTTTGAAGGGTCTCTTTACTTTACCACTTTTCGCATAATCTAAGCAACGATGATTAGCCTATTTCTAGAAATGATGAAAATGCTCTTCACAAGTAATTGGTGGACGGTGATCCGAACTGTTCCAAGATAGTGGAAAGGGAACTAGACTCTACAACACTGGATAGCTAGCAAATTGGATTTTTCAAAGTAAACGGACGGCTATCTAGACACTGAAAGCATGAAGAGAGTGATATGGACCTTTCCAAGATGGTTGACAAGGAAAATGACCTTAAGAGAAAAATGTGGGTGCATATCTCTAAAAATAAATAAATTTAATGGCTTATTTGAGAGCGTGGATTTGAAAACGGCTGGATTTGAAATCCTTTTATTGTGTTTGGCAGCTTAACAGAGAATCAACTTTAATTCAAAAGTAGCTATTCATAAAATATTTACAGGGGTTTGAATTTAATTACTAATTCAACTTTAATATCTCTAATTAGTGAGCTAATGTAATTTTTGACACAATGGCTGTAATAAGCCCACTAAAATATATACTTTACCAAAAAAAAAAAAAAAAGATGAAATTCTAAGTCTTAAATGGGCCACAAGCACAAGATCATGTCTAAGTAACTAACTAACGATTTTTAACCATTGATTTACATGGACAATATTTGGACAGTCCTAATCATCATATTAAAGTAATTATAGTGATGCAATTGATAATCTAATTATTTTATAATATCATTAGTGGGTCATGTGTCCAATAGATTAATAATCTAGTGATACACATGTTACACATACAACTAGGGGAATGATTTTAGATGTAATCCAACGTCCCGGTGGAGAGGATTTGAAACCCCTTGGATTTGAAATCACATTTACTTTATGGTGCCAAACAAACTAAGAGATTTAAAATTCTCACAAATTTTCCTCAAATCCCTCCAAATCCATGGTGCCAAACGTACCCTAAGTATTTCTGTTTTAACTATTGACACAATAGGTGGTAATTCATTAAAATCCCTAATAAAATTTCATTCGGAGCTACTCAAATTCAAACAGTAGCAGCACTCGAATGGATAAACCGGTGCTCTCACACCAGCTACTTCTCAGATGGGCCATCTTGAGGTGGGTCCGTTCCTAATATTAAATCGCCCCTTAGATTGTACCCATAAAGCCCTTGGGATGGAAAACGCCGTTTAAAAAACCAACCAAACCAGCCCTTCCCCTGAATTTTTTGAAAATGACTGAAATACCATTTGGTTTTCAAGAAAAGGGCACTTTCCTAGTCACAGCGGGCAAAGTGACCACTGACCAGAAATAGAGTCTCTGTACTCCAACGGGAAGATCGTCCCTTCCTACATACGAAGGAAACTTCGTGATCAAGATACTTCCTATGCATGAAAATATATTTAGTGTTTTGCTTAAGGACGTGAATTACCTGCTCACATCAAGGTAGCTATTGATAGTGCTTTGTAAGCTCCAACTTCATGTATGTCCCTTACTGATGTTATCCATCCACTTTTGTAGACTATTTTATTTTATAATACAAGAAATAAGAAAGATCCAAATCTCATATGAATCACACCATAGGAAAGAATAATAATTTAACACTCATAGTTAAGAACTTCTTAACAGGTACACAGGGTTTGCATTAAGTTGCTATTTGTGTTTTCTTTTTATTTAGTATTGGGCATTCAGTCTATACTGTTTTCTTAGGGGTCATTTGGTAACGTGGATTAGAGGGGATTTGAAGGGGTTTTAAATCCCCTTGTTGTTTGGCAGCATAAATAATCAGGGGTTTCGAATTTAGGTGGTTTTAAATCCACTCTTCAAGGGGGTTTGTAGTCCATGGAGGGCCCAGACTACACATAAAATCATTTCAATAGTTGCACACATAACATGTGTGTCACTATACTATCATTCTATTGGGCACATGACCCACTAATGATGATCAGCACCATCGGAACATTGTCTATGTAAATCAGCACTATCCAAATATTGTCCAGCACTGTCCAAACTTTGTCCATGTTAATTAATGATTAAAAATCATTGGCTAATCACTTAGATATGATCTTATGCTTGTGGCCCATCCAAGACTTGGAATTTCATCATTTCCAAGCAAAGCATATATTTCCGCAGGCTTATCACAGCCATTGTGTCAAAAATTACAGATCTCACTAATTAAAAATATTAAAATTGATTTAGTAAATAAATTCAAACCACTTTAAATATATCATGTATAGGTACTTTTAGGTTAAAGTTATTTACACTTCGGGGTGCCAAACAATATGGGAGGATTGCAATTCCACGGGGTTTCAAATCCCAGTGGTTACGAATCCAGGGGTTCCAAATCGACACTCCCAAACAGGCCCTTACGGTGTGTTCTACTCAAGTTTTGGATCTTCCGGATTTTTTTTGGGATTATGCCTTATAGCGAAATAGATAGAGTTATAGGATAAAACACACACACACACACACACACACACACACATATATATATATATATATATATATATATATATATATACATGACGTGGGGCCCACATAGGTGGTTACTGACGCTCTCAGTACGCAGTCCTTTGTTGGAACGAGTGGCGGCATTTTCGTCTTATCCTTGAGAAGAACGCTTACGCATGCGGCACGCCACACGCAATACACGAGGGGATGATCCGGTAGAGCAGTAATTTGGCATGGACTACGGACCGGAATCGTCTGCGACACACGGATTGGTTACTACCCCTCCCGTCTCAAGTGGACATAAAGTGGGGATTAAACACCCGCCGTTAAAAACTCTTTAGGGACCACAGAAGTAAGCTTGTATTCGTGTTTTCCCATCTTTTGGTAATTAACCATCACGTTGGCCGGTTCCAACGATGGTGTCATTATCACTGCTGTTTCTTGGTCGTTGTTTTACAGGTAAATCCACTCCGTCCATCAAGTGGAACCCTTATTTTAACCGCACATTAAAAAGATCAGCGCGATAAAAACTCACCAATGGAACGATCTAAAATATCCCGTGAGTAGCCTCGCTCAAAAATCCCTACTGTCCACTCATCAGGTGGGCCACACCTGTACATTTAGTAGGGAAGCGGATTGGCTGGTGCGTTGACGTCACTAAGTTTGTGGGTCCCATCATGAGGTATGTGTTATGTGCAAAACGGCCGTCCATTTGGCAAGCTAGTCGTAGGGCTTGAGCCGATACTCAGGATAGATCTAAAGATTAAGTTGACCACACTGCAAAAATCAGAGGGGAGTTGAACGTCTACCATTGAAAACCTTTTAGGGTCAAGGAGTTTTGAATATGATATTTTTTTCCCTCTTCATCCAGGTAAATAAACATTATGGTGGGCCATATTCAATATTTTAATGGTGAGAATTATTGTCCTACTGTTATTTGTGCTGTGGTCCATTTGAGATTTGGATATGACTCATTTTTGGGATCATTATCTAAAATGATATGACCAAATGGATGAACGGTGTAGATATAATGAATACGTCATTGTGGGGCTCATGTAACTTTTATCTCTCTGAACCATTGCTACAAATCGGAGCTCGAGTAGCATCCGCGCTCGTCTTCGCACGACACGTACGCACACGTACACCAGCCAATCCGCTTCCATTTAACAGACTAGTCTACGTGTACATTGCGATTTGTCCGATTCAATCTACTCGTGCCGTCCGCCGGATGAGTGGAAAGAAAAAACATTTTTTCCACCGTGAAATGATTACATGCAAGCTAATCTTCATTACGAAATGCAATTTCTTTTCCACCAGCGATGTCAACTTCTGGAAGATCCGATCCATGAAATGGTGGGCCACGTAATGAAGATTAGCTTGTATGGAAATCTGGGTGATCTACTCGTGAGTGGGCCACACTAATACACTGAGTCATACCGTCAGATGTTCATTGATTTTGTGGAGAGAGGCCTGATGTTTTCACCAGGTCACCATTAAGGTGTGGGCCACCTATTTGACGTATCAGATATTCTATAAATTGAAACGTTACGTGAATAAATTGATGCGTTGTACCTCTTGTCATTTCCCTTTCTGCACAAGGTTATCTTCCGAGGGGAGTTATTTGATACTCTGACACAGTATTGGGCTTGATACGAAGGCAGTCAGAAGATATACATGTCTCGTATATTAACTCAAATTAAACCGAATAAATTGTGGAACCCATGTTGCTAGCTTAAAATCAGATTTGTTATACATTCCTAATCTTTGATTAGTGGTTTGTTGAAATAGGACCATTGGATATGTTTCATTTTTAACCGTCCAATAAATCTCCACCAATCTAACGGTCAGATAATCAAATAAGCATTCGTGTTTGGTCCTTGACAAAAGATTTAATTTGAATTAATTATATCCCACATGAGCAATTTCTACATGATTTCGAAGTGCCTGCGTATCATCCACCACAGTCCGCCAGAGTAACAAGTTTTTCTTGTCTTCCAAAAGGCCGCGTTTGGCTTACGTTCCACATTGGCGTGTGGCGTTGGAGCCAAGCTTACCTACCAAAAGAATCATGACGTCCGGATAGAGCGGGACTGAGTCGAGTGGCAAAGTAGGGTGGGGTCCACACGTGAAAAGGTCCACGTGGCACTCGGACAGTTGGTGGGGTACTTTAAAGCATACAGAGGGGAGAGGGTCGGGTCCCCGAAATTTATGGTTAGTGATTGGTTGTCACTTATCACTGCTTTCTTGTAATAAAAATGATTCATTTACCATAAACAACCGATCCGTGGACACTGAACGGACGGCTGTAGTGAAAAAAAAGCCAGTGGTCCGTTCCACTAATAAGAATTTTGGATGATAAACAGTTTAAAGCAGTTCCCCAGTGGACGGATCAAGTGGACTTGAATAAGCTAGTGAATAATTTCAGAGTGCCCGCGTATGAAGCATGACAATTTGCCGGAGTATCAAAGAAATCCTCTGTTTTAAAAAGGTAACCCTAGTTTATTATGTTATTATACTGTTATATTAGGCTAGCAGGTACTGCGGAGAGCCGTTGTTCTTCCCTTTTCTCTCTCTCTCGTCTGTCCTTCTGTGTTTCGTCTGCACGCTCCGTCTGTCAGGTAATGTAAAAACTGGAACGTTTGATATCTGCAATTCTTTCGTCAAAACCGATAAATGTCGTCGTTTCGGTCTTTTCCAACGCGTCTGTTCTGCAACTTCTCTCTGCTTCTGCCGCTGCTGCTTGGATTCTGTTACGGTGCAGATCCATTCGTTAACTACGACTGGGACGTCTCTTACATCACCGCCTCTCCTTTGGGCGTCAATCAACAGGTTCTCTCTCTCTCTCTCTCTCTCTCTCTCTCTCTCTCTCTCTCTCTCTCTGGTTTTCTCGTAATTCCCGCCGTATCTTTGGGTAGAATAACAAAGCTTCATCTAAAGAAGCGAGCTTTGGCAATGATGCATTTGGAATTCATCTGGCGTCGTTTGATCCTTCTTTCACGCCGTTTTCATGAAAGAGATCTTTCTTCATCACCTAATAACCTTCTTTTCCACAGCATTTTTATTCCATCTTTTGCTTTTCTTTTTATTTTCTTCTCTTCTGGAAATGGAAACAAGATTATCTACGAAAGAGAGGTTGATGGATAACTCTGATTTATCAAGTTCTCCCTCTTTTGATCGCCTATTCATTGTTTCAATATGTACTCAGTCAGACAGTCCATTCGAAAAGCAGAGCGCCTTCTTGATTTCCACTTCATGAATCATGTTCAGTCGTTAAAATCTCATTTTTTCTCCTTCTAACAAACACGTTGCGGGCAGAAAATTCCTAGTCTGCAGAACAATTGCAGTCTTGAATTGAAGAGGAGTATAAAAATTCATCGAAATGTTTTTTTTTTTTTTTTTTGAAATCCAGAAGTAATTTATTTATGTTCATGATCGCAGGTGATTGCGATTAACGGCCAATTTCCCGGCCCGACTGTTAATGTAACCACAAATAACAATGTTGTCGTCAATGTACGGAACAATTTGGATGAACCCATGCTTATCACTTGGTAAGATTGTACAATCCACATAGAATTTCTGAATCCATGGAAATGTAATTCGAGATCATGTGAGACTGAAATGGTATGTGGATTTGAATGTTGTTGTTATAGGAATGGAATTCAACACCGGAGAAATTCTTGGCAAGATGGAGTTCTAGGTACAAATTGCCCAATTCCAGTGGGTTGGAACTGGACTTACCAGTTTCAGGTGAAGGATCAGATTGGGAGTTTCTTTTACTTCCCATCTCTCAGTTTCCAAAGAGCAGCAGGTGGGTATGGTGGCATTATCGTCAATAACAGAGCTGTTGTTCCTCTGCCTTTTAATAAGCCGGATGGGGAAATCACCATTTTCATCGGCGACTGGTACAACAGTAACCATACGGTTAGTCATATTGTATGATTTCTTCGTGGTTTAAAATACTTTATTGAGAAAATGGAAAATCTTTCAAGTCGATGTGATTCTATCAGAGCTTGGATCAATTTCTTACATGGCCAGAGTACTCAATTTTAACTAAATCAGTGTATGCTTTGTAAAGTTTCAGAATAAAATTGATTGAGTAAACAGCCACATTTCAATTTCACTCTTCAAGGGCCTCTGTCCTACTACTGTTCGACTTGAGTTTCGAGTTTTTGTATCTTGATTAGATTGGTTGGTTTTTTCAGAAATGTTTTCTATTACAAAACCAACTAATAATTTAGAATACATAGTTTTATGTTGGTAGTTTTTGGTTGTAGACTCTGAAGAAGGCCCTTGATGATGGCAAAGACCTGGGGATGCCAGATGGAGTTCTCATGAATGGGAAGGGTCCTTACCGCTACAATACTACACTTGTTCCGGCTGGCATAGACTATGAGACTATTAACGTCGACCCAGGTAATATTCATAGCACAAATATTCTTCCAGGCAATGATTTTTCTGTGTTTTGCTTGTGTCATGTATAGCGGCATTTTAAAATATTCCTGTAGACATATCATGCACTAGTAGGGTCTCAATACTACAAGGCACATTGCCATGTGCTTGTTCTCCCATGCTTTGAAATAGCAGAGGTCTATGTTCAGCAGTTTTCTTTTACATTAATTGAAATTTGTGAGAACTTTGAAATAGCAGAGGTTATCTTACCTACTTGTGGAAGAAAAACATCCATCTGCATATCTCTAGAGCCTACCATAGTTATACATTGGCCAAATATCTAGCTCCAATTTTTTTGACATCAAACCATAGTGGCTGTATTGGTAGGGTACAACATTCGCATTTGCTGATTGCAATGGGAAGGTAAGTGCCACATAAACACCCAGATCCATCGCTCAACTGGCAGACTGAGTGGACATACCTTGTTTCAACACTTGAGGTCTTGGTATCGATCCCTAGTGGGGGTGGCTAACATGGAGTGTGTGTACTGGCATGGCTGTGTACTAACAAGCTAACCAAAAAAAAAAGTGCCACATAAATGTATAGTGGTTTACTTGTGACTTGATATTTATTAACATTTCTGATTTCTGAATTCTTAAATATTATTGGTGGGTTTCTTTGGGCTTATACAATCGCTGACAATGTCTTGTCTGAACAGGTAAAACCTATCGCATTCGTGTACACAACGTTGGTATCTCGACTAGTTTGAACTTCAGAATCCAGAACCATAACCTGCTTCTTGTTGAGACAGAAGGATCACACACAATGCAACAGAATTACACCAATGTAGATATCCATGTTGGGCAGTCATATTCTTTCTTGGTTACAATGGATCTGAATGCTAGTAGCGATTATTATATTGTAGCAAGTGCTAGGTTTGTGAATGAAACGCTCTGGACCAGAGTTACAGGTGTCGCCATCTTGCATTATTCCAATTCTAAGGGCCCAGCAACTGGTCCTCTGCCGGATCCACCAAACGATTTTTACGACAAATATTTCTCAATGAATCAGGCAAGATCTATCAGGTGTGTTTGTAATGTCTAATGCATGAGTTTTTAAGCTTTATTGTGTTTGTTTTGCTATGTTGGTTTCGTTTATTAGTTTCTTTGTTTCTGCTTGAAATCCTTGCTATGGATTGGTCTATGGATACCCCTTGCCTGGAAGGATTTGAGAAATTGGCAAGTATATTTTGGCCAAACCATGGGAATTTGCTTCTATTGAGTTGGTTACTGCTGGATTTAAATAGTCTTTCAAGAACCTCCCCAATCAAGTGTCTTGTTTGAATTATAGTAAGGTGGTCATGTTTTAATTGTACTGATGTGAGCTTCATCCTTTATCCTTTTCCTTCTATCCATTTTATCAGGTGGAACGTCTCTGCTCCTGCTGCTCGCCCTAATCCTCAGGGATCCTATAAATATGGCCAGATCAATGTAACTGCTTCATATATGCTGAAAAACAAGCCACCAATGATTATCAATGGAACACGCCGAACTACATTGAATGGAATCTCATACTCCGCTCCGACAACACCGTTAAGGCTTGCTGACCAGTATAAGGTGCAGGGAATATACACCCTTGACTTTCCTACTAGGCCACTTGTTGGACCACCGCGGATTGGAACATCTGTAATTAATGGTACATATAAGGGATTCATGGAAGTCATATTCCAGAACAATGACACTACAGTACAGAGTTACCACATGGATGGATATGCATTTTTTTGTAGTCGGGTATGGATCGATTTCACGTTCTGTGTTCCTAAAGTGTGCATCTCTTATCATGCTCTTAATGATGTGAGTTTGATCAATTCCAGGATGGATTTTGGGGATTGGACAGAGAATAGCAGGGGAACATATAATAAGTGGGATGCAGTAGCTCGCTCCACAACACAGGTATTTCCATTGGATTCCTCTCTAGTGCTTAGCTTACTAAGTCCCCCCTTTAGACATCCTACTTAGTCCATGATATTTGTTCCATCATTCCTTGACTTCCTTTGTTTTGAGATTATAAAGATGAAAAGAGAATTGCCTCTTTTCAATGGCTGTGTAGATCCATTGATCTGCTTGGATTGTATCTACTTTTCATTGTTGACTAAAATAAATGGTGAATGCTTCCTTGTGTATAACATATATCAGTGAAATTCATATGAGCCAAGCTTTCATCACATCCTGCTTTTTTAATGCCATATCTGAAGTTATGATCTGTTGTTTTACTTTTTTGTTCTGATAAGTTTCACCCATTGCTTTAGCAGAAAAGATAATTGTAGTTGTAATTCTTTTGTTTGAAGGACTCTTTTTCTCAAGCTGATAGATCATTTGACAAGAACTGCATTTGTTTCATCTCGTGATAGGTGAATAAATAATTAGTTTGTTCTGTTGCAAAATATGGTTATAGAACCTATGAAATTGTCTGCTAATTTATTGGGAAATATCATATCAGAATTATATCAACCTTTGGTGAAGGGTGCAAGAAACACTTATTTCTTTTATGTGGGCTAAAATGGATCACTTCTATGCAAGATTTGAAGATGTGTATGATATATATTAGAGAATTTCCCCAAGCTGTACAAATTGCTCTTGCCTGCATCATCTACATATATGTTAATCAAAGAAAAATCTCGTCTTTCTTTCTTTTGTTGACAAACCCAAAACAAGAATATGAAACCGTGCCAGTTTTTGGGCATTGGATATGTAGTAGTTCTCGAGGGAACTTTTTTTAAAAAATAACCTTCTATCATCATCAAGGAAGAAAATGAAAGGAAATTTTCTAGATGGTTAATAATAAAAAAATCTGTTTGCCTGCCAAAAAGGGGGAAAAATAAATAAATGAAAAGACAAAAAAGAAGTATTGTGATTCCAAGGTGAAACAAGGAATTTTGGAATTTATGTTAGCTTTGGGCCTGTTATATGTACTTTGCTCTACTGATAAAACAAAGATAGTAGCTCTAAATGTATTCTATTTGGAAAAGGGCATCCAAGCCATGCGCCTGCCGGTGAAAAGTACCAAGGCCAAAAATCAGGCCATTCCAGTTATCCGGTAGCCATTCCATAGAAAATGATGGAAAGCCACACAAAAAACTGCAAAATCCTGTGGTGTGGCCCATCTGATGATTGGATCTGACTGATTTCTATTGCACCCCATTTTCATGATGGATCACACTTGATGCACGTATTGGATGTTAGATGGATATCACAGGTGAGCCCAAGCTTGAAGTTACCATGTTGTCAACTCCATGCAATCATTCCAATGTGTGCGCGAGAGGGAATTTCCCTGTAGATGACTTGTTGTAGGCCCACCATGGTGTGTTTATGGCATCCAACCCATCCAATAGGCACATCCTACAATGAAGGTGATGTGGCCCAAAAGTCAGTTCAATCCAATCATCAGGGGGCCACATCGTAGATTTAAAAAAATGTACAAGCACCTGAAAGTCCCCAAATCATGTGGGGCTCACTATGGTGTGTATCTCGCATCCAACCACCCATCACGGCCCACCATGAAAATGGAGTTCCCAATAGTCAGGGTGATACAACTATCAGGTGGGCCCCATCCACGTGAAATGTGAGTTTTCTATGTGGTTTTCCGTTTATTTTATGGTGTGGCCTGCTAGATGATTGGATTTAACTGATTTTTTGGGCCGGGTACTTTTCATCAGAGGGCACACCACTTGGATGGGTTGGATGTCATACATAAACCACATTGAGCTGTTTTTGTGGTTTTCCACACCACTTGGATTGGTTGGATGTAGTACACACAATGGTGGGCCCCAAATGAGTCACTAACATGGGAATGATCATTACCCATGTTTGCATGTACATGCAAAATGCTAATGCTTGGATTGGTTGGATGTCATACACACCATGGTGGGCCCCACATGAGTCACTAAAATGGGAATGATCATTTTCCATGTTTGCATGTATATGCAAAATGCTAATGCCTCCTATGTTCTTGGGGATGTTAGCAATGTCCTTAAAAGCTTTTAAATGATGTTTGGTAATCTGTGATGTCAAATAATCTGTTTCTTCTTTCTTTCCCTGTCTTTTATTCATGTTTGGGTATGCAAATTAAAGCAGTCTTCAGTATACAAATAACTTCTTAGCAAATGCAATAATTTTTCTGTACATTCCATTTAGGTTTTCCCTGGAGCGTGGACTGCAGTCCTAGTAGCTCTCGATAATGTGGGTGTGTGGAATATTCGTGCGGAAAATCTCGATACTTGGTATCTTGGGCAGGAAGTGTATATAAGGATTGTCAATCCGGAGATTACAAACAAAACCGAATTGCCTCTACCAGACAATGTCCTCTACTGTGGTGCCCTCCAAGACAAGCAGAAGTATGTAGCCAAAATCCCCAAACTGACTGCATTTATCTTTATTTTCTAGTCATTTCTGAAGATTGATTCAGGTCTATGTTTTACATATTCAGGGATCAGAACAAGTCATCATCGTCTGTCATTGCCGGGAGGGTGAATCTGTTTACTACCATGCCACTGCTCTTTGCTACAATTGCAATTGTCCTGTGAGAATCATAGTCATGAAAATTAGAATCTATTTGCTGTGAAGAACATGCCTTGCTAGACAGCTAGAGTCACCTTTGGTATTTTAGTTCTAGGTGTGCAAACGCAGTCCTGTTAATATGAGTTTTTGGTGTGGTTTTTAGCATATTTTTCTTTTACAGATGTTTGGGTATGCTCCCCAATTTCTAGCAATTGAGGTTCTTGGGGATGTACCCTGATGTAGTGATGATTCATCTGTTTCAATTCAGCCCAACTTCTTATACCAATTTCATCTGTCACCTTTGATGGGATTGTGTTTTTATTTGATCCCACATGTGTTATCAGTTCTGTTTCTGAGAACTATAGCTCTTCTACATGCAAGGGCCAAATTGCAGTTCAGGTTTTCCTTTGGCTTCCCAATGCTGTTTTACTATTCTAATTTTCCTTTCCAACATGACAGCACAAAATAGCACTGGTTTGCTACGATCCAGTTTTGTAATTCATTAGTATGGTTTGCTACAACTCCATTTTCTTTTGAGAATTGCCAGTGCACTAGTACTTTACCTGGAGGGTTTCAGCCAATTCTACAAGATTTAGCTCTAGAAAATGCTAAAAGAGAGGAATTATATGATCCTCGACTCGATGACATGAAGAATATTCATGAGTTTTCAATTTGTATGAGTGGGTCCTATCTTCCATTGATCCAACCCATCGGTCCCACCAACGGACCATGCCCTATAAGGCGCCCTGATTGCAAGTTCCTAACCTCCAACCTTAGGCCTTTGCCAGCTGAATGTGGACCTTTGCTCCATTCTTTTTCCTAGTCATCTACTTCAGCACAAATTGAACAGTTATAATTTCTTTGTTTATGATATGATTCATCCATCGTAAGCTCGAATGGACAATGGTCTGTGACTTTGATACACACACGCAGACCAATTACAACTTAAACCATTTACAGGCATCCAAACAACCCCCAAGTGGCGAGTCTCCCTTGCGCAAAAGAGCCTAGATGCATTCATTGTCTTCGAGATTCAACCGAGCCCCGACTCTTAGAATCTATTTCTCATCTCAATACCAAAAAAATGTTTTTCTTATTTCCACTATCTGAAACTAACTGTTGCTCTGAACCTTGATCAGAATCCCAAATGTGATGTGATACAATTGAGAAAACAGAGGAAATCAGTAGTGTGGGAAATGCATCTTTCAGCTCATAGCCAAAATCTGCTAGCTTGCATGATTTCATTTTTGGGTTGCTCATGTTGAAACAGAACCTATAAGATTTGAAGATGTAGCCATCTTGCAGGCTCTTGTAAGCTGATCATCCTCCTCGAGTTGAACCCCGTCGGTAAAGTAAGGCCCATGATTCATTGATCCAGACTGTTAATCTTATGGATTTGAATTTGTGGCTGCTATCTCAGCAGTCTTTCTTGTGTCTCTGGTTTCTTTTTTAATATAATTTCTCTTAGTTGCTTTAAAAAAAATAAAATCTTATGGATTTGAAGAACTTAGCCGCCCAATCTTAGGCCCTTTTTCTGGACCATTACTGTATAATTTTCTTAATCATTATTTGTAGGCTGCCAACCGAAGTTTTGTTAGCCTCTAATCTAGGAGATTTTAGGAAGTCCCATCCATGAAGTTAGATCAACGGTCTGGATCTCCAAATCTTGGGTCCAATTTGTATGGAGTAGAGGACCCTATAATTCCTCATTATGGTTCTTCAAATGAATGATAGGAAATGAGAATGATTTTTATCCTTGTAAAACTTACAAATTACTCGACAGTAATCCAGTACCAGCAGGTATAGAGCAATGGGAATTCAGGTTTTCTAATCTGAAAGTGGGGCACATGGTTCAGCAATCCAGACCATTGGTTTGTTGATTCACACCATGCATAGGACATGCTCCATGGTTCTCCCAGATTGGAAGATCCCAGTGACCACAGATTAGGACTGTTTCCAGTTGAATGTGGACCATTATTCTATCTCTCTTCTTAACCGTCTATTTGTAGGGCACAAGTTGAAAGGTTAAGATTGTCCAATTGAGGTTAATTTTGATGCACACACCATCCACAGTGGGACAGGTAAGACCAACGGTCTGGATTGCTGAACCATAGGCCCCACTTATCAGCGTTGAATGTGCATTTTGTGCAAATATGTGGGCCACCTTGTGTGTGTATTGTCAGCTACTTCCTACCAAAAAATATATTCAGATTTTCAGGGAAGGCAGGATCAGTGAAGATATTTGCAGCCAGTATTCTATTCTGTTTAAAATGCAATTTGGTTGCCAAACGGCAAGTTTTATTTTTTTTGGTAACTTGCATGAGGATGAGATGGCATCATTATGTATAGGGGCTGACAGGCTTTTGTTTCTTACTTGCTTGTGACAATACCTGCCAAAGAGAAGGACAGAGACACTCTGGCAAAACCATGACCATCTATAAACTACAGTACACATGGCATGTGGGCATCAATCCAACCCGTCTAAATTGTGGGCCCCACATTGTATGGGACACCATCAAGATGATCCTAACCTCCTACCAAATCAGTGTTTTTTTTTTTTTTTGGATCACTGAATACTTGTTCTGGCTGTCCTTTTAGTAGCCACAAATTGGGCATTGAGGATCATGCATTTTGTGTACCAACCCTCTTGAGATGACCCTATCTACAATGGGGCCCATGATTTGGACGCTTCAGATTGAGGTACTTGCATGCCAAGCGTACACTGGCTGCGTGCCATCTGACACACTAAAGACCAAAAATAAAAAATAAAAATCCTAAATAAAAAAAGAGGACAGATCAACCACAGGCAAGGTACCACAATTTGTGGCACCGTACCATCTTTCCGACCAACATGCCACTTGTGTAGGAAATCAGCACCATGACAAAGGTGGGACCCACTGCGAAGATCACCTGTCACAAAAAAAAAAAAAAATGTCGGTCCGATCATCATGTGTGCGACAATCCTAGAATCCATGGACAAGCAATGGTCTGATTCCCCCATAAAGGTGTCACAAACCAGTGAACGATGAGCCTGATTTTTGAGAAAGATGATCTTCGTAGTGGGGCCCACCCTTTCCATGGTGCGGGTGTACCGCGTAAGTGGAGGTGGATTTCCTCCTGACCGGTGATCCGACTCTGTGGAGCCGACCAAGATGTATGTGTTTTATCCGCGCCATCCATCTGTTATGGCAGCTCATTTTAGCATGTGAGCCCAAAAATAGACAGATCCAAAGCTCAAGTGGAGCACACCACGGGAAACAGTGGGGATTGAATGCCCACCCTTGAAAGCTTCTTGGGGCCACGGAAGTTTTGGATAAGCTGACATTTGTATTTTTCTCTTCATCCAGGTCTTTGTGACCTTATGAACAGGATGGATGGAAAATAAACATCATGACGCCCTAGGAAGGTTTCAAGGGTGGTCTGTGGTGTGTTCCACTTGAGCTTATCTGCTTCATTTTTGGGCTCATTACTTAAAATGAGTTGAAAAACGGATAAACAGTGCAGATAAAACACATACATCACGGTGGGCCCCACAGGGTTGGGTTACCAGATACATGCGCAGTGACCGGGTCACTGCAATCCGTGTACCGCATAAGTGGCATGTTGGACAGGGGGAAAGATGATAAATGACCGGAAACTCATATGTGCTCTTTGGGCCCCACCATGATGTATGTGTTTCATCCATGCTGTCCATATATTTTTCTAGATCATTTCATGGTATGAGACCACAAATGAAGTATATCCCAATCTCAAGTGGACCACATTATAGGAAACAGTGTTGAATGAACATTGATCATTAAAAGCTTTTTGAGGGCAATAAAAGTTTTGGATAACGCTGATCTTCTTTTTTTTTTTTTCTTTTTCCTTCATCTAGGTCTTTATGACCTAATAAACAGATTGGATGTCAAATAAACAGTACAGTGGGCCTTAGGAGGATTTTAATGGTCGATATCCAATCACTATTATTTTCCTGTGGTGTCGTCCACCTGAGATTTATAAACTCTCATTTTTGGTGCCAAGCCCTAAAATAATCTGTAAAAATGGATGAACGGCATGAATGAAACAAATACATCATGGTGGGGCTCACAGATCACCGACCATCAACCACCAGGCTAGTGGCGCGGAGTTAGAGCTGTACACGAGTCGAGTCGAGTCGAGTATCGCCCTACTCGTACTCGACTCTTAACGACCGACCGCTGCTCGTACTCGTGCTCTACTCGGCCGAGTAGCATGACACCATGCTCGTACTCTACTGCCCGAGTCGAGTACGAGTGCAGTAGTAAACTGAGTCGAGTCGAGTCCAGGAGTTTTCGAGGCGAGTTCGAGTACTGACACACGAGTTGAGTACCGAGTGCGAGTTTTCAAGTCGAGTCCAAGTACGAGCACACAAGTGAGTACCGAGTGCCGGTTTGAGGCGAGTTTGAGTCAGTCCGAATTTGAGCCCAATTCGAGTAGGGTTTTCGAGTAACGAGTTCGAGCTTTGAGCCAAGTTCAAGTTATAAATTGAAATTAATTTTTACATTGTTCAAAATGACAATTTATAACTAATAACCTCTATAAGATGAGTGTCTTCTGTTCTGTATTGTCATCCGATCCATCGGAGCGCTATCTATTTTTTCATATACAAATTGATTCACTTCCACGAGTCGAAGGCGAAGAGATTTTTCCTTCGTGCTCTTCTACACTTTCAACTAGATTTTTCAAACTTGCTTTATGTGAAGAATTGTATGTAGTACCCAATGCCCTATAAAATTCACCGAGACGAGTTAGAATTTCAATTTGTTACTCTTTTTCTTCTTCTTGTTTGTCGTACTCGACAGTAACTTGACCACTGCTTCAACATCGTGTTGTCTTTGACTCGAATATCATTTGAAGTCTAGAAGCATCTTCCATCGCGTTTTATGGCGATTTGGAATTGTTCTTCCTCCAAAGCTTTTAATCGGCTTCCTCCTCTACATCTTTTGTGGATGTCATTTGTGTACCAGATCCGAAGCGAAGGTTTGGATGGAGTGGAAGGCTTTCTATTCGAATCTAACGGGGCTCGAAAAGAATTTGGACATCTTAGGGGCATTGGGGCATGGTTTTGCATCACCACCTCGACATGACAAGTGTGGAAAGCGATTAGTCTTGTGCACAAACTTTGCGCCACACAAACCACACTTAATCTTTGTTTTTCCAGACCGTGGCGGTGATTCAACTAGGGAAGCATAGTCCCAAATGTTTGACGATGGCTCAGATGACGACATATCTACATTCAATTTTTAATAAAAAAATCAGAATATTGATAAATAAATTGAACTTGATATAGCAATAAAAGAAAACAATATAAATGTATCAAAATTCAAAAATAAAAGCAAATGAACAGGCATATGTAAATAAATATCAATGATTCAAAGTCTTCCAAACCACATTCCAAAAGGACCAACACTTTCGTGTTTGCAGTTGCAGTGAAATAATATTACAGATCATTCAACATTCAGCCAAAAAAATTTGAAAAACCGAAAATAATTGCGATCTGTAGGTAGAGACGCGTCATGAATCTCAATCTCCTCTTCTTCATCATCATCATTCATATCTCCTCCCCATATCGGTATGACCAATCTTGCGTACAAATCAACGCTTCAATTGTGTTTGGCGAAAGTGAGCTTCGATACTTGCTCACATTTTGCTCCCTGTCTTGAATGCGGTCGATGCCTTTTGTTGAAGCTGGTATTGATAATATGTCCCGTGCCATCACGGATAATGTAGGGTATTTTGATTCACTAACCCTCATCTTTCACCATTCCAACACATCAAATTCACTCGCACTACGATTGGCTCCTTGAGGTACATTTCTAACTCGATTCCTTAGTATCAACTCCCATTCGTGCTTGTGCCAAATATGATATGTATTCATTTAGCACATCCAGGATTACAGTCTGAGAAATATACGCATCTCTACTTTCTTCAACACACAGTTGCATTGCTGAGTAAAGTATTAACATACGATTTATACTGGATCTTCAAGGGCTTCACGAACCTTAGACGTCTCTGCTGCCGCTCTTTCAGTAGTATAAAGCTTCATGAAAATAAAGCTAACCAATCCCATATTACAACGGGGATCAAGAACAAGCGCGAGGACATCAACAGATGACATTCGTCCCGTATTTATCGAACTTCGTCTTCATACTGTTGTCATCGGCGTATGAAATCGGACCCTTGACATTTTTCGCAGAGCATCCTTAATCCTCCAAAGAGACGGAAGAAAGCAGATTCGCGGTTGGATCGATTCCCGAGAAAAATCTTCGTGCAATCGTAGAAAACTTGGAGAAATGTATGAACTTGTTGTGCTTTGGCCCAATCATACGTGCTCGGCAACCAAGAATACGTTCTATCACGCGCGCATATTCGGGAAATGCAAGTTGTAATTCCATTGCCGCATCTAACATTTCATAGGTCGAGTTCCAACGTGTCTACGGACATCCAACTTCAACGTTTTTTTAGATGGCACATTCAAACGTTGGATGATGTCATTCCATACACTCAGTCTCGATGGCGACCCCCTTATATATTTCACACTTTCTCTTATGTTTTCTATAGTGTCATCGATTGCTTTCAGGCCTTCTTGTATAATCAAATTTACAATATGGGCACAACATCTAACTTTGAAATATTTTTCCTTCAAAAAATAAATTTCTGTATTACTGAATTGGTTACGTAAGCATGAAATGACTTTTGTCATTTCTTTGAAGCATTGTCTAAAGTTATTGCTGAAATTTTCTTCTCAATGCCCCAGCCTTCTAGACAACCGTAGATGCAATCTGAAATAAGTAAACCAGTATGTGGAGGAGGAAGGTGTTTGAAGTTTAAAATTCTCTTGCATAGTTTCCAATCCTTATCAACATAGTGAGCGGTTAATGAAATGTATCCTTTTCTTTGATTGGACGCCGAATCCATAAATCAAGTCAAAGCTATTCAGTCACTTGAAGCTAAAACTTCTTTCAGTTTCATCTTCTCCTTTGCGTACATCTTCATTTTGTGACGCGGGAGACATTCTCGGAGGGTTAAGGAATTGACAGAAAGCCCTAAACCCTTTACTTTCAATCATTACGAAAGGTTTTCTTCCAAAATCACTAATCTAGCAAACCACTCATTCGACTTCTCCTTGTCAAACTTATGAGTCGACACTACGCCTTGGGAGTCGTCCCCTTCGACTTCGTAAATGACGGCGTACGTTGGCCGGGAGAGGAGGGAGTTTTGCTTTCTTAGGACACGTCTTCAAATGTCTAATTAGATGTGTCGTAGATCCTCTTGGAATCTTCTTTGAATAACCCTTTGAGGTTATTACACTTTATCTTTGTACACTGCAGATTAGCTGTCACATCTTGAAATCATCCCACCTTGCTTGATCTCTTCTTCTTCCCTTTGCATGCGGTTGACGTGTCTGTGTCTCCCTCTACTATTAGAGGAGATGTGGCCGATGCACCCATTCCGGGGGTATTTGGGCTTTCGTCTTGACTAGCCATCTATAAAATAAAGTTCTCGATATGTTATACGGCTATACCTAGGGTCTAGATGGCTAGACCGCTAGACGGGCATAATTATAGCTGTCTAAATCAGTCACCCATTCAAAGTTAGATGGATTGTAATCCTTCATTTTCCAATTTAAATGCTACGTAGAAATTAAGAAGACATCTCCCTTATCTCTCAGAATATATTAATCTTGTATTTGATTCCCGTATGTCAATCATCAACACAAAGTGTGGACATTTGACGACGGAAATAAATACATGAAATATATCCAGAGAGAAAAAGGAGAGACGAAACGAAACAGACATATGCATTTAAATTGGAATAAATGAAGACATTACAATCTATCTAACCTCTGAAGCTTGTCAAAAAGGGACAATTTGAGCAATTTCTATGCATCCAAGAAACACAGAATCTATGTCGGCAACATAGAAATCCTCAAATGGAGCAACTGATTATCTATACTACGGTCTACAAGTCTTCAAGTAGAATAATACAAATAATTCATATATATGCCAAATATTTAGGGAAAACACAAATATCGAGGTTAATTCTAAAATTATATTAAACAAACTCTATATTAACAAGCGATATCGAGGTTAACACAAATATATTAACACAAATATCGAGTTAACACAAATATATTAACAAATATCGAGGTTAACACAAATATATTAACAACTATATTAACAAATATCGAGTTAACACAAATATATTAACACAAATGTATTAACAAATATCAAGTTAACACAAATATATTAACAAGCTGATTAACAAATTCTCTATCAACACGAGTTACACAAATATGAAATATATTAACAATTGATTAACAAAATTATAGTAAACAAATTCTATATTAACAACTAATTATCCACTTAGAATATTTAGGGAAAACACAAACATGAGGTTAATCTCAAAATTATGTTAAACAAATTCTATATTAACATATATTAAACAATTTCTAAAAATAAAAAATCCACACATTACAAGGCAAGTCGGGCGAGAACAGCGGGCGATGACGAGTGGCGGCACAGCGAGCGGGGATGATTTTAAGCCGGACGGCGACAGGGACGAGCTCGTCACGGACGAGCGCGAGAGAGAGCGGCGAGGGTCTAGCACCGCCGGACGAGGGGACGAGGGGCGAGTGTGAGAGAGAGAGACGGAAGAAGAGGGACGGTCGGAGTCGGGACGGCGGAAGAGGGAGGGGGAGGGAGAGGGGTTTTTTGGGACGGGCGACGGGCGAGTGAGAGAGAGAGAGAGAGAGGAAGAAGAGGGACGGCGGAGTCGGACGAGCGTTGGAGGGTGAGAGGGTTTTTTTTTTTTTTTTTAAAACGGGCGGGAGAAAGGGTTTGGGCGCTCGGCTACTCGGCCGGTTGAAAATGACGGACGGGTGGGTGCCTCGGGTGGGTAGGGTTTTTGGGCGCTCAGCGCTACTATTTGGTTGAAAAACGGGTGGGTGGGTAGGGTTTTTTGGGGCGGGCTTATATCGAGGAACGAGTCGAGTACGAGTCGAGCAGAGTCGAGTACCGGGAGTCGAGTGCCTCAGACTCGAGAACTCTACTCGTTATGTGGAGTCGTGGAAACCGCCGTACTCGGCTCTAACTCGACGAGTCGAGACGCAGTCGAGTGCGGTCGTATTAGAAGTCGGTCGGCGGTACCGAGCCTTAGTCTGCTCGTGTACAGCTCTACGCGGAGTAGCCAGTCCGTTTTCTAAAGAAACAATTAGAGGAACGGACGGGTTCGTACTATGCCTTTTTTATTTTCACTCGCGGAAAACTTAGTTTGCAGAAAATGATATTTTAGGGTTCGAAAGCTGCTATTTTGACCAAAATATCCCTTGACGGTTAGGTTTCAAATTAACGTTTCTTTGCAGTGAATGAAATTGCTAGCTGAAACCTGAGGTCTATATGCCTCAAGAACCCTTTCCTAAATGACCACTTTTGCTTAGAGGTGTACACAAACCGAGCTCAGTTAGCTCCCTTGACTCGGCTCGAAAAAGCCCGATTCAACTCAGTTCGAAGCGTTCGAGTTAAGGTGAGCAAATTTTTTAAGCTCGAAAATGAGTTTGAGTCGTGTTTGAGCTGACCCCAGCTTGACTCGACTCGGATTGAACCCAGTTTGTATCGAACTTCGATCAAGCCAGTTCGGTGACTCGATTACTTTGATATTTATGTTGCTCACCAAGTTTTTGATGAAACGACACAATGAAGTATAGTTGGTGGTAAGGAATGTATTTATATGAAACTAATACCATTTTTTTCTTGATTTTTATGTTGCTTAGAATGTGTTTGAAAAAATACTTATAAAATCATTGTTATTGTCTTAAATATAATAAGATTTTGAAGGTGTAGTCCAGATGTTAATAAAAATGTACTATAAGCCAACTCAGCTTGATCTTGGCTCAAACTCAGCTCGAACTGGCCTGAGCTGAGCTAGCCAGTCAAGCTTGAGAACTGAGCTGACCCGAGTTTGATCTGAGGTCAAACCGAGCCGGGCGAGGGCTCGACCCGGTTTGGGATGTACACCCCTACTTTTGCTACCCTTTCCTTTAGCCAATGAGTCAGTTTGATATTAAAAAAAAAAAAAAAAAAAAAAAAAAAAAAAAAAAAAAACTATACATCCTTTCAAAAACAACCGCTTGATCTCAATTGGATTATGGGCCCCGCCCTATTGGTGGGACCCACACCTCGCTAGCAAGTGCTGTTGCCCACAATCAACTGTCGTCGGATCGGACGGTAGCAATGAGTGCATATGCATGTCAGCCTCTCCAAGCAATGGAATTTGGTACACACGGATACGAAGCCTACAGTGCGCTCCTCCGCACGCTCTACGCACTTGAAGTTTTTGAATCAAAATGTTTCAATTTCATTATGACTACTCGCATGCTTCGCGCGTGCTGACCAATGGTAGACATGATCATTCAAAAGAGGGTCTGACCAAAGCCTCCCTTTGGAGGCATGGCATGTGAAAATGACTCCAAACTACCTAGGATCCTTTTCACACTTTCCACATTTCCATTTTCAGTCGTTTGAGGCCACCTAACAATTACCACTAAATGGCTCATCCACCGTACATGTCACATCCATACACGTTGATCTAAACCCTTCAAAACCGTAGGCTCCTTGTGGTACTTCATACTACAAAATCACATTGACCCAGTGATCCTAAACTAAAGGCTAAAATAAAATAGTCAACGTCCAAATTCAATGAGAGGATATGGATGGTTAAGATTGTTCAATCAGCATGAGTGAAAGGTTAGCTCCATCTATAGCGGGACCCTATAATTTGGATGGTCTGGATTGATGCTTACAAATGACACACGTGCATGGTGGATGAGATGCCACACCTTAAAATATGGCAACGTAACTGGTATCAAAGTCGGATTGGGTACTGCGCCCACCGGACCCGGCTAGAGACGGATGGTCCTATGAGGGGCTCTGTGGGACCCACCATGATGTATGTATTTTGTCCACACCGTCCGTTCATTTTAAAAAATCATTTTAGATCAGGAGACGAAAAATGAGACAGATTGAATGCTAAAGTGTGGACCATTCCACAGGAAACAGTTGAGATTGAATTCTCACCGCTGAAAACCTCTTGGGTGACACAGAAGTTTCGGATCAAGCTGATATTTATGTTTTCCCTCCATACAGGTCCATGTGACCTTATGAACAGGTTGGATGGAAAAAAAAATATATCACGGGCCTTAGGAAAGTTTCAATAGTGGGTCATTGTCACTGCTACTTTCTGTGGTGTGGTCTACTGGAGCCTTAGATCTACCTTCATTTTGGGCTCATGTCGTAAAATGATATTTAAAAATGGGTGGACGACTTGGATAAAGTACCTCCTGGTGAGGTAGTACCCAATCCGTGTCCTAATAGAAGTTTACTGGATGTAACGGGTCAAGACTAGAAGCTACTAATAAAGGTTGGGCCTCTAATCACGTCATCCCCCTTTATTTTAAAACCAATCTCTTTCTTCTTCTTCTTCTTTTTTAAATTTTTTTTTTTTTAAAGCCCGAATTCGAGGTATCACTGGCAAAAGAAACCTGCTCTCGTATATAAAAAATGGAGAAGACTTCTCTTTAAGTACCTTGATAACCTACTTTCAAATATAAAATACAAATAGTCCATTCAAACCATCCTAGTTGGATTGTACATGTTGCTTGTGCTGCACTCCTACTCATCAAAAGATTTTGAAAGTGGGAACATGGCTCAGTGATACAAACTGTTAATGTCGGGTCCCTAGCGTTAGTAACCTAACCATTGGCCTAGGACTGTTGCGGGGTGGCACCCGGGTTGTGTATCTTGGCGGCTTTTACGCTGGTCTAGTTTTTTATGTAGAGCGGGTCGCGTACAATTTCATGGCCAAGATGGACCAAAAAATGCCTAGAGGCAGAAGTGATATGTACTGTCAGAACCTTAAAACAAATGTATCTTGAAAATTGAAATGAGTTATCCGGCGTGTCATATACGATTTTGGGTAAGAGAAGCTTTAGCCACTCAACCTCGCTATGTTGGGTTGCCCACATCGAATTCAGGAGATTCCATTAGATTGGCGGTTGAATTTTCATTTTATTTTTATTTTTATTATTTATAGTAAGTTCTAGTTTATTTGTAACTCTTCGTACGTTGGGTTTTAAGAGTCGTGTCCAACATGAAAAGTGCTTAGAAATATTATGAGCATGGTTAAGCTAGATATGATACTATTTTTGGCCGAAAACCATGAGGTCTAGTAGGAATCATGATCGTATATAAATAGTAAGTTTACTATTTATAGTAGGTCACGATTTTTAAGAGTTTTGGTTATAGTGTGCTTTCAAAAATTCTTCCTAGGGTTTGTTACTATTTAAGAGGTTATAAGCTTGTTTTCTTTTCTTCTTCTTTTAGGATTAATTGATTTATTTTGAATTTTTAAAATTATTTCTATTTTCCTTGTGGATTCGAGGTATCTCCGTGAGGAGTCTAGACTAGTTCCGTAGATTCATAATAGTTATCTCCCTGAGTAAGACGATATGCTTAACCTCATCATGTCCATCCCTGCATCAATTTTTTCTTTTCATATATCTTTCATGACTCAAAGGTAAGACTTGGTGTTGGCTTTGGACAACAAATTGCTGGCAAAAGCTTTTAACAGGAACTTATGATCCAAAGCTAGGTTAGGATGCCATTACGTTTGTGAGAAATCCATCTGTTTTACTGAATCATATTGAGACATGAGCCTAAAAATAAGACTGATATTTACAACTAAAGTGAGCTATGGCAGGAAAAGGTGGACAGGGAAATGCTTATCATTGAAACCCCTTAATCCTTTAGGATGTTTTATGCCATCAGTGTCATTCATAAGGTCATTTATAATGGGATGAACTAAAAACACAAAAATATTAACCTTGTCTAAAACTTCTGTAGTCTCCTGAATGTTTCAACGGTGGATCTTCAATTCTCATTATTTTCTATAGTGTGGCTCACTTGAGTTTGGAATTTGCCTTATTGTATAGACCATGGCATAAAATGATCTGGCAAAATAGATGAATCTCTTCAAACCATTGAGATTAGACGTGTAGCTTCGGTAGGTCACATCATGAGGCGAAGGGTCAACTGGACCCTAACTTAACCTCAAGAAGGCTTAAACTGGGTTTAAACTCAAGGTGTCCAACCTGAACACAAAACAAATTCCCCTGTTCCCACCCAACCTGACCAAATGCATGTGATTATTTCAACCTGTCTAAACCTGGACCTAACCTAATTTCAAATCAGGTTAAGGATCTTGAAAACTCTGGAACCCAAGGTGAACTCAGGTTGGGTCAATCAGGCTCAGGTTGACCCGAACACAAGTCACAGCTCTAATTGGGAACCAAGGAAAGAGTGGCTTTGATGTTTCACAGCCGGTCTAGCCAGGAATTCAACCTTGATGCCATAAAATGAGGTTACAAAATCTGCATTGTGGTTTTTGAGACTTGGCTTGAGTCTTTAGTTAAAGGTTAGGGGAAAACAAATCTAAAGTGGGAGAATTATTCACTTACAGGCCCCTGCACCACTACTTCTGGTACGGGTTGATTTTAGCCATTGGATATTAAATGGTTGATGGGAGAGATGAAAGAAAATATTTTTAATACATCCAAGGGTTGAAAATGTCCTGAGCCACATGGAGTGGGTGAAGGCGCTCGTAGGCGTTGGTATAGTGATCGAACCATGCACAAAAAATAAAAATAATAAAATCAAGCACTTGCTATCTTCGTGACGGTGAAAAATCTCCCCGAATATCTTCCGAATATCTTCCCAGTAGATATAGTTACCTTTTGTGAACCAAGTAATCTCGGGCGCGGATTACCTACTGACAGGTTGAGTAGCGAGACTCGCTACCGAAGTGACGTCACCAAGTTCTGTGGCACCCGCTATGATGTATGTGTTGTATCCATGCCGTCCATCCATTTTGAGATATCATTTTATGGCATGAACTAAAGAATAAGGCGGATAAAAATCTGTAGTCGACCCACCACAGTAAACAGTGGGGAGAGTGATCCCACCGTTGAAACTATCCTAAGGCCCACCATGATGTTTATTTGAAATCCAACCTGTTCAAAAGTTAAAAAAGACATAAAAGAAGGTAAAACACAAATATCAGCTTGATATAAAACTTTGTGGCCTTTAGAAGTTTTTAATGGTGGGGTCACTATCTCACTTTTTTCTATGCTGGGTCCACTAAAGCTTTGGATTTAACTCATTTTTTTGATCTTGCCTTAAAATGATCTCTCAAAATGGATGAACGGTGTAGATACAAAATATACATAATGGTGGGGGCCACGGAACTTGGTGACGTCACTTGAGTAGGCAGTCTCGCTACTCAACCTGTCAGTAGCTAATCCGCGCCCAGTAATTTCTGTGTGATGTTCCTTTTCCATTCCTTCTAAGTAAAAAGTTCTGTTGCCATGTGAATGAAAGCGAGAAGCTAATCTCCACCGTATATATGGAACAAGAAAGTCATAACTGCCCATCTGGCATGGACAGACCACAGCTTAAAGATAATGGTCATCGGACTATTACCTTACATCTCGGCGCTGATGTATTTTTTGTCAGCCGAGTTGGACCATTGCTCCTTATTTTGGTCAACTTTTTACAGCCACTCATTTTTCTGACCAATAATACTGTGGCTATAATATATTCAGACTGTATTATTTTTATTTATTTAAGCTGAGTACATGATGGACCACCTGATCAATGGTTCTGATTGACCTAAAATGTGCCACTCGTCATCAGTAATGCTATTGGTCAGCGAACATCCATGTCAAAGAGTCCGTCGCGATTCACGTTGCTCTGGCAAATCAAAATATAGATGCGACAAGTTCACATGAAAGAAAGAAAGTCAGAAGAGCAGTTGAGGTTTTGTGATTTTCTCTTAATCTAAATAGGCAATAAGAAGAGAAGTCAACAGAATGTTGTACCTAATATCAGACTTAGGTGTAACTGGTGGAGCTGTCAACGCATCGGGCCCCACTGGGCTAGTGAACCGTGGACCACTGTCTAGACCGACAAAGAGAATTAGATCTGGGTCTTGTTTTGTTCCGAACGTGGGATATAGAACAACGAAATATGTGCCTGATTCCAATTAATATTTCTCATCAGGTAATGTGAGTGACTCTGAGAATTTGGAATGGATGGGCGTGGCTTCAATGGATCCCTTACTGTGGGGCCCACCTTTATGTATGTTCCTTACATCCATGCCGTCCATCTGTTTTGAATGCTCATTTTAGGATATGGTTCCAAAAATAAAGCAGATTCAAATCTCATCTGGACCACACCACAGAAAAAGTGGTTAATGAATATCCAACATTAAAAAATTCTCGGGGGCTGCCGGAATGTTTATTTGCAATCCAGCCTGTTGATAAGGTCAGAAAGACATAGATGAAGGGACCACACAGATATCAGCTTATCCAAAACTTTTGTGGCCCATGAGAAGTTTTAATGGTCGATCAAGACATTTTCCTGTGGTGTGGTCAACTTGAGACTTGGATCTGTTTCTTTTTTGGGTTCATGCAGTAAAATGAGCTGTGTAAATGGATGGACGGCATGGATGTAAAATACATACATCAGGATAGGCCCCACAGTTAGGGATCCACCCACCTTGGTGAATCCCAAAGCCACGCCCCATTTGGATCTAGAACCAGGGCTAATGTAAAAATGCCTATGATATGGTTTTTAAGTAACAAAAATCCGTCTATTTATTATAATTTATGAGGCTATTATCATCTCCACTAAGCAAACCAAGCTCCTGCAACGGTACAAGTACGTGTGTTTTTAGAAATCCAAATCTTTATTGTCAGATGAATGTGATCATAGGGCTTGGGCCGATTGGCGCACATTATACCATATGAAATATGAGCAGTAGTGGATGTTGGGATTTGGGTTGTGGAATCATACGGATACGGATATGGATTTAAGATAGCAATCCAAGAGTGTCAAGCAAAAATAAAGATTTAACGTGAAAAATTCTTTCAGAAAAAACCACGGCATAAAGCGACAAATCTTCATTATGAAAATAGAAATTACAAAGAGAGAGGACTTATCCTGTAACAACCCATTTTTGTTAATGGTGGTCATCTCACTCCCCACTATTTCTTATGGTGTGGCCCACTGGAACTTTGGATCGACCTCATTTTTGGGCCTATTTCCTAGTATGATCGAGCAAAAATAATGGACGGAGTGGATTTATATTGCCTTCTCTGCAGGGCCCACCGTTGTTAAAAAAAAAAAAAAAAACAACAAAAACAATGCAGTGACGTGTGCAAGTTACCGCACTACCTAACCCCTCTCCCCAATTTCCTCTCCCATTCAAACTCTCCTCTTTCTTCTTCCACCATTCTTCATCAGCGGAACCCACCAAACAATCCAGACCGCTCACCATCAACCCAAGAAGATTTTAACAGCAAACGTTCAACCCCACTATTTCCAGTCTTATGGCCCATCTAAATTCTAAATCTGTCTTACCTTTAGAATCATGTATTATTACGACCCGGCAAAATAACTGGACGGAATGAATTTCTCACAAACATCTCGTTGGACCTACCTAGCTTCATTTTTCCTCCTTTCTCTTTCCATTTTCGAGCCAACCTATAAATCGAGAAATCTCGACTGTCCATTGGATCCATCTCCAATCTGCAACGTCCAAATTATGTCATTCAACCTCCACTCAACACACCAGGTAGGTAATTTTCCTTATTAAAAAGACTACATTATTATATACTTTCATTTCATTAATTATTTATTTCATATTGCTGATTTAAGTCATTTGATTTTGGTTTTACATGATGTAAAATGCATTTATTTGACTTATAATATGTGGAATAAATTCATTTGATTATTATTAAATATTTTTAATTATATTATGGGTGCTCTGCCCTGAAAGGACCATTATGTTATTTTATGGGGTGCTCTGCCCAGGGTCATTCCCGAAAGGATCGGCACGGTACGGGTGCTCTACCAGGGTCATTTCCGAAAGGATCGGCACAAGTGCTCTGCTATGGGCGATTCCTTAAAACAATTAACACATACGGGTGCTCTGCCCTGGGTATTTACCCTAAAAGTTTATTCACCATGTGCTCTGCAGATGGTCATTCCCTAAAAGAATCAACATCGGTGCTCTGTCGAGGGTCATTCCCTAAAATGATCAACACACACGGGTGTTTTGCCCTAGATTGAACCAAAAAGGATTTTAGATAACTGCATTGTCTTATTTTGTTATTACGAAAAATAAATTGTTATTGTTGTTATGTAAAATGACGATTCAATACTTGTAATTAATCATATTTGTATTATTGAGTTTTATTTGTGTTAACATAGAATTTTCAATTTTGGGAAGAATGTGATCCTACGAGCTGTCGCGCTCACACCCATATAGATTATTTTGTAAGGTTTGTATATGAAGAATCAGTTAGGCATGATTGAAGACTTTTTCCCTTATTAATTTAGAAGTTAATTAAAGATCAATGTATGTTGTTATTAATTATTTTCGAATATCAATGTAACTAAATATTCAATGATTGATTTGTGAATGTTATTTAATGATAATTATTTTGACCCTTTTTAGTTGCTCTGATTGCCTTGAAAATGCATGAAAATAATGTAGGTTGTGATGTATATTTTGTTTAAGTACAACTCACGGACCTAGATGTAACTAAATATTCAATGATTGATTTGTGAATGTTATTTAATGATAATTATTTTGCCAGTTGCTCGATTGCCTTGAAAATGCATGTAAAATAATGTAGGTTGTGATGTATATTTTGTTTAAGTGTCCGAAATCGGGTTGATTAGTATCAGAGCTGAGGTTTTAGATTCTCACGAGGACCTTAGATGTATGTTATACTAATGATTAGATTAAGCCTAGGTTATAATCAATTTGATGGCCTATGATAAAGATTGAATTAGAGAACCAAATATAAGATTTTTTCTTTCTTTTGTGATAAAAAATAAAAAATAAAAGTAAAATATGAACTTAGCAAACCCTATGTATCTGTATGACATCAAATATGATATTAATTAGGCTTGACATTGAACTAACAGCCCAAAACTGGACCCTAAGAAAATTTTAAGAATTTCTAGCCTACTACGGTGAGTTGGACAACAATAGTAAGCAGAAAACACATGAATTATAAAAATTATAACTAATTAATTATAACTCCATTTAAAGCGATTCAAAATCTCAGTCGTATTTTAACAAGTGCAGTTTTATGAAAAAATAATACAAAAATATATTTCTAGGTTTCTCCTATAGCGATTTTAATTTAGGTGTATACTAGTCAGAAATCGTCTGCTTCTAGGAAGACCTAATTTTCTGAATTTTAGGATTTTTTGTAAACTTTGGATTAAGCTGAAATTTTTTAAAGTTATAATGAACTAATAGATGCATCGTTATAAAAAGTTTTAGACCAATCCGATACTTGCAAATACCAGAAACATTAGTAGGAACAATATCCTCATAATCTGATTTTTTTTTTTTTTTTTGCACAACAACCTTAGTACATATCACAGCTCTTATTCTCTTGATCTTCATGTGTAAGTCTTTTAGATCATCTAATCTTCTTTGCTATCCTACAAAATCTTCAACATATTAATTAAATAATATATATAATAAAATAAAATAAAATTAGACCAATCTAATGTTTGAAATTATCCAATGCATCAAATGGAACAGTACCTTCAACATCAAAAATTTTTGCACTTCAACTTCAATATATATCTCAGCACCGTCCCTATTGAACCATCACATATACTAACTCCAGCCACCAAATCCTTCCTTGGAAATCGAATAAATCTTTTGTGAAACACATCTTCAACCAATCATATATTGTACTTGTGAATGACTCGAGTCATGTCACTCTATCATGAACGCCTGACCCGATGCCTTTAGAGTGGATCACTTGCAAATAGAGTAGCTAGGACCTAAAGTATTTTTAGGTTGCTTTGGTTATACCGACCATGATCACACTTCTACATCACTACTGTTAAAATCCCGCTACAACTGTAGATATAAAAACCATGTTGTATATCTATGCACGACCCCTTCCTCTTCGCCAACCGTAAAATCAGGGACCACCTAAGCAAGTTTATAGGCCACCTCCACAGAATAGGTTGTCATCCATGCAACAAAGTTCTGCACTGCACTCTTCAGTGAAACCATCATCTCTAGATCACCTCCACCATATTTTAAAAAGTGTCATGGTCGTAACTGAGGTCGTAAGAGTAAGGACACCCACAAGACATCTTGAGATCACACCAACCATCCCACAACAGATCAAGTGAATATGAAGTAGATATTACCGATCCTCGCACTGGTAGCCACAACATTCGTAATCACAACTGCAACCCTTAAAGACTCAACTATAGCACCATGTTTCTCTATGGCCATACCAAGTATCTTAGCAACAACATTCGTTGTACCCGTCACATTATAGTCATGTCAAGGACCACTTCGACAATCTCAACAACTACCTCCACCACATCAACGATGACAACAAAATCAAAGACCTCCATGACACTGGCGTCAGCCCTTAGTTATGTCGTTGCACTATCAGAAAAGAGTATGTTTCTACCAATAATTTCATAACACCATCTCCTGAAGAGACACCACAACTAACGTAAATGTCAATGCAAACTACGTCATTCGCAGACCCACCATGCGATTTTAGTTTGGGCATTAGCATAATAAATTTCGAGGACGAAATTTTTGTTAAGGGTAGAATGTAACAACCCATTTCTGTTAATGGTGGTCATCTCACTTCCATTGTTTCTTATAGTGTGGCCCACTACCACTTCGGATCGACCTCATTTTTGGGCCCATGCCCTAGTATGACGAGCAAAAATAATGGATGGAGTGGATTTATATTGCATTCTCTGCAGGGCCCACCGTCGTTTAAAAAAATAAATAAATAATGCAGTGACGTGTTAGCACGTCACCGCACTACCTAACTTCTCTCTCCAATTTCCTCTCCCATTCAAACTCTCCTATTTCTTCTTCCACCATTTTTCATCGGTGGAACCCACCAAACAATCCAGACCGCTCACCATCAACCCAAGAAGATTTTAATGGCAAATGTTCAACCCCACTATTTTCAGTCTTATGGCCCACCTAAATTCCAAATTTGTCTTATCTTTAGAATCATGTATTATTACGACTCGGTAAAGTAGCTGGATGGAATGAATTTCTCACAAATATCTCATTGGACCCACCTAGCTTCCATTGCAGTAAGGGATTTGGAAGGCTTCCATAATGCAATACATGCAAATTGAAACCTCTCCGATTTTTCCTCATTTCTTTTTCCGTTTTCAATCCAACCTATAAATTGAGAAATCTCGACTGTCCATTGGATCCATCTCCAATCTGCAACGTCCAAACTATGCCATTCAACCTCCACTTAACACACCAGGTAGGTGATTTTCCCGATTGAAAAGACTATATTATTATATACTTTCATTTCATTAATTATTTATTTCATATTGCTAATTTAAGTCATTTGATTTTGATTTTACGTGATGTAAAATGCATTTATTTGACTTCTAATATGTGGAATAAATTCATTTGATTATTGTTAAATATTTTTAATTATATTATGAGTGCTCTGCCCTAAAAGGACTATTATGTTATTTTATGGGGTGCTCTGCCCAGGGTTATTCCCGAAAGGATCGGCATGGTACGGGTGCTCTACCCAGGGTCATTCCCGAAAGGATCGACATGGGTGCTCTGCCCTGGGCGATTCCCTAAAATGATCAGCTCTGCCCTGGGTATTTAGCCTAAAAGTTTATTCATCAGGTGCTTTGCTGAGGGTCATTCCCTAAAAGGATCAACACTGGTGCTCTGTCGAGGGTCATTCCCTAAAAGGATCAACACACACGGATGCTCTGCCCTGGATTGAACCAAAAAGGATTTTAAATGACTGCTTTATCTTATTTTTTTATTACAAAAAATAAATTATTATTGTTGTTATGTAAAATGACGATTCAATAATCATAATTAATCATATTTGTATTATTGAGTTTTATTTGTGTTAACGTAGAATTTTCAATTTTGAGAAGGATGTGGCCCTACGAGCTGTCGCGCTCACACCCGTATAGATTATTTTACAAGGTTTGTATATGAAGAATTAGTTGGGCAAGATTGAAGACTTTTCCCTTATTTATTTAGAAGTTAATTAAAGATCAGTGTATGTTGTTATTAATTATTTTCGAATATCAATGTAACTAAATATTCAATGATTGATTTGTGGATGTTATTTAATGATAATTATTTTGACCCTTTTTAGTTGCTCTGATTGCCTTGAAAATGTATGAAAATAATGTAGGTTGCGATGTATATTTTGTTTAAGTACAACTCATAGTCCTGGAATTCGGGTTCTGGCCTGGCCAACTCTGGTACCAAATTTCGGAGAGTGACATATCCGATTTGAACAAGCTCGAATCTCACTCTTGCTACACCCTTTGAAAACCTTAGAACCCTTTTAGAAACTCTTGAAATACCTTTAGGAAGCCTTAAAATGTTTGAGAATGGCCATAGAGACTCCTATTTATAGATGGGGAAACCCCACTTATGCACCTTTATAGAAACCACCTCAAATTTACTCAATCCGCGCATAAACCACGCATCATCTACGTAACCCTCGACTAGTTGAGCCCGGGCTTCACCTAGTCAGAGGACCCCTTCAACTGGTCGAGCCTATCCCTCGAATGGTTGAGCATCCCAAAAATCCCAAAATGTAACGCCCTGAAAATCGGGGGTCGAGCAAAGCTCAACTCCCGAGTTCTAACGCATCACTTATGCAACATGGATAATGATGTTTAAATCTTGTTCATATTAGTGCATTAAACATGAGCAGGATTATACTATAACAACATATATATCATACTCCAGAGATAATTAAATTAAACAAGTGAAAGATTGAGATAGGTATATAAAATATGAAAGTGTTTCTCAATCCCCAGAGTATGAATATGATACCAGGCTGAATATATACGTGTATTGTTCCAAAATTGTACAAAATATCAAAGTGTAAATGTTTAACTAATCCAGTATCCCTATGATCCCGGTGACGCGGCTCTAGGTCTACACCAACCCGTTGAGAGCTGAACGTAGGAGAACTCCTCCTCCTCATCAAAGAAGTCTGACTCTGTCACGTAAGCCTCATCACAACCTGCATCTAAATCAAAGTTTGGTGTCACTGTGTAACGTAACTTAGTATAAATACAATCCTAGATTACGTGTGAACATTTACCTTCATTCCATCCTAAGTCTAACCATCAAAAGTAATCCCCATCCATAAATCAAAACGTCCATTCTTGAGGTCAAAGCGACCCACACCATATGTCAAATAACCTAAGCGATGATTACACAAATCAAATCATTTATTCGAAGGATTAGTCATTACATGTCTTTAAATAGTCATAAGACCTTAAACCAAGGGTTTGACCATCGGATGATCATTGGACAAGTGAGATCAGATTATTAAATGGAAATCCATAATATTTGACACTTGAACCAACCATCAAAATTACCTAATGTGAACTAGGAATGGCCCTGATCTTAGATCCCCTCAACAACCCAGTAACAAGGTCCCAATACTAAGAAATATTCTATTTTCCTTTAAACGTGCCTTAGGATTACTAACTTAAGGTTGAGAATAGAAAGTAATAACCCAATTGAAAAGATCAACCCTCATCTAGGATAAATTCGCAAATAGGACCCCTTATAAGGATAATGATAGATTGATCCAGAACGGTTAATAAACCTACTACGAGGAACGTACGGGTCAGATTTCACCCACTAATAATCAGGACCCACAATAACCTACAATTAAAGATCCTAAACTCTAAAAAGGTTAGATACTTAACCACCTGAAACTACCAATTTTAAACCATAGCCATTAGAGGACCTCCTAAGACGAATGGACGGTGTTGATTGAACTAAATATCGATGTGGACCCCACAACAGATCTGTGTGTGTGCACAGATAATGTGCACACGCCATGCACAACACTTAAGTATAGGGTCAAAGGATCGTTGACCTGATAGAAACTAAAAACTCCAACGAATTTCAAAACTCTCCTGCCCATCTTGTGTTTAAACAGACCGGTCGTCTATTGCTGATAACGGCCCACCGTCAAGCATCAGCTCAATGATACAAGCTATTCATTCGATGCGTCAAGCCCCACCGACCATGATTACAGTCGATGATGCGGTTTCTGAGCATGCTGGTGACCGTAAGTCAACGACAATCACGCCATCACCACGTTGCTGTTGACGGTGGATAAAATCCACGTCTTTCGGATGTGCTGGCAAATCCAGCCATTGGAAATCGTTGGACGAAAGCCTCACGCGTAGTTGGAGCCTCGTCACGCCTACGGTTTCCGAAAATACATCCCTATTTAGCAAAAGGCAGATGGAATCATTCCGTTTGTGGAATGATCCATCTCAGCCAATGGTTGGCTGCTAAATATCTCTCTCCATTGAATCCCAGGCGTCGTCTTTAGGGCTCTTTCAAAATCTCATAGCGAGCCGAGAAATCAAGGAGAATCTGATGAGATGACGAATCGACACAAACCACCTATATTCAACTCATCGTGCTTGATTTCTCAGCCATCCATCATCGTGAGATGGACCCCACATTACTTTTAGACTATATCAAGACCGCCGAAATGACCTTGATCTTTGGATAAACCACCTAGCCAAAAAGCTTCATTAACAGCCTATCATCTTCCCAAATCTAGCCGTTGGACCCACATCTCATATAACTATTCCTTTCACACATCCAGACCGTTCATCATGTGGCCCAGCACACGTAAAATCCACCGGAATCAGCCTTATAGACCCACACACTAGATCTAATACGTGAATTGGCCCTGATGATGAGTCATTCTCGGCTAAACTATTTTTCTTCCACAATAATCTCCATGATTAGCTGTGGAACTCTCCAGAAATAGAAGGGCTATAAATAGCCGAGGTTAGGGCATCTCTCAAGGAAAAATAAAAGAAAAGACAGAAAAAGAAAGAGAGAGTGTGAGAGAAAGAGTTTTGGGCGCCGTTTGAGGGGGTTGCTGGTTCGGTAGCAACTCGACTCAGCCACTACGCCACTGAGTCAAGGTCGGGTTCTAACCCAATCCATCTGCTGTGATCAGAGAGGGAGAGAGAGTAGTAAGATTGAGGGAGAGGAAGAAGTTTGTGAGATTGAAGAAGGGATAGTGTGAGTTGTAGTTGCTGGAACTAGTTTCCAGTTGCTGCTTGACTCGACTAGATAAATCAAGTCCCTAACCCACTCGCCGTCTAGCTGCATCATCCACGGGTGAAACCCATCATTCCAAACTTCCTTTCATCATCCGAATAGCCTTTGATCAGGTAACCACGACTACCCTCCATCTATTCCTTTCGGATTTCAGCCGCTCATCCATTTGGGCTCCCTATCACCCCAACTTAGTCACGAGTTGAGTGACTCAGCTCCACATTCCAGGGTCCTTATCTGCCATCATGGCCGTGTTCGGTTTGTCTGGAGCTAGAACCTACACTTCGAGCTGAGCTATGGTTCGCCACAACCAGCTAGTGGATGGCCATCTGACTCAAGTCACCACTGAGTCAATGACTCAGGTTCGGAAGGGAGGAAAACTCCAACTCAGCCGGGCCTGATTGGCAGTCCATTACTGCAAGTTTAAGGCCCAGTCCTGGGAGATCCAGAATTCCTCAGTTGGGGGCTGACTCGGTCAATTTCCTACTGAATCAACCCTGTACTCGGCAGTGGGTTGACTTGGCCAATCTCCCAATTGAGTCGGGTCGTCTCCCATGTTAGAAACCATCCGAAAATGAATTTGGAGCATGAGATTCAATGGATTAGTAGCCTAACCTCGAGGTTAGTAGATCTCTTAAAACTAACTTATCTAATTGTTAGTTGAAAACCCCATCTGAGTCAACTCAGTCATGACTCACTGGAATCTTGAAATGCCTCATCCAGGTACTATTTGCAATTGATATCCTTGAAAGATATTTCACTTCAGTCAATCTCAAATCAAGTAAGTGAAGGTAATCTCAAATTATCTATAGTCTATGCCTAAATTAGAATAGAATTTAATTTTCATTCCTTAGTTAGGAGCTTATAGACTCACCTCATAAGAAGGCTCGAGCTGAGAAGAACATTTTCTACGTGAGGGATATCCCACATGGCTTTATTCATTTCATTAAATTCTAAGGTTGTTTAAACTTATTTGTATAGAGATACTATAATTGTGTAAATAGTACTTGTGCTTCTTTTTACTAGGAATTGATATGGATATGCATGTGGGGATACCTTAGAATGTATGACTCTAATCCATTTCATGAAAATTGTATCACGCTCATTATAACCCATTTGAAGTCACTCAAGTACTTTTCTATTTTTTAAGAACTCTAGTCTCCCACTCTAATGTTAAGTTTGCTCCATTCATCCTCACCTAGATAGGTTCGTTTTAATTTGAATACCACCATGAGCAAGTTAATTCTCTAGTTTTCCATATGAATATGATGAGCATGAATTAATACATTAATTCCATTACTCATACCTCATATTTGATAATTCTGGAGTTAAAACTTGGCTTTATATTATCTTTGATAGCTTGGTAATTGCATGATATTGAGTATAATCCCACGAGAAATGACAAGGGTTATTAGATCTCATCTTATAAATCTAGGTTATGTATGGGATATTATTTTTCATGAGAAATGTGGATAGTTGTGATTGTGTCTGGATAGTTAGTATATTGGGATCTTTGATAAATAACCTTGTTAACATTGTGGAGTTACATGAGTATCATGGTGCATGACATTCACGCATGACATATGAGCTTTTCCGAGTGATCAACGTAAGTCACACTCTGTGTAATTTACTATAAGTCCTGTTACTTCAGTTAAACTCTCAGGGCATGTGCATTTGTGTCACTTTGGGTGCTCTTTCTCTTCATGAGGATTTTTCAGGATTAAACACTCCTCGGGCGTACCCTGTGTATTTTTTCAGGAGATATCCTTGGGTGCACTCTCTTACATGGATTTTTCCAGGCAGATGATCTACCGCGGGCGGTCTGCATGGTCCTTTTCGGGCAACTAGTTCTCATTGGGCGTACCTTTAAGTATTTTTTCGGGTGACTAGTTCACCTTGGGCGACCCCTTTGTTTTGATAGCTAGATATGCATCCCCAGATCTGTGACTTGATCATACATTCATACATCCATACATTTACATTTAAATTCACATTATTCTCGCTATGATTGAATATGTTGATTTAAACTGTTTCGGAATAAGATGGTATGCATGAATCCTTGTGGGGAATTCCCACTGAGTTTTTGCTCACCCAAAGTGCGGTTGCACCAAATAAACACAGGAATTATGATAGGTGGAGACCCCTATGATAGGATTCCAGGGACGGTTGAGGTGGAGTTTGGCGAGGAAGAACTCTATGTGAATGTCGTTGAGCCGTTGGAGCTCAACTGATACTTTAGGATTTACTTACTTTTGTACTTCAGATTTTGTATTTTGTTTGAATTGTAATAATAATCCCCTATTGTGAGATCCCATTTTTCTTTCCTTTACTTGTATTAAACTCCCTTATTGTTACTCTTGATATCCTTAGTTTATGTAGTGATTGCTTTACTTCATGCTTTAAAATTTACTATTAATTGGATGTATGATGGTCCGTTTTATAACATAATACTCGGGTTCTCAATGAGGAGCGGCTATCCTCGAGTTATGAGAACCAGGGTGTTACAAACATATAGTTATACACATGCATTTCAACCATAAATCACGTAGTAGCAATTTACATAAGATGAAAGAACTATAACTATGGACAAGGTAGTTAAGAATCCTATCTCAACACCCTTGTTGGAAATAATTTATCAAACACTTTCTCATTCAGACATTTTATCAAACACTTAGACTATATAATACTATATACATAAACTAAATTAATTATAGCATATATTATGGCAAATCCTTTTACAAAGGAGTTGTCATCCACACAACAAATATGTATTCTAGATTAATAGTCATGACAAGTATAAATCATAATTTCACTTTCATTCAAACATTTCAACAAACACATGGAATGCATTTTATATTCACATAGTTCACACACATGCATAGTTTATCGAATACATCGTAATTAAGATCATATGGAAGCAATCAAGTCAGACATAAATTATTGCTGACATTGAAAGCCTTGAAAACCATAACCTAAACATTTATAGTCTGCACCTTTCGTCGGTTTGCTCATTATGAACTCGGTTCGTATACTACGTTTCCGTCTACAGCACAACGGCTACCTAAATCACGAAATAGGTTAGCCATTTCGTCAATTCCTCTATTTGGATTCCTAAAATAATATTAGGGTTAGGATTTCTTACCCAAATCGAAGCTAGAATCGTTGATGTAGTGATGGTGGGGTGGTGATTCGGTACATGGAGTAGTGAGAGTGAATCTCAGCAACAATCTCCCCATGTGTCACGCCCCAAATACGGAAACCGGGCTCACAGAATTCTCGATCACCGAATTCGGTGCCGACAGCCTCCGTAGAACCCCATTCTCGGCTCCCAGCGTCCATATGCCAGGTTCTAATCCTAGAATGCTACAAGGAGGATTTTCACCATTAGTTTGATTCGTAATAAGCATAACCAAAGGCATAACCCACAAACAACAACCAAAAACTCCATCACATTTTCACTATGATAAAAAACTTTACAAGTACAATGAGCATAAAGGAAAATACAATGATAATGAACAAAAAGCTCCAAAATTATCTGCTTTTCCCTCCTGTCTCAGCGTTACTGCGTCCCAATGTCACCTGCACGCAATGGTCGTGTATAAGCTTATAGAAAGCTTAGAGGGTGGTGAAAGCGTGTGCACAAGGTAGTAATACAAATATGCAGTATCAGAGTAATGCGGAACATGCTGATGAATCCATGACTACCACTAGCCGTACCAAGGCTATACGATATAAGGCATGAATGATGTCGGCCATACCAAGGCCATGCGATGCGAGATGTAACTCAAGCATACGAATCCTCATCTAAGTCCACATATCAATACAACTCAAATCTGGAATAATACCGGGGTCTAGTATACTTTAAACCAAATTGCCACCCCATCGCGTGCAATAAGGTAAGTGGAAGAGACCTCACTATCCGCCTGTCAATATCAGGCTCGACTCTTCGATAGCGAACCCATTCCTTGAGCTAGTCAAACTCAGCCTAGATTTGCCCCTTCCACTCGAGTGGGTAAGGTCGCACCCCCTTCTAACCGACCACGACACAGTGGAAAGCGCGGCCTTCTGGTAATCGGCACTTGGCGCTCATGCACCTACTCTGTTTAGACGTTGGAGCAACCTCTTGGTACCATAAGTGTTTAGGGGCTTTCACCCAAGGATATTTAGAGCACCCCATGTAGAACAAGATTTTCGGTATCCAATCCTGTCAACCACGATATGTCTGTGGAGGCTATGACCCTAATGTCGATAGGGCATCACACAATGCGAAATGCATGAATCACACTATCTAGTCATGCAACACTCTTGCACGTATCGTGCGCTCATGTGGGGTAACACCGCCTAACCGGGAGCCCCTAAACAGTCTGCCCGAAGGCATATGTTATGATCAGTCACTTCTCATATTAAGCATACATATGATGCGTATGATCATGAATCATGGAACTATACTAAACATGTTATATGGGATAGATCCCGTTCATAACGAAGACGAGCCTAGACGGCCTACAGGTAAGGGCCTAACAATGGGCCCTAGGGAGAATTATAATGTGGACATTTAATCAACATTATTCCTACAATGTGGACGTTAAACCAACATTGCTCCCAAGGCACGACTGTCATAAACATTATTACACAAACCATTGTAGGATCATACATCTTAATGGACTTGTGTACATCCAATTGGGCCTCGACCCATGGGCCTTAAATACAACAAATAGGCCTCATAACATGAGCCCTAAGTATATCAGGTGGGCCTCAATGGATGGGCCATAACTACATCCAGATGGGCCTAATCATATGACCCTCATACATATCAAGGTGGGCCCACTTGAACTTTGGGTCTCACTCATTCACCCCATGTCCTAAAACGATCTCACCGATGGTTGGACGGTTTGGATACTACACATGCACCATGGCGGGTCCCATAGATAGACGGTGTGGGTGGAACAGATGGGACCCGTGTAACCAGCTGCTGACATTGAGAGAGAGAGGTAGAGAGAGATAGAGAGAGCAGCACGTGGCTGCTGCTCCCTGACGGAAATAGAGGTGTGATTCCACCGTCCACAGCCGTGGACGGTGTGATATAAACACATACATTATTGTGGGTCCCACATGGGGCCACCATTATGCTTATATTTCATCCAATCCATCCATAAGGTCACGCAGACCTGAATGATGAGTAAAAATAAATTTCATCTTGATCTAAAACTTCTGTGGACTCAAAAAGGGTTTTAATGGCAGACATTTAATCATCGCTATTTCCTATGATGTGGGCCACCTGAGCGTTGAATAGGCCTGATTTTTGGAGGGGGCCCACTCTAGGGAGGGGCCCACCTAGTGAACAGGTTGGATGACAAATATACATCATGGTGGGGGCCACAACTAGGCCAGTGGGCCGTTGCTTGTCCGTCCGTCGCAGCAGGGCAGGCCTCGCGCTGCGCCTCTACGCCAAATGAATGAAGAACGACAAACGCTTCTTGCCCTTCTATTTTTTTTTGAAAAATCTGGTTTTTTTTGTGGAAAATCACATATGGGGCCTGCTACTTGAGAATCCACTCCGCCCAATGGATTCTAGGGCTCAAAATACACTAAACAAGTCTAATATACAGCATGTTTGGTGTGTAGATACAACAAGGTGGGTCTTAATAGCTTTGAACAGTAGGAAACAGAGTTTTCTATGGTATGGCCCGCCTGATTATCGGATCGACCTCATTTTTTGGCTCAATGCCTAAAATGAGTCAAGGAGTAGAATGGACGGCGTGGATGGGTCCCATGGGACCCACTGATAGCCCACACTCCACCGTCAGTAAACCCCCTGACGTACACACTCCATGCTAGCCACCTTCACAGGGACCGATGCCAAGACTTCACATGTTGAAACGAGGTATCTCCACGTAGCCTGCATGTTGACCTATGGGGCTGGGTGTCACTGGTCAGTGTCTAGACGCTGGACGTGGTCACAAACATCATGGTGGGTCCCACAGGGACGTGGCCCATCCGAGTTTTTGAATCAAGCCGATATTTGTGTTCTCCTATATCCAGGCCCACCCAAGGATGGACTGCAAGGTGGGCCCCACGGGTGAGACAGCGTGGATCATACATCATAGTGGGGTCCACAATACAAGAAAGAGGAAGAGGGATAGAGAGACATAGAGAGAGATTTCAGCAGTGATGGAGGGGCCCCGCCACTATGGGCCCCCTCTTTGTTACAAAACATGCATCAAGGTGGATTCCACATATGTGGACCCTTAAATCAAAGAAGAATAAAAGGCAACATCCAAGATCACCCATCGGCTTCTTCTTGCACCCTAGGCTCCCTTAGCTCCTTAGCTTTGATTCCAACAAAAGAGATGGAGTTTGGATGGTTGAGATGGAAGATGAGAGGGTAGGAAGGTGAGCCACACTTGTTGCTTGGAAGAGATAGGGAGAGGCTTGGACGTGTGGTGTTTCTTGGGTTTGCTTGGAATGAGATTTGAAAATGAAGGAGAGAGAGGGTTGTAAAGAGAGAGGAGTGATGGGTGATAGATGTGGTGAGTGATGGGTGTATAAGGAACTTTTGACTTTTGTGGTAAAGGGTGTAAGAAAGGTATGGGTGGTGTAAGAAACTTTTGACTTTAGGAGTTGCTTGGGGAAGGGTGTGAGGTGATGTGTACTTGACATGGTGGGATTGATTGATGGATGATTGATGTGACAAGTCGTAGATATTCTCTCAGAATTCGCACGTGTAGCATTTTCCTCGCACCGAATGCTGGCCCACATCTCCTGGCCAGAGTATTGGATTGGCGCGTGAGTCGCGGCATCGGAACCGCGGCGATGACGCGGTCGCTATGGTACTAGTTTTAGGTTGAGTCGATTCAGGTTGACGGCGTGTGACGCAAGGTCGCACGCAAATGCCGGTTAAGGGTCGAAGGTTGTCGGAATTTGACTGGGAAGACCGCGGAATCTTACGGAACGGTACGGTCTAGGATATGGGGCTTACACCATGTCTCATTCTTCTCTTCACTCCTTTCTCCTCTTTTCTCTCTTCTCTCTCCTAGGGTTAGAGAAATTCGTATGGAATGAGAGAGGGGTGGTTTAAGGTCCTTAAATAGGCTCAAAACTGGTCCAAATGGCCCCAGGGCCATGATATACTTAGGTTATAGCCAAAGGGTATCTGTTTCGGGCAAACAGGACTCATCTGGAGGCTCATTACTCACTTGTGTCATGAAGTAAGTTCCCTAACCATGGATCTAAGCCAGGTTATGCTTTCAGTCCGATAGGATTTGTGGATCGACCGTGGAGGACCTATTTCAATTCAAAGGTCATCGTCACTCGATCAGGGCCACAAGTATACTGACATGTGCAGAAAAAGTTTCCTGATCCAAGGGTAAAGTTTGGTCAGAAACTAACGGTATAAAGTCTTTAATTTCGCCCGTAAGCGAATGATCCAATTTACTTAAGTTTGAGTTCATTTTCTAGAAATATTCGTGTTTTTCACACACTTTGCTCCGGGTTCAAGTTGTGCATTTTTTTGTTGCTATTTGGGCTCGATCTCCGCGATGTTTGTCAAGCCCAGTATCATAACCTTATGGTTTCGCAGTAATCGGACTTTCGACACGCGGTCCAGGTCCGATACGGAGTTTCAATGTGCTTTCGGGAGCAACTGAGTTTTGAGATTACTCCTAGGTTTTTAGGTAATGTTGAGTTAGTGATTTTAATGGTTTTGGGTCTTGTAGTTCGTATAGAAAGTGGTTCAAGCTAATCCACCAATTAATTTAGTTTATTACTTAATTTAACTTCACCTAAATTCTACAGAATTCGATCCTTAGTAATTTCTTCCTGAGGTAATACTCGGGTCTTTGTACGGATTTTTCCGAGACGTTACACAAACACATCATTGCTGGACTTCAAGTTCGACTGTCTTCGACTAGTCGAGCCAGTCCCTCGGCTAGTCGAGCATCTCGGTGAACAGATTTAAGACAACTGTTTTACAACGGTGGACAATTTTACTTTTGAAATTAGTTTTTAAATAAAGTTAATATTTTGTGTTAAAGGACATGGAAAGACATTTGACTAAGGGTAGGAGTATTTTGAGAATTCCAAAATGCTTATCGAAGCAAGGGGAAGAGCGGAGCTCCAACCTAACAAGTAGAGTGCCACCCCCACTTACTTGGGGGGTAGGGCCAATGGTTATTTTCAAGTCAAATTAGGATTTTTTGTTTAAGTTAATTGTTTTAATTATAATATGATTTTGTTTGGGTTAGTTTTGTCTAAGTTAAATTAGGACTAATTTTATTTTATTAGAGTTCTACTTGTATTATAATTTGCTTTCGTTTTATAAGTGGAGTATACATCCATGGTGTTTGTGATTGTAAAAAGAAGTTTTTAAATAAGCTTTTTTTTTTTCCTAAGAAGAGAATGAGTTTTCTTCTCAACATGTTGGCATTCTTAGTGGTTTATGATGCAATCAAATGGCCACACATGCCGATTGATCAATATTTAAAGAAAATGCCCACATCTCACGTTTCGCATGCTTCGCACATGTGTACAAGAAAAGGACCACCTTCCTTTTTTGCCCATCATCACTTCCCATTTTTTTCAAATCTCTAAATTAAGAAATCTACCCTTTCTTCCATATCTTTATTTTAAGGTCGGGAATAATATTAAATATTTTATTATCTAAGTATTTTCTTATTTTAGGCATTTTTTTAATTATAGAATACTTTGTTACTTAGGTGCTTTCCTGTTTCATAGATTTTTAGATTTTATATATTTTATTACAGATTGTAAGGTTGAGTATAAATAGGACCTATGGTCTATGTAATAAGACAAGCTGATTAATATTCTCTTTATGAAATTTTCTTATTTTCTACGGTAGCTATTGAAGGGGGGTGAAAGTGATCTCTAGTTCTAGACTAGAGGACTATTGAGCTTGCTCACAGTCTTGCATTCGTGATCTCTAGCATTTGGCTAGAGGATTGTTGGGTCTTTTTCGCACAATCTCTTTTTCTTATTGATTTATTTGCTTTCCCCTTCAGGTTTGCACCAAATTGGTGTCAAAGTAAGTTCTTCTCTTAGAAAACTAAAAAAGAAAAAGAAAAAAAAAAGATGTCATGGATAAGAAGATGTTCTTATGTGTCGTGCAATTATCCTTATTCAGACTCCAATGCCTTTCCATATCCATCATACTATTCTTATCCAAGTTACTTCGATGATCAAGATCGCCATTCATATCACCTTGAGCCATACCCATTTTCATATGTGCCTTATGGTGATTCCTTTCAATGCCCCTTCCCGCATGTTGATTATTCAAGAGCATCCTATCGTACAGAAATGTTAGTGACGCCTACGAATATTCAAAAGATGCGGAATGAGAGCTTGCAGGAGGTCAAGAAGGAGCTTAAAGCATCCAATGAAGATATTGCAAATGAATTGAAGGAACTCAAGGAGTTTGTGAAGGCTTGCTTTGAGCCCTTAATTGAACATGAAAAGCTTTATGGGCTTTAATATGTTTTATCTAGCATTCTAAGGTGATATGGTTATAAATAGTGTGGCAACCCAAAAAGAATCCTCCTTTAGATTGTTTGATGGATCAATGGTCAGATTGGAGGAAATTCAAGTAAAACCAAAAGATCAGTTGATGCATGATCCAATTGAGGAGATTGAAGGTTTAACATACATGGACGATCCGATGGTCAAAGAGATGGATAGTGCTACAATAATAGTGACAAACTCTATAGAGGTCAACACAATAGTACCATCTCAACATTAATCAAGGTATGCAAATAGAAAATGGATTGTGACGAAGGGGCCACAATCGACGCCTAGAATGTGGAGGACCAACAAGAAGCAAAAGAAAAGATGGTTCATCTTTCAACACCATATAATGCACTAGCTACCAGATAGGCATGTAGGTCTCCACCATCAACTACCAGTGAAGCCGAAGAAAACAGGCTACAAATGAGGATTTTTGTAGGAGATTATGACTACCAATTTAAACTCGAGGACAAGTTATTTTCGAAGCTGGGTGAAATTGATGCAACCAAATGGCCACATGTGCCGATTGATCAAGATTCGAAAAAAAGGCCCGTATCTCACGCTTCACATGCTTCGTACATGTGTACAAGAAAAGGACCACCTTCCTTTTTTACCCATCATCACTTCCCATTTTTTTTTCAAATATCTAAATTAGGAAATCTGCTATTTCTTTCATATCTTTATTTTTAGGCAAGGAATAATTTTAAATATTTTATTATTTAAGTATCTTCTTATTTTAGGCATTTTCTTAATTATAGAATGATTTGTTACTTATATGCTTTCCTATTTCATAAATTTTTAGATTTCATATCTTTTATTACAAATTGTAAGGTTGAGTATAAATAGGACTTATGGTCTATGGATTAAGACAGGTTGATTAATATTCTTTTTATGAAATTTTATTATTCTTTACAATAGCCGTTGAAGGGGGGAGAAAGTGATCTCTAGTTTTAGACTAAAGGACCGTTGAACTTGCTCATGGTCTTGTATTCATTATCTCTAACATTTGGCTAGAGGATTGTTGGGTCTTTTTCCCACAATCTCTTTTTTTTTTTTTATTGATTTATTTGCTTTCCCTTTCGAGTTTGCACCAGTTTAGTTTATGAGTAAGAAAATAAGTGGCTTAGTTCGTGAGTAAGCAAATAAGAGAATTTCTTCTCTTCTCCTTCAATCTTCTCTTCCTTCTTTTTGGTTTTTTGTGTTGGGCCTATTGGTGTTGAGCTATTGCTCATGTGGATTTGGCGGGTGTTTGCGATGTCGAAATCTAAAGAACCTTTGTTGCGGCAATCATGATGTTTAAGAATAGATTATAATTTTGCAATGTGGCAACTTTAACAAGTGATATGAGAGCAAGATAAGGCCCACAATTTGATGATCGTGATCAGGCACATCAGAAAGAAGGAGATTTTGATTGACGAAGAAGATATCCGGTAACTTAGGTTCCTCATTTTCATGAAAACTCAACACTCCAACTACAATTTGTGGGAATCGTGCATGGAGACATATGAAGAAAACACAAAGCTGTCAGAAGAATCCATGTTGAAGACAAAGTGGAATGCTAAGGTCAACCTAGCCCTTTATGTATTGAAGCAATCCATAGATAACGACATGCTTGTTCGTATCTCAAATTCGAAGACACCAAAAGAGACATGTGACATGTTTGCACGCTATTTTTAAGAAATAACACTCATCAACTTCAACTTTCAAAAAAGGAGATTGAAAGCTTAGAACAAGGAAAACTCTTTATAGTGGAGTATTTTCTTCACATGAAGACATCGTGCATGTTGGGGGGATGCACAGAAGTAACCCCGAGTTATAATCAAACAATAAGAGATTAATCAAACCAAGCACAAACGGAATATAAGGTTTTACTTTTAAAAAACCCTCATGGGAAAAAACCATGACACAAAGCGATAGCAAATCTACTATGAAATCAATGTTTACAAGAGATGAATGATCTTAGCGATCGAGATTATACCCCGAATATTGCAAAAAACCCTAATTTGTCTTTCCCTTTGCTCTCTAAAAGCCCTAGGCACATTTTTCTTTACCTAACCTCGATTATAAACCCTTTAATAGGTTAAAAATTGAAATAAGAAATAAAACTTTCAATTTTACAAAATTACAGAAGTCGGTTGGTGGGAGCTTCGATCATATCGAGTACCATCAATATGGCTTGATCAACATGACTACAAATCATATTATCAAAAACATAAATATTATTACGAAACAACTCAATACCACAGTATGGTGCATCAACTAAATATATATACGAATTAATATAATTCAATATATATCATTACAATCCAACGTATATCAACATCACTTATCAATTTACATTCCAGAATTCTAACAGTAAATGTTTTATCTCATTGAAGCATTTCATCAAACATGTTGGCTACCATCAACAAGTGACATTATGATTATAATAATAACCCAATTCAAATACATTTAGCATAGGATATCTTATAATCAACTAAAAATCATTATGTAGCACTATCAACAGTTGATAAAATGAAACCTAGAAGAATGGTCCGAACTTTATAAGGTTTCACATGACCTGATTGTGCTTAGGGATAAAGTTTTTGGGAAAAACATCAATCCTAAAACAAGATCAAGGAAACATAATTAATAGGTAGAAATCTATATTAGGTTGTGAAATCGAAAGGTTAGACAAGATTCTTACTTTTGATCATCGACAAAAGAAAATTGACGGAAGATTCGATAGCGATTAGGGTTATATTGAAGTGATTCGGTGAATGAGACACCAATCTCCTCACTTACTCTCCTCCTCCTCCTCCTCCTCCTCCTCCTCTCTCTCTCTCTCTCTCTCTCTCTCTCTCTCTCTCTCTCTCTTTCCGAACCTAGGGCATGAAATTCATATGGGGAGAGAGGGTGTGAAATAGTGAACTATTTATAGTGCCAGAAATTATGCAAATGGCCCCAAGGGTTAAGTTTTTACTATATTTCCAACTTTTAGGGGCCACTATAGGGCATATGAGTCAACACCCACTGTAAGATAGTTATTCCTAATCATGATCTACGCATATACATTATCGGCCCACCATTTGGATGTGTCGATCGACGGGTATGATTAGAAGTCAGTTCGATAGTCATCGATCGTCAATCGGGCTCGCGACTATATGGATTTGCGTATGACATTACTTTTGGTTATTATACTAAATATGGTAGCGATCTAACAGTCTGAAAACCACAAGTTGGGCAAAGACCGGACACATACAATTAACTTAAGTTCTTGATTAATTTCAAGAATATTCGTACATCTCATGCACTGACTTTGTGAGTCCAAGTTGAGTGATTTGAGAAACGATCTCGGCTCGATGTTCCGCGATGAACATTTAGCCTGCTAAGACGATGTCTTTCTATAGTCTTAGGTTTAGTAGCCGATTAACGAGCCGTTTAGAGCTTATTTGGATAGTCAGGACATTTTTGGAATGAAATGGGTAATGAGATTTCTTGTGCATGATGATTAAGGTTTGGATTAACTAAGTTTATAGTATGGCCTATTCGCAACTAGCGAAAATAGTGATCGGATCTTAATCACTCTAAACTATTGGTTCTTAGGTTAAAGGAGTAACTGGGTTAGTTTGGTTTGTTAATTAGGATTTGACCCCTAATCGCCTTGACTTTAGGTAAGTTTTTAAATAATTATTGCCATCTTGATTAGTCAATGATAGGTCGGCTTGATTTAGGGCCCCATATGAATAAATCATGAGGTTAAACTAGATGTTTAAGTGATCTGTTAGATTTGTTAACTTCTTATATGGTTAATTAACTGGATTTGTGTGGTTCTTTTCAAGTAACATGCGTGTATAAGCTAACATCGAGTGTTAAGGGACAGTAAATGACAACATAAGCTAATTATAACAAAAAATTTCAATATATTTTAAAAAAAAATTCAAATAGCAAAATTTCAGGACGATACACAATCTTAAATCCAACAAAAATAAACAAGTTGAAAAGTGATGTGATAGTGCTACTAGAGGATGGAACCATTTATGGATAGTTGGTTGGCAGTCTGATTTATCTAGCATTGACATTAGCACATTTCTCACACAGTTAAGTTAGCGTTGTAAGCATGCTCATGTAAAATACGAGGGAGCCACATCTGGAAGTAGTTCAACGCATCTTATGGTACGTGATAGCATTATAAGATTTTGGAATTTTCTATAAAAAGATTCTCATGTAAGATACATTCTATGATGTGGATTGTGTAGGTGATTTATTGTCATGTAAATCCACTATTGGGTACGTGTTCAACTTGAGTTGAGGAGTGTTAACAATGTCGTCTTTAGCAAGCCAAGCAAAATACAAAGTATCAGCTACGGCGGCTCAAAAATATCAATGGCTCGAGCAGTTAATGTCTAACATTAAGCAACAAGCTAACTACTCAGTTGGGCTATACTACGACAATGAGAATGCACTTTGACTAGCAGAAAATCCAATATATTAGGCTCTTATGAAACACATTAAAGCACATCACCACTTCATTAGAGAGAAGGTACTAAAATGTGATATCAATATTCTCTTGTTAAAAATAAGAGAGCCAACGAAGAACATTTTCACAAAAGGATTGTCTTTCTCAGAAAATTTCAAATTCTGATGTCAGCTTGGTGGCATTGTGTTAGAGTCATCACCTACCCTACTACATCACCAAAGGGGGTCGGTGGTTGTTTCCAAGTTAAATTAGGATTTTTTTTGTTAAGTTAATTATTTTAGTTAAAATAACACTCCTTTTTTTTTTTTTTTTTGGGGGGGGGGGGGGGTTCAGTACACACACTCCACGTTAGCCACCCCCGCTAGGGATCGATACCAAGACTTTGCTTGAGTTAGTTTTAATTAAGTTAAATTAGTATAACTTTTATTTTATTAGAGTTTTAATAAATTTATTTTAATTCTACAAGTAGAGTACGTGGTGTTTGAAATTGTAAAAAGAAAAAAAAAAGTCTATGAATAAGTTTTTTATTTTTATTTTTTTCTCTTCAATGTGTTAGCATACTAGGTGGTTTGTGAGTAAGAGAATAAGAGAATTTCTTTTCTTCTCCTTCAATCTTTCCTTTCTTTTCTCTAGTTCTTTTTTAGGCTTGTCGGTGCAGCACTGTTACTATTGATCATGTAAATCTGGCACATGTTTGCAATAGTAAAATCTCAATATCAAGTACACTCTTGTTGTGGCAATCACGATGTTTAAGTACAGATTACGACTGTGGGTAGTTTAACAAAGACTTCAATCACGGAAGGCACTCAGCAGTAGGCACTAACTTCCCCTCTTCCATTCTTCCTGTGAGCTTACTTTCCCTCTGCGCAATCTCTCTTCTTCTCTTCATGGGTTGCACATGCCATGCCTTTATATCAATAAATGAAAGATAAAATTTTAAAAAATATTTATTTATTGAATTAATTATTAAATCCATGAAACGGAAAAAGTCATATATTTGCTGAATTGTTGTGCAAATCGATTGAATATATATGATTGAACTACAAAATTATGGACTCAGATGCAAAATCCTAAAGTTAAATCCAGCCAAGCCCTATTGGATACTGATGTAGGGTCATGGATAATTTTATGGCCAAGATCGACCAGAAGTGGCCGATCGCAAGGGAAAGTGATCCAGACCATCAGGACCTCAAATTGGGCATATCTCACAAACCTGAATGAGTTATTTGACATACCATATATAATTTTGAAGTAAGACAAGCTACTTTAGCCACCCAACCTGGAGATACCGGGACCATCACCAGAGCCAAATGGGCTTAGCTGGGATAGGTCCAGCAACAATGCGACGATGGCCCCCTGATTGGTGACGAGGGTAGTACCACACCTGGACATAGCTAGAAACTGGCGGTCCTGTCAGGAGCTGATGGGGCCATGGGGAGCCTACCTTGTATATGTATTTTATCCATGCTGTCTATCTAGTTTTGCAAATCATTTTAGGTGATGAGCTCCTTAATGAATAGATTGAATTGCAACCGAACAGATGATCGAGCTCATTACTGAGTAGATTGAATACTCAACTGAACCCTATAGCCCAAAACTTCTCGCGGCCATAAAAGTTTTAGATCAAGCTTATATTTACGTTTTCCCTTTATACAGGTATATGTGAACTTATATTAATAGAAAATAAAAATTACGGTGGATCTTTGGAAGGTTTCAACAGTGAGGGTGATGGTTATCGCTGCTTCCTGTGGTGCGGTACACTCAGCCTTCCACATGCATTTTTCGGGCTCATGTCCTGAGATGATAGGTCAAAATGGATGGACGGCTTGGATAAAACACATATGACGGTGGCTCCACAGAGCCCTTGCAGGACCGTCCGTCTATAGTTAGGTACTGACGGGGGCAGTATCCAATCCGCACCCGTAATGGTCAGAAATTTCTTGGAGAAGACGATCCTAACCCTCCGATTACTTGATGAACACTGAAGATGAGAAATATTCATTTTTTATATACCAAATGTCGGCTTTAAACCCTCCTAATCAGGGACGCGGATTGCGTCCTAACCCGTGATGTATGGGTTTTATCTGCGGACGCGGATTAGATACTGCGAGACTAGCTACTGAAGTGACGTCACCAAGTTCTGTGGGACCCACCATGATGTATGTGTTGTATCCACACCGTCCATCCATTTTGAGATATCGATTTAGGACATGAGCCAAAGAATGAGCATGAGCCAAAGAATGAGTCAGATCCAAATCTAGAGTGGACCCCACCACATAAAACAGTAGGAAGACTGACGCCCACCATTAAAAATTTTAAAGGCCACAAAAGTTTTGGATCAAGTTGAAATTTGTGTTTTCCCTTCTTTCATGTCTGTCTTTAACTTATGAACACATTGGATCTCAGATAAACATCACAGTGGATCTTATGAAGGTTTCAACGGTGGGCATCACTCTTCCCACTGTTTCATGTGATGGGTCCACGCCATATTTAGATCTGACTCATTCTTTGTCTCATGCCCTAAAATGATTTCTTCAAATGGATGGATGGTGTTGATACAACACATGCATCATGGTGGTCCCATATAACTTAGTGGCGTCACTTCATTAGCGACTCTCGCGGCTCAACCTCTCAGTATCTAATCCGCGTCCTTTATCTACCCTCCATCCAATTTTTAGCTATTATTTCAGGATATAAACTCAAAACTGAAGTAGATACAAGATGCGGATTACACTTAAGTGTTGAAAACTTCTCAGGGCCACCGAAGTTATGGACAAGAGCTGATATTTGGACTTGTTTGGCCAGCTGCATTAGGTGGGATTAGTGGATGGAATTGTAAAAGTTATAATAAATGCTTGTGTAAGGTATTTAGGGGTGTACATGGGTCGGGCCGAGTCGAATTGGCCTCAGCTCGTCCAGGCCAGTTCAACAGCCACACAAGGTTCGAATCTGACCGGGCCTGGTCACCGGGCCAACATCTCCAGCCCGAACCGGGCCTAGCACGAGTTCGGGCCAGTTTCGAACTTAAGTTTGGGCCAGTTTCGAACCTTACAACAAGTTCATGAGAAGGGCTTTGGCAGGTAATTCGCATCCCATTACAAGGCCCTCGATCAACGGTTTAGATAGTTGAACTATAAACTCCACAAAAAATCTAACTAGTCGGGACATTTACATACATTTGACAAAGCATAAAATAAAACATTTTATATAAATTAAATAAAATCATACATGGGTTGAGCCGGGGCGGGTCGGGTTTCGAACCGAGTCGGACCGAACTGGCGGAAGTATCCGAACTCGACCTGAACTCACTTTCGGGCTTAGAAAATTGGCTCGTCCTGACCCGAACTCAGTTCCGGGTCGAGCCGAGTCGGACTTTTTCGAACTGGGTTGAGCGAGCTAACCGGGCTAGCTCGGTTTGTGTACACCCCTAAAGGTATTGTCTCTATAACGGGTTTTATCTCCCGGGCATAGGAAGTTTCTACTCAACGAATCTAGGTGGGGCCCACTAGGGTATTTGTGAGAAAGCTACTCTGTCCATCTATTTTACGAGATCATTTTAGGATATGCAGCCAAAAATAAATTGTATTCAAAACTCAACTGGCCACACGAGAGGAAACAGTGGAATTTAGTGACCACTGTTGAAATATTTATATGGCTACAAAGGTATCGTATGGGTGAAATTTTTGATATTTTCACTTCATCCCGGTGAAAATGACCTTGTAAACGGTTTGGATGGAATACGAACATCAAGGTGGAGCCTACGAAAGTTTCAACGGTAGGCATTCCTCTCCCCACTATTTCATCTTGTATGGCCCACTTGAGTCTTATATCCTCCTCATTTTCAGTTGTATGTACTAAAATGAGCTCGAAAAGAGGATGGATGGGATAGATTTCTCATAAGCATTACGGTGGCCCCCACCTTGTGTCCTAGTACAGGAACTTCTTGTGGAAGACTTTCACGGGAAATCCTCATCCGTTTATACCGTGTTTTCTAATACTATGTCTGGAATGTAAGAATTAAAAATTAAATTCTAAGATTTACTTTCAAATTATATTTAGACAAAAATCCATAATCATTTACTGGTAATCCCATCTCTCACTTTTCAACACAAGGCTCATTTTACAAACTTAGGAAGTTAATTTTAATCTCATCTCACAATCCTTCCAACCGTGTCATTTCCAATTTCAAAGTGGGATTAGTAATGTAATCCCATTTAATACAACTTAATACCACTGCCAAACATGCCCAAAGTATCTAACTTTACTAATGGTTTGGATGACAAATAAAGATCACCGTGAGTCCTATAAAAGTTTCCACGGTCAGAATCATTACGACCACTGCTTACTGTGGTGTGGTCCACTTGAGCCTACGATCTGCCTAAATTTTGGTCCTATAGCATAAAATAATCCGGAAAAATGGATGGACAGTATAGATAAAACCCACACATCACGGTGGCCACTCAAAGCTCCTGCCCGGGCGGGGGTAGGACGGAATCCGCGTTCCCAATCGCACCAGAGCAATGCAATCCCCACAGTGACCCAACCGCGTAGACCCCATCAGATGAGCTGGCTGAAAGATGGACGGTCAGGCGTGCGAGCAAAACCTCCACCAAAACCCATAGAGCCTCTGCTGGGCAGCTGGGCTGCTTCTAGAGGTAAAGATCCCTCCATCTTTCCAAAGATCCCACATATAATCAACAGACCGAGATCCTTTTCTTGTTAGACGCCCAACGAATAGCAGCTCTCTCTCTCTCTCTCTCTCTCTCTACCCTGAAATTCCTTTCATATAACAAAAACCCAGGAATGTTATCAACGGAGCCGTCCTTAAAACCGCCCCAAATCTCTGAAATGTTCCAAAAGTTCGCCCTCGCCTTCAAGACCAAAACCATCGAATTCTTTGCCGAAGATGACACCGAATGCGACGACGCCTGCAACAACAACAACCATAACGATCTCTCTCTCCTCGACTCCACCGACGAGATCATCACCGGCCAACGCGTTGTCGTAATCAAACCTGACCACAACAAAACACCACTGCCCCTCTCCCAAAACAACAACAATAATCCCCAAACCCTCCATAATATAACTTCTTCTCTTTTCGCCACCATTTCCTCCTTCAAGGCTTCCTATCTACATCTCCAGACCGCCCATGCTCCCTTTGACGCCGACGCCATCCAGGCCGCTGATCGCGCTGCCGTGTCTCACCTTCAACGCCTCTCTGAGATGAAACGCTCGTATCAAGATTTCCTCAAAAACCCTAACCCTACCCCTAATTTCCCCTTTGCGTCCTGCCTCGCAGCGCAGGTTGAGGAAAATCAGAGTCTGCTCCGTACTTTCGATATGGTCATCAACCGCCTCCAGTCCGACATCGACCGCAAGGACGGCGAAGTGTCCGCTCTGAAACAGCAGCTGGAGTCAATTGAGGAGTCGAATTTGAGGCTCTCGAAGAGGTTGGAGATTTTCGACTCTGCTTCTTCTTCTGAGGTTTTGTTGTCTGTGGGTCTTTTTGATTCGGTGTTGCAGGACGCTTGTATGGCCGCCCACAGCTTTACCAAGATCTTGATCGATCTGATGAAGAATGCCGGGTGGGATTTGGGTTCAGCTGCAAATTCGGTTTATCCCGGCATCGAGTATGCAAAGAGAGGGCATAATCGGTATGCGTTTTTGTCCTACGTCTGCTTGGCAATGTTTGGAGGTTTCGATACGCCGAGTTTCGGTTTGGGAGGGAGTGAAATTGCAGCCGATTTGAGCATTCCAAGAAAGAAATTTCTGAGGGAGTTTGTAGAGCACGGTTCTGCTGATGCCATGGAGCTATTAAGTAGAAACCCAGATTGCAATTTTGCAAGATTTTGTGAGATGAAGTACCAGAATCTCATTCACCCAAATATGGAATCGTCTCTCTTCAGTAACTTGGATGATAATGAGTTGGTATTGAATTCTTGGCGATCTTCGAGTCCTTTCTATGAGTCATTTGTGAGCATGGCTAGTGTCGTGTGGATGCTGCACAAGTTGGCATTCTCGTTCGATCCAACAGTTGGGATTTTTCAGGTGGGGAGAGGGGCTGATTTCTCCATGGTTTACATGGAAAACATTGCTCGAAGAGGGGTTTTGGTTAATCCCGGCGGTTGTAAGGCAAGGGCGAGGGTGGGGTTTACGGTAATTCCAGGTTTTAGAGTTGGAAAAACAGTAATTCAGTGTCAGGTGTATCAGAATGGCATGAAATCTATAGAATAGTTGCTTGAAATTTGATGGCATGGAAGAAAATGCTAATTGCTTTCTGTATACTAGTATGAGCTGCTTATGCAACATTTACACATCTTCCAAAGAAAACCCAGATCTGCCTGTACCGTAGCTTAGTCTTGAAACCGAATACAATACATGTCGATTCTCATTTACTCTTGGTCGGTCACCCTCAAACTTGGTTATCGCTTCCTCTTCTGTTTTTGCTTGGCTGTGAATGTGTTTGTTCAACTTTCGCCATCGTCTTGCCAGCTTGGTTGGTTGGAAATCAAATGGAGCAGTTGCTTTCACAGGGCATTCTTTTAGTGAGTTTTGGTCTTGAAGTTAGCAGGTCAGACTTCTCCTGGGCGTTGTCGGATGCTGGATCTCCATCCTGCTCTGTGTTTTCTCAAGCGAATTGATTCTTAAATTTGAAAGAATTCAAGATGAGATGCAGAAGTCATTGGATGTCTTGGTGTAGTTGCTCAGAAAATGTGGAGAGATGTGTTTCCGACAAAAGCCCATCAGCACTGACTGCCTCACCTCCGAGGCATTTCACCTTTTGGTTTATCTTGCTCGCTTTGCCGATGTTTCCGGTCAGTTTTTTGCCTTGTTAATTTTCTTTTAGGAAGTGATAGAATGTAGAGCTGATTGTAAAGGAATGTTCTTGTCTTTGGTTAGTTCGATACTGAAACTGTGGATCATCTCCTGTATCTAAAGATGGAATCAAAAGCATACATTAAAACAATGCAATCAAAATCATTGTGTACTTCTTCTTTGAAACTTGGGTGATTCTGTTATGAATGTGAATCGAGTTGGCTGATTGGGCCCATAGGATCTGATCCAGCGTTTTAGATTTTCATTGATATAGTTGTTTTGCTTGTATCCTTTGGGGTTGATCCCATGGCTCAATTGGGTGCTACATCTTGAGGTCATGGGTTCGGTCCCCGGCCAAGACAGATTCTGATTTGCCTTTTTGGGTAGGAAGAACCCCAAATGCAGACATGGAAACCCCAATGGAATCCTCGGGGAAATGGAGAAGTGCAGAATTCATTAGTTATGTTGTTTGGTTTGTACTCTTGTTTTCTGTAGAAATGCTAAAAGGCCAACCGTTAAACACTGAGAGTTTACTCGTTTCATATTTGGGAAAGAAAAAGAACAAGAACGGAAAATTATTTTCCGCACTTTCTGTTTTTCCCCCCCACAGTTTTCCACCTTCCAAACACAGTTGCAGTACGTCTTTGCATGTCTGAACTTCAGGTGGGTTACTATGCAAATTTAAACAATTCATTGTTTGCATGATATGTGAATGGAGACATTCCTTTGTTCCATGTGGTTTCGAGACTCAAACCTTGGTAGAATGGAGCAACTCGACAGAAACTTTGTTTGCGCTGTGTAAGGGATGCAATCGTAGCTCCAGTCATCAGTTGTGAATTGTCAGCAAACCTTTCTGTGCATGATCTGTATGCTTCTGCACTTGATTTGACATCTTTCATTTGCTATTGATGTTATGCATACAGGAATAATTGCAATAAACGCATAGCCGGATGTTGATCTCCAAGCCTTTCTGTTGGGACCTTGGCCTCAATTTGATGAGTTGCTATAATTAAATCTCATTTGTGGCTGGTGGGGTTACATGGATTTTTGGTGATACCTCAAGGCCATCATTTGCCGGTGCTTGCATTGCTGAGATGTCCTGAATCATCTAACACGGAGAATCGAAGACAGCCTCAAGAACACTCAGGGAAGACCAATTGATGGATGACCACGAGATCAGAGCAAAATCACTTGAAAATAGGTACCACATGTGAGAGATCAGAGCAACTCATCAGGCTATCCCCGCTTTGTAGATTCTGTTCCTCAAAAATCAGGATGATGAATAATTAAGGAAAAAATCAACGACCATCAAAATTTGTACATACACACAGTCCACATGATGACCAGATTGGCCTGATTTCCGAAACATGGCATCTGCACTGTGGGGAGTGCTTGGGCTCTGATCTGAGATGCAATTCCTTGTTTTTACGAATGAGGTGAACTGCTATCAAAGTGCACCAGGCATTTCATCTACTCCAACAGAGCAATCAGGTACGCAGTACTGTAAACACTTCAATCTGTCTCCAGTATGATTCAACTAAAAGAGTCCTGTGGGTCCTGACCTTGTTGGCCAGTCTATCAGCAATTAAGTTGATGGCTTTGAAGACATGCTTTGCCTTGAAGAATCCTCAAGAGACCATAGCTGATGGAGACCACTATGGCAACTTGCCATTTTTTGCACCTGTGAATCTCAAGTGGGTTTCCTTAGATGGCAAGGGTGTGTTTGGCTGCAATATCAAAAGTGAATTGCAGTGATTGATTGAATTAAGTGGGCATAATAAACTAAATTATAATTTCCTTGGATGGCTGGATGGCTTCTTCTTGACTACAAATGGTAGAAAAGAAAATCATCATGTCATTTCCCCATGAGTAAGCTGAATGTCTGCAATTTGATTCACTTGTGCATGCAAACACAACTTGAGTTTTCTAAGAGAGAGAGAGAGAGAGAGAGAGAGAGAGAGAGAGAGAGAGCAGCTGCTGAAGTCTGCACTGGTTTCATTGAAACCAATAAATTTAGGAATAAAGCTGTACACGAGTCGAGTTAGCTTGGTCAGCTCTCTCGACTTGACTTGGAAAAGCTCGACTCTCTTCGGCTTGAAATTGGATTCGGACTGAGTTGAGTTCGTTTTTGGAGCTCGGAAAAATTTCTTGCCGTGTTCGAGCTTGCCTGAGCTCGACTCGACTTGGATCGAACCTCAACTCGAATTGACTCGGATCGAATCGGCTCGGTGACTCAGTTATTTTGATATTGATGTTGCTCGCCGAGTGTTTAATGAAATGACTCAACGAAATGTTGTTTTGGACGCATACATTTTCTGCAGGATCGGCTGATGGTGAGGAAGGAATTGAGACGAAACAAATCACTACAAATATATATATATATCAGTGTTTTAAATAGCGGTAGCGTGTTGCGTAGCGTTCAACCCTCCGTAGCGTGTAGCGAAATAGCGTAGCGTGTAGCGTAAGCTACACAATACTTCTATTTTTTAATTTTAAATAAATAATATATATATATATGATAAATATTAAATAGTAAGAAAAAAGCAAAATATATAAATGTCACATTCTTCAAAATAAAAATCAGTGAATCACAAAAATCAACATACGCACACCACTTACACTCATACGCACACCACAGTGGGCCCACCATACAAAATAATGCAAATCCACCCCTTCATGCACCTTAGTGGGCCCCACGTGGGCCACACCATAGAAAATAATGCACATCTCACCCCTTCACGCACCTCAGTGGGCCCCACGTGGGCCACACCATAGAAAATAATGCACATCCCACCCCTTCACGCACCTCAGTGGGCCCCACGTGGGCCACACCATAGAAAAGAATACACATCCCACCCCTTCACGCACCTCAGTGGGGCCACGTGGGTCATACCACAGAATTTAAAAAAAAAAAAAAAAGTATAAAAACAAAAAACTGACAGTAACTGGCATTTTAAAAGGGAAAAAATGAGAAAAAAAACTGAAAATACGAAGTTATTTTCATTGTACATCGAAAAAATTCAAAAAAAAAGGAAGGAGCGTACCTATTTTTGTCTCAAGATGAGAGTGAATTAGTGAAAACTACAAATGTTGAACGATCGGTTTGCGTCTGGAAGCAGTTTTTCCAACTCAAGATTGAAAAGTGGGGAGAGGAGCAACGTCAGCAGCGTCGGTTTGCGCCTGGCAGCAGATTTTTCACTTCCACGTTGAAGGGTGAGGAGAAGAGCAGCATCGGCAGCGTTGGATTGGGCCTGTGAGAGGATTTTTTGCCTCCAAATGGAAGGGTGGGGAGAGCAGCTACGTCGGCTGCTTCGGTTTGGGTGGGGAAGCCCTTTGGGATACGGTTTTTTCTTTTTTAACTTATGTTTGGCTTGTGGTGTGAGTTCACCACTGTTTCCTACACTGAAAAAAAATATATATATACCACGCAGGTAGCGTACGCTACCTGCGCTACGCGCTACGAAGCCGTAACGTACGCTACGACCCTTGTAGCGCACGCTACAGGGGATTTACGCTACCTGATGCGCTACGTAGCGATTATTTCACACGCTACGCTACGAGCGCCATCGAAAACACCGATATATATATATATATATATATATATATATATATATATATATATATATATATATATATATATATATATACTTTACATTATAAGACTACCTCATATCTTGATTTTGATACTGCTCGTCGAGTGTTTGATGAAATACCTGTAAAGTGCTGTTACTGTTTTGTATTCCGTGAGAAATTAAAGATGCACTCTATGCGTTTGAGAAAATGTCGCATAGGCTCGAACTCGGCTTGAATTGGCCAAGCTGCTAACCGAACCGAGCCAAGCTGGCCAGTCAGACTCTGTCCAAGCCGAGTTCAAGCTGGGGTTCGCTACTGGCTGAGCCAATCCGAGCTGTGACAAGCTTGACTCACTTTGACTCCTGTGCAGCTCGATGTCTAAGGAAAGAATATGGCAATGGCTGAAAATAAACGTATAAGAAAAGACATACATGGCTGCAGTTCCCCAAATATCTCCTCTTAGGAACAAATTCTAACTACTCGATGGATCAACCCAAATCCCTCTGGTCGGAATATCCTACCAATTTGAATGGTCGCCATACAAACAGAACTTCGAGAATAGATGGGTCAGGTCAAGGCCGGTAGGATACCGGTTTACCTATTTTTGAACCCCGCTAAGGAAAATTGGATTTGGGTCCTGTCGGGTTAGGGATGTGGGTACTATATTTATGAGATACCGGGTCCAAATCCAATTGGATCCAATGACTCCACTAGGTCCTGTCGGGCCTAGGTTGCAACATGAACTAGAAATCAGGATGGGATCCTGATTTGGAATGGGTCTGGAATAAGTACGGGTTCAAGTTTCTCAGGGCTAGTTTCAAGCAAGAATTAGAAATGAGATGGAATTCGGGTCTGGAACAGGGCCTAGAATCAGTAGTCATGTTTGAACCTGCGTTAGGATTCAAAAAAATCTTTTTAAATAATAAATATAATTAACCAAAATACAAAGTATAAAAAAAAAAGAAAAAAAAAAAAAGGGGTGCCTGATGCTATAATCAACGGACCTAAATTGACTTGATCCGGTTAAATCCGGTGATATAGAATACTCGGCCGGGCGGATCTGTTGAAATGTCAAGATTCCAACTCAAGAAATATCAAGAAAAAAAAAACCATAATGATATAATCGATTTCATGGCACAGGCACATGCACTTCAGTATCAATGTTTTGTTATGGTAGGTACGGTTCTCCCCTACTGATGTACCATATGGTGGCTAGTTTCCACCCCCTGATTACATCTTTGGATTGATCTGAACCGTTCATGTTATGGTTGCTACCATATAGAGCTATGGTCTTACAATCTTGCTTCATTGATAATCGTTATTTTTAATCTTGGATTTCAATATGAGCCATTAAAATTTTACTTTCAGCCATTCAACAAATGTTTTAGAAGGCTTTAGCAAAAGATTGGATGGCTTGCACAAGTATGACTCACAATTCATATGCACTGGAAAATTAGCTGAAAAACATTGGATGATTCGTACAACATCGGACGAATGGTTAAGCAAAATAGGGAAATATTGGATAGAGTGGCCCATTCAAGGTGGGGCCCACTAGATGGATTGTATGGATCACTAGTACATGAGCTACACCGGTAAAAACTAGGACTGAAAGTTGGTTGGGTTGGGTTGGTTTGGGTTGGGTTGGGTCGGGTCGGGTTGGTGCTCAACCCTAGCCCAACCCAAGGTTCCTATACCTCAACCCTAACTCAACCCAACCCAGCCTAGGTTGGGAATTCTCAACCCAAGATCAACCCAAGTGGGCTTGGTCAGGTAAATATGTGCTAATATTTTTGTTATTACATTAGTCTATATTATATTTCAATACACATCTTTATATATATATATATATATATATATATATATATATATATATATATATATATATATATATATATATATACACACACACACACACACATGATTTTATTAATTATATATATAATTATTTATTGTAAAGAACTTTATTTTTTCTAAACAAACAAGTTAAAATATAGGACAATTACTCCTTTAAAAGGCATGTTGTGGAGTACCCAATCTATTTGGGAGAGAAATCCAGCTTATCTTGTTAGCATAAGTCATAAAAAATCACGTGGACCAATGAGACCCGATGGCATTGGAATTTCTTGTGCCTTCAACACAAACTATCCACACTCAATTATAATTTACAAGTAACTTATATATCAATCGGGTTTGCGTTGGGTCGGGCAATACGAAACCTCAACTTGAGCCCGATCCAAGTTTTATTGGGTTGGTGTTTGTATAGCCTAAGCCCAAGACCGAGGCTGATACATCCTGCCCGAGCCCAACCCAACCCAATGTCAGTTCGGTCACAGGTCGGTCGGGTTGAACCCGCCCAACTTTCGGCCCTAGTAAAAACTCAAGCATAACCTCAGATGAGGATTCATATATTTCTCCCTCCATGCACCACATCAGTGCCCGTTTTCTTGGGCTGGTTTGGGCCCAGGCCCGTTCAAGACTCACTTTGAATGAAATAACTATGGGTCTCTAAGTTCAATGACCACTAAATGAACGTCTAGGAGCAAGCCTACGCTGGGCCACTAGCCCAGCAGTGAAATGAAACTTGGTCTGGGCCTCTTTCATGACTTTATGCAAATCCATGTTGGAGCCCAGGCTCAATTAGTTATTGGGCCTCAGAGCTCATGTGCAGACCCCAAAAGCATTGTGGGCCACTGTTGTAATCAATGGACAATTGATGCCCTAACTCAAGATGGTGGTGTCGCCCACCTAGTAAGCAGATCAGCAAGAAAGGTGATTTTCATGATGGGTCCTGTGGGTTTCATTGTACGGATTTTCTAAACAAATGACACGTTGGCAGGAAAGATGGGATGATTCCACAAATTGTGGTGCCGTTGCCTATAGGTAATCAGTTCTATATTTTAGTTTCATGCATTCTCACCAGAACTTTGCAGAGTATACTCGGCTTTTCAGTTATGACTAGTGGGGCCCATGGTCAGGTAATCAAGACCATTGTTTTATTGCGTCCCAGAATGAACAGATGACATCCCAAAAATCTCCTCGGTAGAATTATCCAAACCTTTATATTTTATGGTCTACGAATAAACGATTGAGAAGAGATAAGACAAAGGCCTAAATTCAACTGGAAAAACAAAAATCCCGGATTGGTGATCAGGACCTTCCAGTCTGAAAGTTGTTTAAGAGTTTTGGATCATCATCCTTCCACCGTGGGACATAACAGATCAGTGGTCTGGATTACTCAACCATGGCCTCAGCTGTAAGAATTGTAAATCAAAGCACCTTTAAATTGTGCAACGGTTTGAACTGGGGATCCTATGATTCTCCAGAGCTTGCTAAGCCCATCTCCACGCAATGTATCTGTTAGCGTGGGTCGCATTACGGGCAGGGATGAGCCCGCTGCCAGCCCTAGTCCCATAAGCCCTGGCCGTGAGCGGCTTTGGTGAGACCCCGGATCCACCAAGGTGGGTGGGACCCTTACTGTAGGGCTCACAGTGATGTATGTGCCTTTAGGGCGCGGATTGGATACTGACAAGGTCAGTAGCCAAATCACTACTGAAGTGACGTCACCAAGTTCTGTGGACCCCACAATGATGCATGTGTTGTATCCATACCGTCCAACCATTTGTAGAGATCGTTTTATGGCATTACAAAGAGAATGAGATAGATTTAAATGTCAAGTGGACCCACCACAGAAAACCGTGGGAGCTGTCACACTCACCGATTGAAACATTTATAGGGCCCACAGTGATGTATTTTTGAGATCCATCCTATTCATAAGTTAACATAGAGATAGATGAAGTGAAAACAAAAATATCAGCTTCATCGGAGATTAGTGTGGCCCTTAAGAAGTTTTGAACGGTAGATGTCACTGTCCCCACTATTTTCTATGATGGGGTCCACTTGAACTTTAGATCTATCTCGTTCTCTTTGTAATGCAATAAAACGATCTCTAAAAATGGTTGGACGGTATGGATACAACACATGCATCATGGTGGGGTCCACAGAACTTGGTGCCGTCACTTCAGTAGTGATCTGGCTACTGACCTTGTCAGTATCCATTCCGCGCTCTTGCCTTTAATCCACACCGTTCAACCATTTTCAAAGCTTATTTAGGCATGATCCCAAAAATGAAGCATGCCAAAATCTTATGTGGACCACACCACAGGAAAGAGTCTTCATTGAATCCTCACCATTAGAATCTTCATGGACTCCATCAGAATGTTTATTTGACCTGTTGATAAGGTCACAAAGACCTATACGAAGAGACCACACAAATATCGTATTGAGTCCAAAGCTTTGGTAGGCCACGAGAAGCTTTCAATAGTCAATTGCTATTGCTCCATGTGTTGTGGTTCATATGATATTTAGATCTATTTCATTTTTTGGACCATACTCGAAGGGGTCGTTTGGATGCCGGTACAATACTTAAATAGAAATTTGTTTATGGGAAATCATATTTCATGGGGTGTTTGGATGGGTATATTTGCTTGTAATCATATTGCAGGCTATAATTCCATTATAACTTTTGGCTCTAGTATAAAACATGAGAAAAAAATCATGTTCCAAATTATAGGCAAAGGGATTTTAGGTAACAATTATAATTTTAAAAAAAATTTAAAAGTGGGAAAAGTTATGGATGATATTTCAATAATTACAAGGACCCAAAACGAAAGAATAAGAAAAAAGAAGAAGACAAACCTTCCCCGCCCCCCTCTCTTAGTGTTTTTAAAGTTGAAATTTCTCATACGTTGGGATGTTATCAAACCCTAGTGCCGTATTAGAATTAGTGGGTCTACTTCTGTAGCCCACTAAATAATTTGTTTACGGTAAAAATAGGCAACAAACTTTATTAAATAGGGCTTATCCCAATGATATATCTTACAAAAAAAACTTTATATGCCGTTCAGTTGTTTTTAAAGGATTTATCACTCCAAGCTCTGCTGTGAGTGGATACCTCATTATAAACCATAAACAGATTTCAAGTTATCCAAACAATGACAATGGTTTCCTTGTAATCAAATTACAACTTAAAGCCAAATAGGACCACATGTAGACACTTTATACATGTAATCAAATTACCTACAATCGGATTATAACCTATGACTTTACACGCATCCAAATAACCCCTAAAATGAGTTTTCAATGCAGATGGACCGCATGGGTGTAGTCAGATACATCAAGGTGGGCTCCTCAGTAAGGAGTCCTACGCATATCGATACATCGGAAGTCTCACCTAATCTGCTCCCGCCATGCCCTTGCCACTAAGGAACATAATTAAATGAACAAAGGCTTGAAATAGTTCAATCTAAGACTTCCCCTTGTGGTACTCTCCTGTAACAAATCCCATTGTATAAACCGTTTGGATCATTGAAACATGAACCATATCAAATGAATATCTTTAAACTATGCATAAACTAAATGGGATATGCTCACGAGTGTTCATAAACCGTTTGATCTTATATATATATATATATATATATATAACAGTGGCCATTTGATGATTGGACTGGCCAACAGGCCAGGCCGGGCCATTTATCATTGGTCTTTGGGCCCAGGCCGATTAATCCACGTGATGGATAGCTTGCCTTTTGATCAGTAATCATAGTAGGCTCACAAGATAGATGCTGTAGATCCGTGAATAGAACTGTTTGTCATACAGATTTTAATCATCTTTTTTGTTGACAACTGATTGGATTGCTAACATTACCAGATCAAAGTGATTCCTGAGTGTAGAGAACGTAGATTCGTGGCGACCTGGATCTAACAAGGTGGGTGCGACCCTGCCCTTAGGTCCTTAGGTCCCACCTTCATGTATGCCTTTTATATCGATGCCGTGCATTTATTTTGCCAGCTTATTTTAAGGGCGCGCTCCCAAAAATGAAGTAGATACAAATCTCAAGTGCGCCCACACAGTATGGATTGAATTCCCACCATCAAAAGCTTCTTTGGGTTACCAAAGTTTTGGATCAAGCTGCTATTTGCGTTCTACCTTATCCAGATCTGTGTGACCTTATCAACAAGTTGGATGTAATGGACTCTAGGAAGTTTTTAACGGTGGGCGTTCAATAACCACTGTTTTCTGTGGTGTGGTCGACCTGAGATTTGTATCTGCTTCATTTTTCGGACCATGCCCTAAAATAAGCTGGCAAAACGGATGGATGGCATGGATATGTAATGCATACGTCAAGGTGGGCCCACGTTCATGGTCGCACCTAATCCCCTTCCGACTGCAGAGGGCAATCGGAAGCGGCCCATGTGAATGATGTTCAATGTCCATGATCAGACATTTTTACATAAATGATCTGAATCCATTTTTCTGGCCATGAATCTGATGGCTAGGATCAGCGCATAAAGTGCTTCTCGAGAGGAATGGAGAGCGAAGGTGGGATCCACATTATGGACAATCTATATCCGTCGTTGGATGGTTTTTCCTTTTCAACAAGCGATCTGGGCAGTCCATATCGTTGGCCATTGATGGGATGGCTAAAGATCATAATATTGAAGTGATTCTTCAAATGAACAGGTAAACAGTGTTGGAGCCCCACAAGATATGCAGTCCATGTCCATAATCAGAGGCCTTTTCTTCATAAATGATTTGGATCGTTCATTTATTCGGCATTAACCAGATCGCTAAGATCATCAAATTAACAAAAGTGATTCATGAGAATAACCTGGATACCAGGGGCAGCCCCACAAGATGAATGTTCCAAATCAAATTTCAAACAATATTTCATAAATGATAATTACCATTCATTGTGTTTGGCTTTGATCTTTATGTCTATATAGTCGTATTAAAGCAATTCTCAAGAGAATGGTGATAGAAAAGTGGGGCATATAAGATTAACGGTTCAGATGGACAGTCGAATGGAATTTTGTAAAAAATAATCTGGAACCTCATTAATTTGGAAGCTAGTCTAGAATTATTATTTAGGGATATTTACATTCAAATACAATTCCCTTTGTACTATTCTTTTGCGAATGGAGAAATAGCTTTCTTATTGTAGTAATATTAATCAGTAATCACCAACGTGAAAGTAACGTGATGGTCATTCTCACCCCCACCTCCCCACTAATGAATGCTACCACATGCAGAGAAGCTATAAATGAAAAGCAAAGTGCATGTACAGAACCATGAATTTAAGAATCCTGCTAGTACATGCAATTTTTTTGAAATGATACTGTACTTCGGACATGAATGTACTTTTAACCCCTTGACATAGCCCAACGAAAAAATACTACATACACTACAACAAGTGCGATAGTTCCGGCGCTAAAAAGCGCCGCCAATCAAGTGTTGCCGCTACTCAAGCTTCGAAAGATGGGTATGTGCGCGGCGCTCGTACGCTCCGAAAGATGCGTATGTGCGCGGCGCTTGTACGAGTGCTACCAATTCTACGCAAATAAGCGCCGCAAGACCTTCCGAGCGCCACTAATTTCTACAGACTTTTCTCTCACTGCGCTTTTCCGTGATAGGAAAGTGGAAAAGCGCCGCAAGATTTCTAACAAGCGCCGTTAAAGGTATTTTTTTTTTATGGATTTGAGAAGCCCTGGCATGCTAGTAATTCAACCGAAACCTGAATTTTTTAAATATTAAAAAAAAAAAAACCTTCATCAGTCTAAGTGTTAAAGAATAAAACAAGACAACAATCACAATAATACACATGCTGGACGGGAGGAAAGGGGAAAAAACAGAAGATGAATTATGCTTTCATGTTTCTCAAAATTACAGATTTTCTGCTACATCTTTTAAGACCGCAAAACCATCTTTCAAAGGTTTAAAGCTGGTTTTGTTTCAGAATGACCAATTTCTGCTACAACATAAAACGGTGGCTTCCAGCAGTGGCCCTACAAACTCAAGCAACAGAAGAAGCCCAACTAGTTCAAATTTGTGGGAAGGCACGAGCTCAACTGATTTATGACAAAGAGCAACAGGGATTATACAAAAAAGAACACAAAATAAAAAAAGGAAATGGCAAAGATAGAAGTATGACAATGGTTTAAACCCATACAGAACTGAAAATGCTGCAGAAATGAAATTAGGTGCTCTACGAGGTTTTACTCAAAATCATGGAGCTCGAATGGTACCTGGAGCAAGTTTAGGTCCAAAGCCGAATGCAAAGTATCCCACTAACAAATGCATCACCAAAGACCAAGTAGTGTCAACGGAGTTTAACTTTAACACCAGCGACTCTACCATTAAATTCTGTGGGAAGATTGCAGATGATGTCAAAGAACAAATAAGAGCTAGTTCAAGAGGAAAAGGTTAGCCACCGACCAGGGAAAAAGAGCCCTAGAAATACATAGAAAAATGGATAAATTAGAGCATTTAAAGAAACATTTCAGTCCTATAATAGAACTGGTGATATCATAAGATGTGGATTGACATGTGGCATGCTAACGGGTCACAACTAGCATATCTTGCAATGAATGTTTCTATTGAAAGCAAGCCAACGAAATTACTATTTTAGTGTAGATCTTCCAGAGACATTATTCAAATCATGAGCAAAGATGATATTTACCACCAAATTGGACTGATTAATCATGTCATTTCGGGATATTTGGTGCAACCAAATGCCCCCTAATTGAAACAATAAAATAATTGTCTTTCCTCATGTAAGGGGCTGTGACACTAACAATTCTTTCCTTTCTCACGTTTTGTTTCTTGTTTTTTTTTTTTTTTTTTTTTTTTTTTTTTTTGTGTTCTTTCATATTCTGTTGCTGGAAATTAATTCCAACCAATACTGCACCCAATAATGATAGTTTAGGCTTTTGGTTAATTCTGAAGATTTGAATGATCCTATTGATCCTTTGTTGTTGTATAAATAAGGGTTCTGGGAAAGATTCCATTTTTTCTATTCACAATGAGGGTGTCGAATTTCATTTTATTGAAAAAAGGAAAAAGAATTGAAGGTTTCAAATCATAATTTTTTGTTCAAACACATTCCAAGCCAAGGCCTAAGTGACAATAAAATGATTGCGATGTGGTTTCAACTTTTTAATCTCTCTTTGGGGCTATTTGGATTGGTGTAAAACAGGATTTAACTGTGAAAAAGGATATGGATTTCCTCATATGTGACGAATTCCCTTATTCGCGAAAAACGAGGACTGAGGAAATCTGTCTTCCTTTACATATTTTCATCAAAAAAGGGTCATCTCCCTTTACATATTCCTTTACATATTATAATATTTTTTGTACCTGCATTTTTTTAATATTTGAAACAATGCAATACAATTAAAACTGAATATTAAATAAAATTTATATTACTTCATAATAAAAAAATATAATATTTATTACAATAAATTAAAAATGGTCACGAATAAGTAAAAAAAAACAAATTCTCTATATGGTCTACTCATAGCACAAGTGGCGTCAAAAGGCTGAAGTGCTTGTAGGCCTAAATTCAGGCATAATTGATTAAAATCCTGCACACAAGGAAAAAAAGAGAGTAAAAAAGTAGCATTCAACAAATTGATGCATGGAAAATAATTAATCATTTGATCCTATCCTTAAAAAGTCAAAAACTATCAAGGCAACAAATGTTGTTACTTGAATTCCATTACATCTATTGGCCCTACATTGATGCATGTGTTTTATCCACACCCATCCATCCATATGGACCCTTCACACGTGACATTCAAGTGTACACGTGACCAATATCAGTGGTGAATCTGGTTCATTAGTTACATTTCTATGATATACTTTAGGTGACATGGATGAAACTAGATGGTATCTAAGATGTGTTGAGAATCTAAGCAAGAATCTTCTACATAATGATCACAATAATAATAGTAAAGGAACATATTTAGAAGGATGACTAACAAAGCATATAGAAATGTGTTGCAATATACACTTGCCTCTTTCTCCCAGTCAGTACGCCACGTGATTACTACAAGGAAGCATATACACTGATAATGGTAGCTGGAAATATGAATATTTATTCACACCAGAAGAAAAAAATAAAAATAAAAATTGATCGGAGCTAAACAAAAGTCAAAACAGAATGTTGGTTAGAAAACAATAGCATGCAACCAACAGTAGTTGCTTCACAATTCCAAAATCACTGCCACATAAGTTTTCTGGAAGAAAGAAATTACATACATATTTTTGTGCCATGGCTTGGAGGTCGATCCTTGGAATCAGCTTTACGGTTGCCTCTTCCGTGCATCATCAACAACCAGCTAATTCTCATCTCAAGAAAAGACACCTCATACCTGTGCAAGGTCCCCTTTGTATTTCCCATACTTCACGCAGACCCATGTGCCCTTAGAAACTTCACTTGATTTGATTTGAAGAGAAAGCAGATAGAGAACTTCATTTTTGGGTACCAGCACCAGTCTACTAGAATATATACTACAAAGCCCTTTACATACCTATTTTGAAAATTGGTTCCATTCCTAATTAGTCTGGAAAGCATGTAAAAAGGGAAAAAGAAGAAATGAAAGTGCTCTACATCTGCAAGAAAATACCTCAACGACATCACGTTCCCTATTAGCTTCAATATAAATATAACCTTTCACATGCTCAACAGAAAATGTAGATATTATCTGTAATTTAGTTCCAATAGATTACATATCAACGTACTTCTGGATGAGGCAGAATGCTACCTGCATCTCATGTCCAACCTGCAGCCAAGATTTTTTCAAGAAAACATACAAATAGAAAGAGAACCACTCTGCCAATATTTGACAGCTGATGACTTGATAGCATACCGCGCATTTGAATATTGGAGGGCCTTTACAGCCGTTGGCCTCTTGCTGAGGTCCCATGAGCAAAGTGACTATACATATGACATATCCACAGATCATGCAGGAATAAGCACAACTAGTTATCTTTTCTCTCTCTCTCTCTTTTTTTTTTTTTTTTTTTTTCTCTCTTTGGTGGATAAGGTGCATCCATTCGGAAATCAAGCATTCAAATCCTACTTAAAAGTCCAAGCCATTATTAGCAGAGAGAAAACTACTCAACAGAGAACATTTACCTGTTATACTAAAAACTAACAAGAAGTTGTTCACTCATTTGTTATATTTATGCCAAAAATTTTAGAAAAGGCAAGGTTCCCCTGTTTTTAGTGCAAGAAGCACATTAGCTCCCTTGGTACTTTCCGGGAAGAATAAAGAAATGTGATTGTTGTTTGATTCCCTCTGTAAGAATTTTGCACATTCCTTCCTCTCATGATACTACAAGATAATTCATTAGCTTCACGAAGCATATGGCTGAGCTCCACCTTAGTGGACTGGAATATATAACATACATCTACCAAGACCGTATATTGAAAGAGGCTCTAAAAGAGAAACTGACAAAAAAACCTTTGGGGAAGGAAAAAGCGCATGTCAGGCTCGGGCTCCTGCATGCCAGTTGCGGTCCATGGAATATATACTTCAGTAGGCATGAAAGATTGGATATCAATATATATTAGACAATGAACACAAAATACAGAGCTAAAGATGTTGAGTAGCTGTAAATGTGAGGATTACCTTATGTAAAGCTTCAACTAGAGCAGGAATTATGTAATCCAATAGCTGCTTGACATAGGACTCATCACGACCTTGTGCTTGCCCCTTCTCTATAGCTAACTTTGAGCGTAATAGCTCCAGCATGGCTGGGTATAAATATATGGACCATATCAGGAACCCAAGGAAATCTAAAACAAATCCTGCTTCATGAAACCTTAGCAATTCCATTGCATAGCTAGCAATACAAGGTCAGGCATTTAGTGCATGTCAGGCTCAAAAAAAAATGACCAGCCACTAACCTCAAACGAATTCCTATGTATCAATAGAAAGAGAAATGAAAACATCTTTAAAACTATACTCACGGTTTGGCAATCTCCATAATGTCAAATCTTTTAGAAAAATGAAAACATCTTTAAAACTGTCCTTAGTTTGATGGATGTTTCAATAGACTAGCATTACCTGACATGCTTATACAGCAGCCCAACACGGTTGTCATCCACAGTCACGATATCATTGGTTTTGAGAATAGGGAAATTATACTTGTACCTAAGAACAAATAACAAATGGGATTTGTTGTATTTAAAAATATTCCACATGGTTAATGAGAATTGATGGGAGCCAAATAAGCTCAGACTTCCAGCTGCAGAAAGTTTAACATTAAGGTGTGTTTGGATGGACCCCAAATTGCAAGTGATGCCATCAATAAATTGGGCAAATAGAGGAGTTGGTCCATCCAGTGCAGATCTTGATGAAGCCACGTATTATCATAACTAGGATGCTTTGCTGTTGGCCCATCCGGTGCAGATCCTGATGATATATGAACTTCCTTAGCAACACTCCCTATCAATACCAGAACCTGTCCACAGCAGAAAGATGATAGCATATTGAGGAGACCCAAATTGGATTTATATATTTTTTACATACACTTGATTTGTATCCTTTAACTTTTGGTAATTACATATTGAGGAGACCCAAATTGGATTTGTTAACTTAGTTGTCTTTTAGTTATAGACTTTTAGATTAGTAATTTGTCTTCCAGTTTATACTAGAAGGCTGTTGCATTATCTCGCATTCAATATTTTAGTCTTGAATATTAATTTTATAGCCGTATTTGTGCTCTCATATTCAATTCAGTTTGGTTTCCTACAAAATTTCCCATCCATTTGGCATTAAAGCAAGTTCTTCCCTCCTGCTTTTATTTTCTTTTTTCCTTTTAACTTTTCTCGAAACCCAAAACTCTATAATTTTATTCTTTTTCTTTTAACCAGGCCCTGAAAACAGTCCCTAAAATCCACATACACAGCCCCTGTTTACAAAAATAATCAGGCACATCCCATCATCAAATTTAATCCCTAAATATCTTGGCATGGTTTATATAAAACACCAGAATACCCAAATCCAACCAAACACCCAAAGCTCAATTCCACAGTCTAGTCCTTAAACCTGTCCAGTAACGCTCTTCATTTGCCCATGCTTAACCTATAAACCAACTCATTTTCAACCAAACATGCCCATTCATTTGAGATCTAACCGGTCCAAAAAAATGTCCTCAATCTTTCCCTTGACCTACAAACCCGATTCCTAAAACCCATAACCACAGTTGCCAATAAAAATAGAAAATAGAAAGTTCCAGACTCTGCCCTTTTCAGCTATGTAACTGGAGTTGGCTATAATTGAATGGTTATAATCACCCCACTGGAGTTGGCTACATTAAATGGATTGTCCAGATTGTTTGATCAAATGGATTGTCCAGATTGTTTAATCACCCCATGGTTTGGTGATCCAAGCCATTGATCTTTGGGCACCAATGTAGATGGGACATGCCTGAAAAATATCCTGTATTAGAAGATACTAACTCTTTGATTAGTGGCAAATATGGCCATATACAAAAGAACGAAAAAAAAAAAAACCACATCAACAGTCAAAGAAAAAAATGACAGAAATCAGATGCTTAAGATCCTCAGATTTTAAAGACGTTTAGGAGTTCCTCATTCACATTGGTCCCCATCAGGTCTACAGTCCCAATCACCAGAATTGATAATTCCTACTGCATTATATCCTCCTGTCACTTCCATTTGTTAGTTTCTCAGAAGATGGCAGATTCAAGCCCCAGATCTTTATCAAACAGTCCTATCAATGCAATTTCTGATAATATGAGTAAGAAATAGCTGAAATTACCTTATGACTAGATGTGGTGGTAGATAATCTGCTAATTGCCTCAGAGAAAACCCTAAAACTATATCGAAAATCTGTTCTAGCTTGAGAGAAAAATCCAAATCCGTTTTGAAAAGATCGAGAGAGAAAAACCTAGATCTGGTCCGTAAAAGACAGAGAGAGAGAGAGAGAGAGAGAGAGAGAGAGAGAGAGAAACCCTAGAGGAGTAGATGTGGATTGAGAAAGGGGAAACAAAGAGAGATGGTCGATTGAGAGAGGGAAAAGGGGAAATAGAGAGAGAGGGTCGATTGAGAAAGGGATGGTAGAGGTGGAGATGGTGATGGTGTCGTTGCATCTAAAGGGAGGGAGGGAGAGCGAGAGAGAGAGAGAGAGAGAGAGAGAGAGAGAGAGAGAGAGAGAGAGAGAGAGAGAGAGAGCATCGGGGCGGTGAGAGGGAGAGAGTCAGGAGAGGGGATAAAAACACGGTTAGGGCTTTAGGTACGGTGTTTATACCCAATCCTTAATCGACGCCCATTTTAATTAGCGCCGATAAATTAGCCACATAAATCGTTGGCTAATCCCATTTTTGTTGTAGTGATACATGCATCTTACACTGCATTATAATGAAAAGGGCAACATTGCTATGTACTAAAAAAATTTTCTTCTTTTCTTTGTGGGCCCACATCTAATGAGTGTGTGGCACTTTTTTAGTGGACCACATCAAGGGTTACATGCGCTCTTATTAGGGCTCGGTTTTGGTGGATCCCTGACTATGGGGCCACCATGACGTATGTGCCTTATATCCGTGCCATCCATCCATTTTTACAACTCATTTTAGGGCATAATCCCCCACATCTAATGTGTGTGTGGCGTTTTTTTAATGGATCACATCAAGGCTTTACTTTCAAGGGTTATAGGCGCTCTTATAAGGGCACGACTTCAATGGATCCCTGACTATGGGGCCCACTATGATGTATGTGCCTTATATCCAAGCCATCCGTCCATTTTTAAAACTCATTTTAGGGCATGATCCCCCACATCTAATGTGTGTGTGGCGCTTTTTTAATGGCCACATCAAGGCGTACGTTCAAGGGTTATAGGCGATCTTATAAGGGCACGACTTCGGTGGATCCCTGACTGTGGGGCCCACCAGGATGGATGTGACGTACATCCATGCCATCCATCTATTTTTAGAGCTCATTTAAGGGCATGATCCAAAAAACGAAGTAGATCCAAATATGATGTGGACTACACTACAGGAAAAGTGGTGATTGAATACCCACTGTTAAAAACTTCTTTGGGGCAACTAGATTGTTTATTTGTCATCCAACTTATTGATAAGGTCACAAAGACTTGGATGAAGGTACCGGCCACTAGATTGTTTATTGATAAGGTAATTAGAGGTACTATGAATGGAAGGTAAGGTTGGAGGATCGATTCCTAACACTGCAATATTTAACTTTTGCGAAAAGCTAGATATAGAACTTTCTCTCTGTAAAAAGGGAGGCATGGTAGAAAAATCTCTTTTGAAAACCCTAACAAAAAGAGCAAATAAGAGAGAGGGGGCCTGTGGAGAAGGGACTTCCTCCCGTAGGTTTCTCGTTCATTATATATATATATATATATATATATATATATATATATATATATATTTCTATTTATTGATTAAAAACCCTTACATCTATACAATGAACGAGCCAGATTAGCCTTATGTCCATTGTCTAGATTCATAGGAAGGTTTGAAGAAAAGAAGAAAGCTTCACGTAGAAACTTGTGTCGTAGTGATCAACCTTAGAAAATTTAGCAGTGTCGATCTAGATCCATTCAATTCAGAGGTTTCCTAAGGCCACAACTTACCATGGTCCTAAATTCTAGTGATCTGACTGTTGGATTTCCCACAACAATACCTTTGCCATAGAATGATTTTAGATGGCGATTGTAGATCTCAGATAGTTTAGATCCGAGAAACCCTGTGGTTCTTTCCAACTTGGTGTTTGGGGGAAATCATTGGAGGGTTTGGACCTAATCCATGAGAGTGATAAATTTATGAAAGTTAAGTAGATAAAGAAAAACCTTAAAATTTTTGGAAAATCAGATTGTGTACTATAGCTGGTGTGGCTTCAATCCATTGAACAGGTCGATTATTGTCCAACAACCATAAGTTTAAATTCAGAATTGCATTCAATTGATAGATGTCCATTTTCGATCGATCGATGGCTTCCTCAAGCAGTCTCGGTCATTCAAAGGCATCGACTGAAGATGATGAAAATTGTCCAGCAACCAAATTGAATTAAACCTGGTCTTTGTCAATTAATTGATGAGTGGGGTTCAATTGATCGAAAGTGACCAAAAGTGTCTAGAGACTTGAGTTGTAAAATTCGAAATTTCTTGATTCATGATAGATTGATTGAAAGATCGATCAAGGGTTTTCGAGCTAGCTCAATCAATCGACTGCATTGATTTACAGTCCCATGTATTGATTGTCAAATTGAGATTTTGGGATTAATTAGACCGTAATATATGTAATCTTCTGAACTGAATTGCTAGTTAATGAATTAATAGTGGGTCATCTTATATTAATCAAAGTTGGGTCCCACCTAATAGAATAGCTTAATTAAATTTGCTATTTTTTATACTATCTTAATAGGGATTCAAATTCTAGATTCCAAACTATACAAGTGTTCGATGAATTTAGCTCTAACAAGAACAGGTGAGTAAATTCCAACATCTATCATACCTATATGGTTAAGATAGATCTTATGAATGCCACGATTTATCTTATTGCCATGATTGCTATAATTTTTATGGTTATTATGTCATCATGCTAAGTTAATCCTTGATATATGATTTCAAGTTTTGGACAATTATTATTGGAAATTGAATAAGTGGACATGTAAATCGATATAATCACAAATTCATTGTTTCCTCTCGTATGGAGATATGTATATGTTGATTGCGTATGTCGATGCATAGGCATTGAGTATGCATTATATGCATCCATAGCACTCCTGTGTTGATTCCTAAAGGCCCGCTCTAGATGACTGCATGCACACGTTGTGCCTAGGTTCCTGGAAAATCTTCCTTGATGGTTTCCTAATAGATTCATTATCAGATGTTGATGCTTAGTAAAAGCCTACTCATTGAGTAGATAAGAGCTTTGCTCATGCCTACCTACAGTAGAAGCCCACCAAGTGCAGATGCTGATTGATGGATATCCAACCCAAGTAAGTTTATGAATGTCCCACTTGACATGCATTTCATATAATTCTCTACATACACACTCATATATATATATATATATATATATATATATATATATATATATATATATATATATATATGTTGCTTGTGCTATCTTATTTATGTTGTGTATGAATCATGATGAGTTCACTTACTAGCCTAGCTAGCTAACATTGTGGAATGACAACCGTATGGAGGCAAATGAGATAGGAAATTCAAATAAAATGCTGAAAAATGAGGCCCGGTTGACGGATGAAACCCATGACCAATGGCCATATCTAGTGGAAGATGAACTCGTTGTGTTGGATGGATGAATTGTTTATATGATTGACTGTTAGGAGATTTAATTTCCTTATTATAGCTATGGATGTTTATGTTTGATTTGGAATTGTTAATGAATATGATTAAGTTGAATGGTATTTGATATTATAGTTGAATAAAGCTTGAAAGGGTGGACATAGTTGAATTTTAGATTTAATTATGTGATTGGGAATGTAGTAGATATGGTGATGGAAAAGTATGTGATTATCTGAATGTATCAATGTTAATTCGATGTGAATTTAGAATACCTTAAATTATGTCTCCAAACAATTGTCTGATGTGTAGAATTATGTATACTTGGTGTATGAGTCATACACTGTAACTCAAGTCTGAGGGAGCACACTCGTGACAAAACCCAAATTTATCTACACATCCACTATGAATATTTGTTTTAGTTTAGCTCGCATTGCTGCTCATACTATGGGGCCTTAGTTTTAATTTTTAGTTTATCTCTCTACTCTTCATCCATGACATCCCATTGGATCGTAAGAACGATTGTTTAGTTTCGAATGGAGGGGCGCGATGTTGCGCAACACGCCAACAACGCAGTGAACCGAGATCCAATCTCTGGTCTCACCCACAAACGATAAACAGAAAGAAATATAATACAGAAGTAGAATCAAAGCATGCCAAACAAACCACAAGACAAGATATACGTGGAAAACCCCCAAACAAGGGTAAAAAACCACGAGTGTAAACTTCCACTATGAAGAAAACGAGATTACAAGTGATATACTAATCTTTTTCCTTGAATGTATAGAGAAAACCCTTTTGCCCACACTTTAGAATAACTCTCATAGCCCTAGAAAAGGCCTAGGGACCCCTATTTATAGTTTAGGCAACTTCCCTTTCGCACCCTTGCGAAAACTGACTTAAAAATCTGTAATCTGTGCAAAATCCAGAAACAAATCTATGTAACTTCGACTGGTCGAGCATGGTCCTCGACTGGTCGAGTACCTCGGAACCAAAAAACTGATGCTCGCTGGACTTTGAGTCGAGCCAGTCCTTGACTGGTCGAGCGGCCCTGTCCAGATGCGGCTCCACATTTCAACAATCTCCTACTTGGAGACACATCACCATAAACCTTCATCTTCTATATTCGGAGTGCACCACCTCCCCATCTTCAAGCTTGAAGACTAATTAAAATTGAACAGAGTTTTAGCTTCTCTTGTGTGACCGCCTTGGTTAGCATATCTACAGGATTCTCACTTGTATAAATCTTCTCCAGAGCAATCGATCTATCTTCTAGTAATGAATGTATGAAGTGATATCTGATGTCAATATGCTTCATCCTTGAATGAAAGGCTGAATTCTTAGCCAAGTGTATTGCACTCTAACTATCACTAGAGTTGTACACGAGTCGAGTCGAGTCGAGTTGAGTATTGCCCTGCTTGTACTCGGCTCTTAACACCCGAGTGTTGCTTGTACTCGGCTCTACTCGGCCAACGAGCATGGACTCCCTGCTCGTACTCTACTCGCCCGAGTATGAGCTGAGTACGAGTAGTAAACAAGTCTAGTCGAGTGAGTACGAGCTGGTGCACCTCTTCTCTTTTTTGCATCTAAAGGTAAAGATTCTAACATTAGTTTTCCACCGTTTAAAATTCAACCATAAAAGTGATCTCGACTGTCCAAAGAGCTGGTGCAACTTTTTGAGGAGATAATAACCCAATTTGGACCACTAATTTTTTTTAACTTCAACCATCCATTTGATAGCTATCAAATTGGACGGTCAGGATTTCTTAATTAATGCAATTTTAGAGACATGTTCCATCCACCATGTGACCCACAATTTGGATGGTATGGATAACTTTCAAAATGGTTGAGGACTATGACAGGAGCATACCCCATCCTTTTCAGCCTTTTCAGACAGAATGTGCCACGTTCAGTACTTGTCCGCTTTCTACCAAATCTCGAGAATGAGCTGTCACCTTTTGAAATTCGATAGATAGACTACAGTGTACTAAATAACAAATGAATGGTTGAGAATTGCAAACTAGGGTTTTATTATAAGATCATCCAATCCGTCCATTGGATTCTTCACCTCACATTACCTCCATATACATTTGATTATACTTATCAAACATTTGAGTGGGACATATCACAAAAAAAAATAAAAAAATGAGAGGGACAACCACCATTGATTAAAACAAGGGCCAACATGAATTTTTAAAATAGCCTGATTTTCGGTTGATCCTTCATCTAGACCAAATGATTGGTCTGAATAGAATGGAATTTATACATACAACATGATGGGTCCATGTAAATAAAGGGTGGACGTTATCTCCCAACTTGTTCCCTTTTATGTAACCCATTTAATTAACTTTTCATGATGATTTTTAGGCATTTGGAGTAAAATACACTTGTTTTATAGGATGGACGGGTTGGATTTACTTTATCATACATCAGGTATACCGTACATCTTTGAGGCACCATGTACCTGCTGCTGCCATTGCCCTACAAAACAAATCACCCATCATATCCAAAGGAGAAATTTACCACGGTAGACAATAGCTTTTATCCGGCGATTTTTAATAGTTCGAGTACCGAGTCGAGTACCTCTAGACTCGTACTCTACTCGTAATGTAAACGAGTCATGGAAACCCGCTCGTACTCGGCTCTAACTTATACGAGTCGAGTATTCCGAGTCAAGTTGAGCGAGTACTTGAGCCATAGTTTGCTCGTGTATAGCTCTAACTATCACTGTACAGTTTGCAATCTGCTTTCTTCTTATCCAACTCTTCCATGAAACCTTACATCTACATTATCTCCTTGCACTCTTCTATAGCTGCAATACATTCTGCTTTCGTCGTACTGATAGATACTATCTTCTGTAATTGAGAGATCCAACTGACTGCAACACTACCCAGAATAAAGACATAACCTGTAGTGTTTCTTCTGTTGTCTATATCTCCTACCAAATCTAAATCTACGTAACCTTGTAGCTTGATTTTCGATCCACCATAGCATAGCCCTATATCCACAGTACCTACCAGGTATCTGAGGATCTACTTCACGGCTTCCCAATATTCCTTCCCGGCGTTGTTCATGAACCTACTAACAACTCCTACTGTTTGAGCAATGTCTGGCCTCGTGCTCACCATAGCATACATGAGACTCTCAATAGCTGACGTGTATGGGACTTTAGCAATTTAATCCCGTTTATCCAGTGTCTTTACACCTTTCTCCTCAGAAAGCTTGAAGTGGTTGGCTAATGGAGTACTAATCGGCTTAGTACCTCCCATATTGAATCGATCAAGTACCTTGGTTATGTACTCTGCCTGTGACAAAACCAGTTTCTTGTTTTCTCCGTCACGCTTTATCCTCATGCCTGGGATTTGTTTTGCAAATCTTAAATCCTTCATGGCAAATTCTCTAGACAGTTGTCTTTTAAAATCTGAGATATCCTTTATGCTTGATCTGGCCACAAGTATATCATCAACGTATAGAAGAAGGATGATGTATGACGTATCAAACTTCTTCGAATAGCAACAGTGGTCTGCATGACATCTCCTGTAACTGTTTCCCGACATGAAACTGTCGAACTTCTTATACCGCTGCCTTGGGACCTGCTTCAGGTCATGTAGACTCTTCTTCAGTCTACACACCTTGTTCTCCTTTCCTGGTGCCATGTATCCTGTCGACTGATGCATATATATCTTTTCTTCAAGGTCCCCATGAAGAAAGACTGTCTTAACATTTAGCTGCTCTAGATGTAAGTCCTCTGTAGCCACTATACTCAAGACCATGCGAATCGTAGACATTTTTACCACAGGTGAAAATATTTCAGTGAAATTGATACCTGTCTTTCATTGAAACCCTTTCATAACCAATATAGCCTTATACCATTTTGAACTATCGTGCTCCTCCTTCAGTCTATAAACCCTCTTGTTATGAAGAGCTTTCTTACCCTTGGGTAGAGTGACTAGCTTCCATATACGATTAGATTCAAGAGAGTCCATCTCATCATCCATGGCCTGCTCCCACTTAACCTGTGAATCTGACTATAATACCTCTTCAAAACACTCTGATTCACCATTATCTATTAACAGTAGATAATGTAAAGAGGGTGAATATCAGATCGTGGGTCTCCTCTCCCGAGTAGACCTCCTCACAACCGGTGTCTGTGGCTTTGCCTCATAATGCTCATGTGCATGATCATCCTGTGTTGCTATAACACCCGTGTCCGGTAACTCTTCCAACTCTATGAATGCTTTCTCATCGGCCTTATTTTGCTTCACATTATCCTTATGCATCACTTTTTCATTGAAGACTATATCTTTGTTTCTGATGATTTTTCTATTTTCTGTATCCCAAAACCTGTAGTCAAAATCATGTTGCTCATAGCCTATAAACATGCGCCTCCTAGACTTCGCATCCAACTTGTTTCTGTGCTCTGCATCAATATGAATATATGAAGTACAACCGAACACTCTAAGATATGTAAGGTTTACTTCTTTCTCGGTCCACGTTTCTTTTGGTAGCCTACCATCCAATGGTGCTGAGGGACTTCTATTTATGAGATATGCGGCAGTATTCACAGCATCTGCCCAGAACGTCTTGGGTAACTCTACATGTAACCTCATGCTCCTGGGGCGCTCACGGATGGTCCTGTTAATGCACTTAGTCACACCGTTCTGCTGTGGTATCCCTAGAATTATTTTCTGATGGTTAATTCCATTTGCTGCACAATACTCCTCAAACAACTTATCATAGTATTCTCTCCCATTATCAGATTTGAGACATTTTACTGTTTTACCTGTCTCATTTTCTACCATTACTTTCTACTTCTTAAATACATCAAATACATCAGATTTATGCTTTAAGAAATAGACCCACAGTTTTCTGCTAGCATCATCAATAAAAGAAATAAAATAACATGAGCTACCAAGAGATAATACTTATGCCAGTCCCCACACATCAGTGTGTACAAGTTTCAATAAATGTGTCTTTAGAGCGCATTCTGTTTTCTTAAAACTTACCCTCTTCTGCTTGCCATATACGCAGTCCTCGCAGAATTCCAAGTCAATAGACTTTAGCCCTAGTAACTCCCCTTTTAACAATAACAATTTCATCCATTTCTCACTCATATGTCCCAACCTCTGATGTCATAACTGCCCATTCACTCCAGTTGATGTGACTACGAGTAAACTATACGATCCTAAAGTCACGTACAAAGTACCTTCCTTCTTGCCTCGAGATATCACCAAAGCACCGTTTATGATCTTCCAGGAATCACTAGTGAAGGTCGTCACATATCCAGTATCGGCCAACTGCCCTATCGAGATCAAATTTCATTTCAAACTTGGTACATGTTTGACATCCTTGAATTTCAAAGCCGTTCCGTTTTTCTGATTTATATGAACATATCCCTTTCCAAAAATACTGCACGGCTCATCATCACCCAGGTAGACTCTCCCAAAGTCACCTGATACATAATCACGCAGAACTTCCTTACACGAAGTGGCATGAAACGAAGCACCCGAATCTATGACCCAAGACTCATTCCTCGTATTAAGAGACAAGATTAACTCCTCTGTGTCACTTTTCTCAGATAAATTCATTGAATCCTTCCCGCCTTGAGAGCTTTTTTCTTGTTTCTTAGGCGCCCTACAAGTATATTTCATTTGCCCCTTCTTGTCGCAATGCCAACACCCGTCTTTGTCTTTTGGTCCCTTGGACTTCTTCCTCGACTTAGAACGTCCATGTTTATTACCTCCTTTGTTCAGCAATCTTCCTCTTCCTTCGACGTTTAGAGTATTCCCTAAATCCCCTAAAACTCCTGATGCCTTTCTTTTAGATTCTTCACTACGAATTAGACTAGCCACATCATCAAATTTCAGTTTTGTCGACCCTGAAGAATTGCTCACAGCAATCACCAAACCATCCTAACTGTTTGGCGAACTGGACAAGATCAATAGCGTCCAGACCTCGTCCTTAAAAACAATGCCAATGGATTCTAACTGGCTCGTGACTGTATTAAACTCGTTTAGATGTTCAGCCATGTTTCCATCATCTGACATCTTCATGTTAAATAATTGTTTCATAAGATGGACCTTATTGGACGTTGAAGGTTTTTCATACATCGTAGCTAGGGCTTCCATTAATTCTTTTGTGGTTTTCATCTTGGATATATTGAAGGCGATGCTCTTAGACAAAGAGAGTCGGATCGTTCCTAAAGCATTCTGATCCAATAAAAACCATTCATCATCTGTCATCTTTTCTGGTTTCTTCTCTTTTTTTCCTAGAGGAATATAAAAGTCCTTCTGATATAGATAATCCTCCATTTGCATCTTCCAGAAGGCAAAGTTTGAACCATCAAACTTCTCAATTCTAGTCTTCCCTTCTTCCGTCATCGCTCTCAATAGAACTAAACCAATAGCTCTGATACCAGTTGTTGCGCACCATACCAAAAATGCCGTGAACCGAGATCCAATCTCCAGTCTCACTCACAAATGATAAACAGAAAGAAATATAATCTAGAAGTAGAATTAAATCATACCAAATAAACTACAAGACAAAATATACGTGGAAAAACTCCAAATAAGGGTAAAAAACCATGGGTGCAAACTTCCACTATGAAGAAAACGAGATTACAAGTAATATACTAACTTTTTTTCTTGAATTTATAGAGAAAATCCTTTGCCCACACTTTAGAATAACTCCCATAACCCTAAAAATGTCATAGGAACCCCTATTTATAGTTTAAGCAACTTCCCTTTCGCACTCTTGCAAAAACTGACTCAAAAATCCGTAGTCTGTGCAAAATCCGGAAACGAATTTGCGCAACCTCGACTGGTCAAGCGAACCCTCGATTGGTCGAGCACGAGCCTCGACTGGTCGAGCACCTCGGAATTAAAAAACTGATGCTCACTGGACTTTGAGTCGATCCAGTCCTCGACTGATCGAGTGGGCCACTCAACCGGTCGAGCAGGGCACTCGACTGGTCGAGCGGCCCTATCAATATGTGGCTTCACATCTCAACACGTAGGGCTTTCTAATTGATACATGCTATGTAATTTCACCGGTCATCTCACCACGAAATTTGGTCCAAACTAGATGATGAATGGATAGTCGAATTACGACCATCTTGTCATGTGCTTGGTTCCCACCAAGACCATAAACATGTTGTTACCTCATCAGCCATCTTGACATGCAACCTAGTTCTAACTTAGCGATGAAAACATTATCGAAGATCCACCCTCTATTAATCGTCTCATCATGAAGCTCAGTTTCCAATCGAATAGCCAACAGACGATCATCCCGCACATCACGACCGTCCCGATATAAAGCCCGTTCCGCACGGGGCAACGAACGGATCATCATCCCTAAAGCTGATCGTGAGAGTCAATATTATGAAAAAACATTAATTGAAGAATATTTTCAGCTTCTATCTTATTTCTCTATTGTTTTTATTGCTAAACTATGGTAGTAATCATGCTGAAAGAAAAGTCCTTAAGATACTAAGGAAAAAATAATCCATCGGGAAAGACTAACCTCTACCCTTCTGTGGGAAAGACTAACCTCTTCCCTTCTGTAAATTGCCTGATCGCAGTTACACCTGGTGGTTAAAAAGGTGGCTGAGTCCTAGAATTCGATCTTAAACTATCATTTTCAGTGTGGGGGCCTAGCATTCAATTAGACATTGAGTTGAATACGACTATTGTATGTCCGCACTTTCTTAGTCATACATGTTAACCAAATACAAGCCCTCGCTAACATGTCTGGTGGTGTTTGATTGAATTGCACAAACAGGTCCACTGATAGTTAGGTCAATGCCCATTCTCACTCCTCACCATTAAAAATAGTTAAGCAACATGTCATGACTTGTGCAACATATAGTTGAGTAACTTAAGCATGCCAAGTCCCACTTAATTTAAATACCCGTGAACACAAATTTCCTAACTGGATATTTCTCAGTAGATAAAATGATCAGGGGTTCAAGACCCTACAAGTGAGCCATATAGTTGGGTGGCCAATACATTCAAGGAGATTAACCACACCATGAATACCTCAATGGTCACCTTGGCTAGACAATCTTAGCTCATCGATCAATGGCATGCATATATGTAGTTAAGAAACAAATGTCAAAGCAATTTATGCGTTACCATAAAAATGGATATATTTTAATTATAAACAAATTATGTGTTACCCTGTGAATTAAGGACAACAATTTCACACAATAATTTTCAATATGCACATGAATATTTTTGAAATTAAAATTAAGGCAATTTAAATAATTATGTGAAGTGACTTAACTATGTCACAACTATTTTTCAAAATCATAAAAGTTTTGATACTCTTAATAGAATAAGATGATTGACATGTAAACACTAGAAAATTTTTATTGGGTATATAATGAAGTCAAATTTAATCCCTTAAAATGGTACACTGCTGTTTAGATGTCTCTTCAAAAATAAAAATTACATTGATTTGCTTTCCTACCAATTTGATTAGTAGATATTTAACATATGGTTAAAATATAAATAATCAATGGTCAAAATTTAATAAAAAGATATTTATTAAATAAATATTAGGATTGTTAATTCATTATAACGTATCTAAAGTGTCCTACAATTTAGATCGTTTAGTTGAGTTAATGTATAGCATAAAGTATTATAAAACTATTACATAATGGTGTCAATCGTTACTTGTTATGAGATTGTAACAACCATTATAGAAAAATTGATGCATAACATTCTTTTAATAGTTCATTATAAAACTAAAATAGGTTTACAAGAAAAGAAAAGAAAAGAAAAACTATAACAGTCTTTATAATCTTGCTACGACCACAGTTTCTCTTGTAAAATATCTTAACGATAAATGTATATTGTCAGATGTCTTTAATCTATTTGTAACTGAGTCTGTCAATGGGATCGACAAATGACTTGATGCCATCGAGCAACTGTTGATCCCATTGATAAACTCCTGTTTTTTGGCTTCTGCTCGCCGAATCGTTTTCGTTTTTTTTTTTTTTTTTTTTTTTTTTTTTGTCCAAATCAATCCAATTGAAGATGCCTTCGATCCCATTGATGGGTCATCAATGACACTCGATCTGATTGAAGCTCCCATCGAATGACTTGTGCAATTTTGCGGAATTATGGTTTTTTATTTCCTAATTTGGTTTTAACTCTATTTAAGGGTTTGTAATAGGGGATTATGGTAATGAAAATGTGTTTAAATCTTTTATGAGCAAAGGGAGAACAAAGCTAGGGTTTTGTATATTTTTTACAGTTAATTCTCAGATCGGTAAATCTTTTATAGTATTGTTTATCATAGTGGATCGTTGTCGCTCTGTGCTATGGTTTTTTCCCACAAGGTTTTTTTTTTTTCCATATAAAATCTTGTATTCTCTATGTGTTTGGTTTATTTGATATCTTATTGTTTGATTCTAAATAGAGGTTACTTCTGTGGGTCCTCTCGACAAGTGATATCAAAGCGAACGTTGGAGTATTGAGTTTTTAAAATATGAAAATATGTCATCTATGGAATCTAATATTTAGTACGAAACAGAAAAATTCATTAGGAAAAATAACTTTGAACTATGGAATGTTAAGATGAGAAGCCTCAAAGTTCAGTAAGGATCGCAACACACTCTCCTTAGTAAGGCGAAGCGTCCTGCATTTATGACTAATGAAGAGTGAGATAAACTAGATGAGAGGGCTATAACCTCGATTCAATTGTGTTTAGTAGAAAATGTTCTATATAATGTCTTATATTAGAAAACCATCACATGGGTTATGGACAAAACTTGGTAGTTTGTACATGAAGAAATTCCTAGGTAGTCATATTTATCTTAAGAAGTAATTATATAATCTTAAAATGGCAAAAGAGTTTGACATTCATGAACACGTGAGAACTTTTAGCAAATTTCTATATAAACTGATGAATGCGGATGTTAAGATTAGAGAGAAATATCAAGCCTTAATTCTTTTGAATTTGCTTCTATCGTGTTTTGAGGATCTGGTAGACACGTTGATCCATGGTAGGGATACCATTAATGTTGATACTATCATCTCAGCTCTTTATGAGAACCAGTTGAGAAAGAAGGACATTGACGAAGGTACCTCTTTGAATGCGTTGGTTGTTAGGGGAAGAAATACTGAAATGAGGAAGGGTAATTCTCGATCGATATCTAAATCAAAAGAGAAGGGCAAGATGAAGTGTTGGAATTGTGGGATGACAATGCATATGAAGGACTGTAAGAACCCTAAGGCTCAAATGGAGAAAAATAAGAAAATGTGATAAAAGAGGCTAACATAATGTAATCATGCGAGGTGGATGGTGTGATGTCTTAACTGCATCTAAATTTAGTAACCTTAATAATGACTATATTTTAGATTCGGGGGTCTTATACTGCATAACTTCTCACAAGGATCGGTTCACCACATACAACAAGTACAACGGTGGACATATTTTTATGTGCAAAGACATTTTTTGTAAAGTTGTTAGAATCACTTCAGTATGCATCAGACTGTTTGATTGGGTGAAGCATATTCTGACAAACGTTTAACACGTTCCAGACCTCAGGAAGAACTTAATATCTCTATGGGCTCTTGAGGCACTTGGTTGTAAGTTCACTAGCTATTACATGATCTTTAAAGTTTTGAAAGAGACGCTTATTGTGATGAAATCGCAGAAGAACAATAATCTATACAAGTTGATCGAAAATATTGAAGTGGGTGGGGTTACAGTGTCTATAGCGGAATCTCTGTTGGCACGACTGTGGCATGCCCACCTAGGCCACATGAGCGATCGTGGCATCAATGTACTTTTTTTTATCATTGTTTGATTCTTGTTTTTAAAAGTATTGAACTTAGTATATGCAAACATTGTATATATGGTAAATAATCAATGCTAACTTTTAAGATTGGAAAGCATGTTTTTAAATGTGTGCTTGAGTATGTACATTCAAATGTATAGGGCTCGTCGCCCGTTGTTTCTATTCGGAGGTCATCGTATTTTGTCTCATTCATCGATAACTACTCTAAGAATGTGTGGATTTATTTTCTCAAAAATAAAGATGATATTTTTGCCACATTTAAAGTGTGGAAAGCGATGGTTGAAAGAAAAAATGACAAAAATTAAAGGTATTAAAGACTGATAATAGAGGTGAATTCACTTTAAAGGAATTCAATTAGTTTTACAAAGATAAAGGGATTGTGAGGCACAATATATATAAGGAGGCACACTCCTAAGGAGAATGGAGTGACAAAATAAATGAATCGGACTATTTTAGAGAGAACCTGAAGCATGTTGAGTAATGTTGGATTGGGCAAAGACTTATGAACAGAGGCCGTTAACACGACTTGTTACATGGTGAATCAATCCCCATCTATACCAATAGACTACAAGATTCCTAAAAAAGTGTGAAGCAGTCATGATGTTGATTACTCAGAGTCGCGTATATTTGGTTGTGATGCTTACTCTCTTGTACCGTCAATTATGTGAGATAAGCGAGATAGGACTAAGAAATGTATTTTTGTGAGCTATGATGATGGTGTGAAATGGTATAAGCTATACGATTAGGCCACACGAAAGATCATAATTAGCCAAGATATCAGGTTTGATGAAGACTCCTTGCTTCATAAAGACAAATACAAGGAACTAGAAAAATTAGTAATAATAAATGTTGAAATTGAAAAAACTAAAACACAGGCTAAGCCCGAGCTCCAAATAGAGATACAGGATCAGGTGAAACAACCACCTATCAAAAGAAATCTATTAAGAGATCGAAGATTGCCAGTCAAATACAAGGATGACTCGAATGTTGCATTCACCCTTATTATGGGTGAGAGAGATTTGTCTATATTCCATGGAGCATTAGATGGTTTTGATGCTGAGAAGTAGATTGTGACCATGCATGACGAGATGAATTCCCTGCATAAGAATGATACATGGGAACTGATGGAGTTTTTAATGGGGTGTAAAGTGATTGGTTGTAAATGGATTTATAAGAAGCATGATAGATATAAGACAAGCTTGGTCGCAAAACAGTATACGCAGAAGAAGGGTGTTGACTTCAGTAATATTTTCGCACCTATACTTAAGCATGTTTCTATCAAATTTGTATTGACGTTAGTTGCCCAATATAAACTGGAATTGAAACAGATGGATGTGAAAACTAATTTTCAACTGAGGAGTTGGAGGAGCAGGTTTACATGAAGCAATTAGAATGATTTGAAGTGAAAGGGGCAGAGAAAAAAGTTTACAGATTAAGGAGGTTGTTATATAGCCTGAAATAGTCGCTTAGACAGTGGTACAAAATGTTTGATACTTTCATGATGAGTCAACGATTTACCATAATTAAATATGATCATTATGTCTATTATAAAACATTAAGTGATGAACAGTTCAATTTATTGGTACTGTACGTAGATGACATGCTTATCATCAGTTATAGCACATCTGAGATTGATACATTGAAGAATCATCTATCAGGGTCATTCGAAATAAAAGATCTAGGTGTTGCAAAGAAGATTCTCGACATAGATATTCATAGAGATAGAAAGAGGAGAAGTTACGATTGTCATATGCATAATACATTGAGAAGGTATTGGTTAAGTTCAGTATGGACAATGCGAAGCTGGTTAGCACACCTAGTACTGCTTACTTTAGGTTTTCTTCTGAACGATGTCCAGTTATAGATGAAAAAAATAAGTGATGTCTCTTGTGCTCTATTTGAGCGTTGTTGTGATAGGTCTCAAACGTAGAGTGTAAGTGCTACGGTAATTTGTTTTCTCTTCGGGTGAGAAACATACCACAATTTGAATGTAAATTACTTCTTTCTTAAGGAAAACATTGGTTACTTAAATAAGCAAGGCCACGTACAAACAGTCTAGAATAAAAGGGAAGTTAACCACTAACAAATGAAATTCAACACACATAAAACAGAGAGCACTAGTGCACGTAAACTGCATGTAATTGTCATGACTCAGTCCACTCCGGCATGTAACTGCCAGCCATGACTCCATGTACTGCACTTCATGTAACTGCTCATGTAACTGCCAGCCATGACTCCATGTAACTGCCAACCATGACTCATGTAACTGCCAGCCATGATTCATGTAATTGCCACCCATGACTCCATGTAACTGCCAGCCATGACTCCATGTACTGCACGTCCTCATCCTATCCCAAATATTTAGGATTTGGCTTAAGGCCCCTCTCAGATCGATGTGGCCTATCAATACCCTCCCCATTAAGTGGACGCTTGTCCCCAAGGTCCATAAAAGGAAAGCGTTCAGTCAAAGATTGGCGGGTCTCCCATGTGGCGTCCTCGACTGGTAGATGCTTCCACTGGACCAAATTGTCTTCTTCAAATTTATTTCCTCGTTCGACCCAACGAGTGTCCAATATATTCTGCGGTTCGAGGATAACGACCCCTTCATCATTCACGGGCGGTAGTTCTTTTGAAGGAGTCGCAATCTCACCCACGTAATTTTTTAAGAGCGAAACGTGGAAGACAGGATGAATGCGGGCTCCTTCCGGCAGTTGAAGTTTGTAAGCGACTGCCCCAATTTTTTGTATCACTGGATAAGGACCGTAGAAGCGACTAGCTAGCTTTTGGTGGGCTCGTTTGAAGGCGCTCCATTGTCTGTAGGGGTGTAACTTAAGAAACACCATATCACCAACTTTAAATGACACATCCCGACGTTTTTGATCCGCCAACTGCTTCATACGATTAATGGAAGTCTTCAGGTTGCTTTTGAGTTGACGCAGTAGCTCGTCGCGACCCACTAGGCTTTGGTCTACTTCATGCACCGGAGAAAACCCACTATGGTAAATGGGAATGGAATGAGGTAAACGCCCATATAATGCCTGAAAAGGGGTCATGCCCATGGATACATGATACGTTGTATTGTACCAAAGCTCAACCCATGGAAGGTAGTTACTCCACTTTCGTGGCCACTGATGAACCATACCTCGGAGGTATTGTTCAACACGACGATTGACAACTTCTAGTTTGTCCGTCCGTCTGTGGGTGATAGGCGGAACTGAGTTATAGCTTGGTTCCCGACATTTGAAAGAACTCCTACCAGAATTTGCTGATAAAAATGGGGTCCCTATCACTGATGATGGACTTGGGTAGGCCATGCAATTTAATAATTCCGTCTACAAACTTTTCAGCCACGATTTTAGCAGTAAAAGGATGAGTTAAGGATAAGAAATGAGCAGACTTACTCAAACGGTCGACAACTACTAGGATCGTGTCCTTGCCGTGGGATGTTGGCAGTCCTTCAATGAAGTCTAAGGTGATGTCATCCCATACTTGACATGGAATGGGTAACGGCTGCAGGAGCCCAGCTGGATACAATATTTCAGCCTTCACCCTCTGGCATGTTTCACATTTTTTTATATATTCTTGCACTGTCTGGTACATTTTTGGCCAGTAGAATTGTTGGGCTAATTTCTTGAACGTCCGCAAGACCCCGGAGTGTCCTCCTATTTTTGTATCGTGCATTCCATGGAGTAGTTTTGCCTGTAATGCTGCCTAAGAAGGAATGACTACTCTCCCTTTAAAGAAAAGCAATCCATCACGCCACGCATACGGCTCATCTAGTTGAGCCTTAGCCACATGAGTTAGAGATTGGATGTAAGAGTCACCTTCATAAGCTTTTTTAATTTCATCCCATATGGTCACTGTCGGCACATGCAAATGGTGAAGAACCGGACTACCAGACTTGCGTGAGAGGGCGTCCGCTGCTGAATTCTCGCGGCTCGGGCGATAAATAATCTCGTAGTCATAGCCCATTAGCTTGACTACCCATTTCTGTTGTTCCGGCGTAGCCACACGCTGCTCCAAGAAATATTTCAAGCTACACTGGTTGGTGAGAATGAAGAATTTTTTTCCCAGGAGATAAGGTCGCCATAAGCATATGGCTTCCACAATGGCAAGCATTTCCTTGGCGTAAGTTGACCAAGATTTTTTTGTAACCCCTAATGCTTGACTCATGAACGCTATAGGTCTGCCTTGCTGCGATAAAACTGCTCCAATTCCCTCTCCAGATGCATCAGTTTCAATGGTAAAAGAGTCATTGAAATTAGGCATAGCCAACGTCGGAGTAGTTGTCATTGCTTATTTGAGAGCCAGAAAGGCCGCGTCAGCTTCATCATTCCAGCCAAATTTTTCCTTCTTGAGCAAGTTGGTCAAGGGTCGCGCTATAATGCCATAATTTTGAACAAACTTCCAATAATACCCTGTCAAGCCTAAAAAACCACGCAACTCAGAAATATTAGTGGGGGGTGGCCATGCGACCATGGCTGCAATTTTACTGAGATCGACCTTCACTCCTTGATGTGTGACAATGTGCCCCAAGTATTCCAGTTCCTGTTGGCCAAATACGCATTTGCTTGCCTTGGCAAAGAATTGGTGTTGTCGCAAAGTCTCCAATGTTTGCCGAACATGCACCAAATGTTCATCCCACGTGGGACTATATACCAGAATATCATAAAAAAAAAACCAAAATGAATTTTCGAAGGAAGGGTCGAAATATTGAGTTCATGATGGCCTGAAATGTCGAGGGTGCGTTACAAAGGCCGAAAGGCATTACGAGATATTCGTAATGGCCATTATGAGTACAAAAAGCAGTTTTGATAATATCGGAAGGATTCACTCTTACTTGATGATAGCCTGCCCTCAGATCAAATTTGGTAAAGTAAGTAGCGCCATATAATTCTTTCAGCATATCGTCTACTGTCGGAATGAGAAAACGATCCTTGACGGTGGCAAGATTAAGTGTACGATAATCTGTACAAAATTGCCAACTGCCATCTTTCTTTTTTACTAGTAATACCGGCGACGAGAAGGGACTGGTGCTAAGACGTATGAGCCCCGAATCTAACATTTCTTGGACTTGCTTTTCGATTTCAGCTTTCTGAAAGTGGGCGTACCTGTATGGGTGTACATTAATCGGCTCGGTCCCCTCTTTCAAATTAATACAATGGTTCACTTCACGTTCAGGTGGTAAACTTGAGGGCTCCTGGAACACATCTTCATATTCTTTCAACAACTCCTGCATACTTTGTTGAAATATCATCAGTTGGTGTATCAGATGGTGCGGTTTCCATGGTCGGCTGAAAGCACACGGCAAATAACGCGTGTCCTCGGCAGAACTCTTTTGATATTTCTTTTAGTGAAGTTGCCTGAATGGTTTGCACGTCCACTCCTTGCAGCCTTCGGTCTTGATTGTCCCAAATAAAATCCATGGTCAACTGCTTCCAGTTACAAATCACGGATCCCAGCATTTCAAGCCATTAAATACCAAGGATAAGATCAAGACCTGATAAGGGCAGAGAGAAAAGGGTGAGATAAAATTCGATGCCTTGTAATTCTACCCGTACCTTATTGTAACGCCCCTGGCACATTAGTTTGTCTCCGTTGGCTACTCGGACAAGGAAAGTTTCCGTAGGTATGACTGGCAACCTGAGCATGCTTGCTAAACGGTTGTTGATGAAGTTGTGTGCCGATCCACTGTCAATCAAAACCATTACTTAGTGGGGACCCATTTTCGCTGTTACACGCATGGTTTTCTGTGCGGTCCACCCCGTTAGTGCATGTAGCGTAATTTCAGGTTTAGGAAATCCTTGGTGATTTTCTCCAGCTGGCTGTTCTTTGATGACATCGTCGCATAACATATCGCTATTTTCCTCGTAACCCTCCAACATGAGTATCCCTGGTCCCTGACATTTGTGTCCTACAGTAAAACGATCATTACAATTGAAACATAAGTTTTGGGCTCGTCTCCGCTACATTTTGTCCCAAGAAAGTCGCCGCACAGGAAAGGCAGGGGTTGGTGATGCGGTTTGATGAGTATGAGGAAGAGCTAGGGGAGCTCGTGTTGGTGGTGCGGGCCTTACGAACCTCCTTTGTCTAGCAAGTTGATCATCCTTCATTCTTGCTAAACTGATGGCTTCTTTTAATGTCTGGGGCTTAAACATCCGTATACCATCCGAGATGTCCGTTCTTAAGCCGCCCATAAAAGTTCCTACAAGAGCTTTTTGAGTCCATCCGTGTACTCGATTGCCCAAACGTTTGAATTCTCGTTGGTAATCCCGCAAAGAACCAACCTGCCTTATCCGCGATAAGGCTTCATCAAAATCTTCGCACTCCGAAGGCTCAAAACGAGCCTAGAGTTCGTCTTCAAAATTTGCCCACGAGAGAGCTCGTTCTTCTTCTTGGAACGTCTTGCGAATCCACTGCCACCATTGGTTGGCCTCTCCTTCCAAGTGATAGGAGGCCAAGGAGACTTTTTGGGCTTCGGGAGTATTTTGGAACTCAAAAAATTAGTTTACACGATTGAACCACTCCGTCGGATCATTCTAAAAAATTGAGGAAATTTAAGCTTTGCTGTTTTGGAAGATACCACCAGTCGTCCTCCGTCGTTACCTTCTCGATGATGGTTGCCGGGGTTGGGGTTCTCCTGGTTTGCAAGCAAGACATCGGAGAGGCGGTTGAGAGTTTCTTCCATTTGACGAAGCCTATCGGCCATGTTGAGCTCCATCCTGTTTAGCCCATCTTCCAGCTGCTCAATACGTTCTCTATTGGTTCCCATAAGTAACTTGGCTACCAATGATAGGTCCCAAACGTAGAGTGTAAGTGCTACGATAATTTATTTTCTCTTCGGGTGAGAAACATACCACAATTTGAATGTAAATTACTTCTTTCTTAAGGAAAACATTGGTTGCTTAAATAAGCAAGGTCACGTACAAACAGTCCGGGATAAAAGGGAAGTTAACCACTAACAAATGAAATTCAACACACATAAAACAGAGAGCACTACTGCATGTAACTATCATGACTCAGTCCACTCCTGCATGTAACTGCCAGCCATGACTCCATTTACTGCACTTCATGTAACTGCTCATGTAACTGCCAGCCATGACTCCATGTAACTGCCAACCATGACTCATGTAACTGCCAGCCATGATTCATGTTACTACCACCCATGACTCCATGTAACTGCCAGCCATGACTCCATGTACTGCACGTCCTCATCCTATCCCAAATATTTGGGATTTGGCTTAAGGCCCCTCTCAAATTGACGTGGCCTATCATGTTGGCAGTTTGATTTATGTCATGATCTCTATGAGACTTGACCTGATTTCACATGCAGTCGGTGTTGTGAGCAGATATATGGCTAACCCCGGCAAGTAACATTAGGAGGCAGTGAAATGATTACTTCAGTATATTCGAGGTATAGTAAACTATGTCTTGACGTTTGAAAAGTCTAAGAACAAATTGGTGGGCTATGTGGATGTCAATTACACAAGTAATGTGGATAACGGGAGATAAACTTATGAATATTCCAGGTATAGTAAACTATGTCTTGTCGTTTGAAAAGTCTAAGAACAATTTGGTGGGCTATGTGGATGCCAATTACACAAGTAATGTGGATAACGGGAGATAGGCTTATGAATATTTGTTTATTCTAGTGAGTGGAGTGATTAGTTGGATATCGAAGCTTCAATCTGTGGTAAAGGTTTCACAATCGAAGTAAAATATATAGTGATAATGAAAGTGTTGGGGACCAAAAGTACAAAGTCCGGAGACTCGGACTTTGTGCCTCGGATATTGCCAAAGGATGTATCGGATCCGAGGCATGGTTCACTAAACCGAGACAAAAGTTAAGTCGGTTCGGACGACACATCAGCAATCCGGGCATACATCGAGCCAATCTTCTTATCAGATCGGCCAGCGCAAGATAAAGCTTCATCCCGAGTATTTTGGGATAAGATTCCCGACCCCGAAGCTCACGGGATTGGATGAGGACTAGAGATGGGCACGATCCTATCTCCGTGATACTAGGAGAAGATCCCGCACACGATAACAGGAGGAGAATCCTCATACAATAGAAGGCTTCAGCAGCTATAAAAGAGGAACCTCCATCGTCTTGTGAGGTAGGCAAAAATTCTTTCTTAAAACCCTTCAATACATACAGACCCAGAATCCAGGCCTGACTTTGGCATCGGAGGGTCCCCTGCTCAAGCCAGGGTCTCCTTTGTCCTCTTTTTGTGCAGGTATACGAAGGTCTAAGAGGACGAACAAGATTTTTGCATCAACAGTTTGGCGCCGTCTGTGGGATCCGTACAAAAAAGCCATCTCATATTTCTATATTGAATTTCATGGTAATGACTAGAAGGACGGTCCCGGAAGAAGATCTGAATGAGATCGCGATTACGGGGCCAACGGGTCCAGTCGCGGTCCCCGCAGCCCAGAACCCACCTAACAACCGCCAATGAGGAGCGACCAGAATAAACAACAACCGGCGGGGTCGGAACGATGGGCGGTTGGACCGGGAGATTCAAGAAATCCGGTCTGATATGAATATGATGAAGCAGATGCTGGAACGAATGTATCAACAGCAAATGCAGCCACTCCCGCCTCCTCAAGGGGAGACAGCGCATGTACCGACTACGGCGGTCGGTCCTCAACCTTCCGCTCCACAGTCTTTTCGGCCGAGTCAACCCCAAGGCGTATCTGAACCATCTCCGGCTCAGTCGGCCAACGTTTCCCTGCCCCCGACCGATCTTCGCCACAAGATAGAGAGAAGAAGGCGCAACCGACCTTCCATGGAAGGTACGGTAGAGAGCAGCAAACCTTGGAAAGCCGACATTCAAAATTTTAAAAGAGAAGTACAGGAAGAAATGGCGAAAGAAATGGCGGACATGAAGCATGGCCGGAATATGTATCCGACCAGATCCGAGGCAAAGGCGTCCCCCTTTGTAGACTCGATAATGCAGGCTCGGCTGCCCGAAAGGTTTCGATTACCTCAAATCACTCCTTTCGCCGGCAAGACCGACCCGACGGAGCATATCGAATGCTTCAGAACATATATGGAGCTCCACGATGCCTCAGATGCAGTAATGTGTCGGGCTTTTTCTCTTACATTGACCGATGTAGCACGATTATGGTTCAAACAGTTGAAACCGAAGTCCATCAGTTCATTCATTGAGCTAACCGATGCCTTTCTCACCAACTTCATCGGTGGGAAAAAGAATAAGCCCCCTGCACATCTGAACAACATAGTTCAAAAGCAGGGAGAGCTATTGAAAGATTATATCAAGCGTTTCAATTTCGAATCGCTTCAGGTTCAAAAACATTCGGAAGAAACGGCCCTCAATGCGCTCATGCAAGGAGTTAGAGATAAGCCGTTCCTGGCGTCTCTAGACAAAACTCCTCCTGATACTCTGGCAGAGTTTATGGCACGGTCGGATAAGTATGCAAACGCCGAAGAAACGTGGATTCTGCATGAAACTAAAACTTTGGTCAAAGAGTCGGCCAAAAAAGAGGCCGACTCGACCGGAGGAAGGAAACGCAAGGATAACCAAGCACATGATAAGCGAAGGTCAGGCAAACGACCAGATCGACGATTCTCCACATATACCCCCCTGAACAAAACTCAGGAGCAGGTATTGATGGAAATCAAAAGTGAAGACTTTGTCAACTGGCCCAGTAAGCTTAGGAGTAATCCCAATCGGCGGGACAAAGATAAATACTGCCATTATCATCGTGATCATGGGCATAACACGAGTGATTGCCGCCACCTAAAGGAAGAGATCGAACGACTCATAAAGGAAGGCTGACTAAAAGAACACGTGGTCAAGGCCGGAGTAGCTGAGAGACGTCCGACCGAAAGTCAACCTATGGAAGAAATTCGGATAATTTTCGGTGGACCACGAGGCGGAGGTGACTTGAACAATGCTCGAAGAAATCATGCGAGAAAGCTTAATCAGCCTGCGTCCGAACTCATGATTATAGATCGCCCTCCAAAAGAGAAGAAAAGAGAAAAATATTGCATCTCGTTTACAGAGGAAGATGCCCGAGGGATATATCATCCCCACGATGACGCATTAATAGTCACCTTGACTATCGCCAACCGAAAAGTATTCCGGATACTCGTCGATACGGGATCATCTGCAGATGTGTTATTTACTCAGGCGTTCGACAAAATGGGGATTGAACGATCCATGCTACGTCCGGTTCGAACCCCATTAATCGGTTTTTCCGGAGGACAAATACTGCCTGAAGGGATTATCTCACTACCACTCACCGCTGGTAGTACCCCGCATCAGACGACAATGATGGTTGAATTCTTAGTCGTCGATCAACCCTCAGTATACAACGCAATACTCGGCCGACCCTCCTTAAGTCTTTTTCAGGCCGTGGTATCCACATACCATCTTTCACTGAAATTTTCGACTGAGTCGGGGGTAGGAGTTATCAAAGGAGACCAGCAAGACGCGAGGCGTTGTTACATGATAGCCGTAAAAGGAACCGCCAATAAAAGTCCAATCAACATATCAACGATCGAATCGTTGGACCCTCGGGGCGAGAATCATGAACGAGGGCAGCCAGTTGAAGACCTTATCTCGGTTCCCTTGGTCGAAGCAGATAGGTTCAAAACAGTACGAATTGGCTCGTCTTTGCAATCACCCCTGAAAGAGAAGTTGATAGCCCTGCTCCGCAGATACGCCGATGTATTTGCTTGGTGTCATGCAGATATGCCCGGAATCGATCCGTCCGTGATCACTCATCGACTCAACGTTGACCCGACCTATCGACCTATCCGACAGAAGCGACGGCCGCTCGGCCCTGAACGATACGCTATCATTGAAGAAGAAGTCAGCAAGGTCCTCCAGGCTAACTTCATAGAAGAGATACATTATCCAGAGTGGGTTGCGAATGTAGTACTTGTAAAGAAACCTAAGGGGAAGTGGCGAGTCTGTATTGATTATACCGACTTAAATAAAGCCTGCCCAAAGGATAGCTTTCCGCTTCCAAGGATAGACCAGCTAGTGGATAGTACCGCCGGACATGAACTTCTTAGTTTCATGGACGCGTATTCAGGGTATAATCAAATTGTAATGCAGCAAACAGATAAATCAAAAACTACCTTTGTCACCGACAAAGGCCTTTATTGCTACCGAGTGATGCCATTTGGTTTGAAGAATGCTGGCGCGACTTATCAGAGATTAGTTAATAAAATCTTTGCTCGGCTTATAGGTCGAACCATGGAAGTATACATCAATGACATGCTTGTCAAAAGTATACACGCGACAGATCATGTAGATGATTTGGAAGAGATGTTTCTCATCCTACGGAAATTTCGGATGAAGCTGAATCCGAGTAAATGTTCCTTCGGGGTAAGCTCGGGAAAATTCCTCGGTTTCCTGGTTAGTCAGCGAGGAATAGAGGCAAATCCTGAGAAAATAAAAGCTCTGGTTGATATGGAATCTCCTAAAAACATTAAGGACATCCAAAGGTTGACTGGACGAGTGGCAGTACTTAATCGGTTCCTATCTAAAGCCACAGACAAATGCCTCCCTTTCTTCAAATAGCTGAAAGGATGACAGACAATGGATTGGACGGAAGAATGTGAAGTGGCATTCCAGCAATTAAAATCGTATCTCGGTTCACCACCTCTCTTATCAAAGCCCGAATTAGGGGAGTCTCTGCTTCTTTACTTAGCAGTATCTGAGGCAGCGGTGAGTTCAACCCTGATCCGAGAATTCAAAGGAAAGCAATTGCCTGTCTATTTCGTCAGCAAAGCATTGTTGCCAGCAGAAATGAGATACCCAAGCTTGGAAAAAGTAGCGTTGGCTTTAATAACTTCCTCTCGCTGACTTAGGCCGTACTTCCATGCCCATACCATCATCGTGATGACCGATCTTCCACTTCGCCAGGTATTGCAGAAACCAGAAGCGTCCGGCCGACTCACGAAGTGGGCTATCGAGCTGAGTGAATTCGACATTCAATATAGGCCAAAAGTAGCAATCAAAGGGCAAGCCGTAGCTGACTTTATCGCCGAGGTAACACTACCAACCAACCTCCCGATCGACAATATGCCAGAGAATGTAGCGGTACCGACAACAGCCACTCCCCTGACCCTTCCCTGCCCTATTCCCTGGAAACTGTTTGTTGACGGCTCTTCCAACTCTAAGGTAAGTGGGGCTGGGGTAGTGCTGGAAACTCCCAATCATACCTGTATCCAGTATGCCTTACGACTTGGATTTAAAGTGTCAAACAATAAAGCGGAATATGAAGCATTGTTGCTCGGCCTCCGACTCGCAGCTAGCATGGGAGTTACACACCTAAATGTTTTCAGCGATTCTCAGTTGGTTGTTAATCAAGTTACCGATGTATACCAGACACGGAAAGACCAACTAAAATCATACATGGAAAAAGTGAAAAAAATGATCAATGGATTTCAACTCTGTCTAGTCACTCGGATCCCTCGCACAGAAAACGGTAAAGCCGATCTATTAGCAAAGCTCGCCTCCGCCAATGATGATGATATACCTAGGTCGGTCCCTATCGAATACATCGATAAGCCAAGCCTATGCTCCGTTGTTGCGGTGCCTCAAACCCAGCGAGGCAAATTATGTATTACGTGAAATCCACGAAGGAATCTGTGGAAACCACTCTGGAGGGCGATCTCTCGCCCACAAGGCCCTACGACAGGGATATTACTGGCCCACTATCCAACACGACGCTCGCAAGCTCGTCCAAAAATGCGACAAATGTCAAAGGTTCGCAGTGATTCCGAGGCAAGCTCCCGAGGCATTAACGCCAATGACCGGTCCTTAGCCCTTCGCGCAGTGGGGTGTCGACATTATTGGTCCACTCCCTATGGGAAAAGGTCAGACTAAGTTTGTTGTAGTAGCAGTGGATTATTTCACGAAGTGGGCCGAGGCAGAGCCATTAGCTAAAATAACCGAACAGAAGATCACCGATTTTGTATGGAAGAACATTATCTGCCGATTCGGAGTACCCCGTACCATTATTACGGACAATGGAAGGTAATTTGATAACAGAAGCTTTCACGAGATGTGCGGCAACCTCGGAATCAGAAACGTTTATTCTTCGCCCCATCATCCTCAAACTAATGGACAAGTTGAGGCAGTTAACAAGATTATCAAGCAACATCTCCGGACCAAGCTTGACCGAGCCAAAGGAGTATGGGCCGAAGAACTCCCGAAAATTCTTTGGGCTTACCGAACCACAGCTCGAACCGCCACAGGAGAAACTCTCTTTTCACTCGCTTACGGCTCGGAAGTCGTCACTCCCGTTGAAATCGGCTTACCTTCGGCTCGAGTCACTTCGTTCAATACGGAAGAAAATGAAGAACTCCTTACACTCGGACTCGATCTCCTGGACGAACAAAGGGAAGTGGCACGACTACGCACGGAAGCCCGGCAACGACAAGTGGCTCGGTTCTATAATACCCGAATTAAGATCAGACGGTTTTGGATGGGAGATATGGTTCTTCGAAAAGTATTTTCCAATACTAAGGAGATTGGGTCGGGTACATTAGGACCAAACTGGGAAGGACCCTACATTGTCTCGGGTACCATCCGACCACGAACATACCAACTAGAAGATTTAAACGGGCAGTCACTGCCTCATCCTTGGAACGCTGAGCACTTAAAAATTTATTATCCTTAGCTCGGCACTTAAAGTTTAAGAAATCCGAACTGAGAAAGATTTAAAGCCAAATCGTATGAATAAAAGTGCTATCTTTCATTTATCTTCAAAAAGTTCTTATAAAAAAAAATATATCCGTCATTGTTCCTCAGCAGGAACGACTCCCGGGGCACGAGCAGAAGGACCAGCCTCGACATTAGCAAGATTATCCTCGGGATCCTCAAATTCCGAGACTCCCCCTTCAATTCCTGAAAGATCGAGATCCGGGAAAGTCTTCTTCATGTCGTTTATACATTCCAAGTATCCACCTTGGAATAAACGATCCCTCTCATCCTCGAACTCCTTAGATTCAAGGAAGGCTTGCACGGCTTTATCCCTGGCCTTCTCAGCCTCCTGAGTCTTCTCGTTGGCCTGCTGAATAAGCCCCGCCGCCTCAAGCTTAGCACGAGCCAAGTCATCTGCACAGGAAGCATGGACTGCGAGGATTCGCCGGTTCTCTTCTTCAGTTCTGGAGAGGAGAGCCAACACTCGAGTAACCTCGGCTTGCGCTTCATCAAGGGCTCTCCTGGAGAAAGCCGCCTCTGCTTTTGCGTCTTCGGCAGCTTTCCGGGCAAGGGCCGCCTCGCCCATCAGAACGCCGACCCGTATCTCGGCATTCTCGCGTCGCCCTTCTGCTTCCGACAGAAGGGTCTGCAGCCGATGGGCCGAGGATAACTCTTTGCTGGCCTTAACCAAGCAGGGAGCAAGTTCAAAAAGCACCCTTGCTGCATGGCCGATGGTTTGCGACGAAGGAGCATTGTAGAGACTGATGAACTCCTTTTCGCTCCCATGGGCTAAGGCCCAGGGAACCATCCCCGACACCACCTGCTGCAGGACAGACGACCCTTCTTGATTTGTCTCCTCCCCCTGGAGGACGCAGTCCTAGTCTCTTCCTCCCCTCTGGAAGACGCGGCCCTAGTCTCCTCCTCCCGTCTTGGCACATCAGTCGCGACGTGCCCTGAGTCGGATGCCGCCTGAAGCTCCGTGGGGGCGACCTCTCTCACTTCCGGCCTTTCTTCCGGATCGGAAATTACGACGACAGGGGGGGCGGAAGAACTTGCGGGTTCCTTCTCCTTCCGCACCACTCTCTGTTTCTTCAGTGGCCGAGGATCTGACAGAAGAACAGACCGCGGGGGAGCCTTTATCTTTGAAACAGCCCTAAGGGGAGGCCGAGCTCCAGTCATCTCCGAAGGAGCTGAGGGGGCCGGCTCGGGAACTATCCTAAGATGAGGCCGAGCTTCGGGCAAATCTGCAAAAAAAAAAAAAAAAAAAAAAAAAAAAATGAAGAAGGTTAGAAAAAATTCAGAAAGCATATGAAGATACATCTTCAATTACCTGTAACGGCTGAATCTAGACCTGCGAGATGAAGACGTTCGAGCTGTAAGAGCACCTTCCAGGATCTAACTGTTGGATCCAACGTCCTCAACTCCTTGATCCGAGCTAAAGCACTGGATCCAAGCTTTTGCCGTGTCTTCGGAATATCTGCCAGACATAAGCTCGTCAGATTCAAAGTGTTACAAAAATCAAAAAAGGGCGAGATAGAAGAGCCAAGTCACCTGCTCTCTGGAACGCCCGAGGAACACGAGCCTCGCAGGACCCGGACTCAGCCGTCTTCCAGCGACCACAGGCCTAAAACCAACGTTCTCTCCAATGTTTGTTGGAAGTGGGGGGGTTAATTATTAGGGAGCCGCCTCCGCCCCGCCAAGCAGCGAAGACATAAAAGCCGGGGTAGTTCGGGTTCACGCGCACTTGGTATAAATGGAGAAATTCGTCGACTGATAGCGGTGGCTGTTCCATCTCAGCCCACAACACCGCACACCCGAATAAGTTCCTCCACCCATTCGGAACTATTTGCCTCGGGGCAATCTGAATATGAGATAAAACTCCCCGGACAATGGGCTGAAGGGGCAGACGTAAGCCGCATTGCATCGAGACTTGGTAGATCGCGACCGCCCCAGCAGGAGGATGATCCGGCAAGTCATTCGGACGGGGGAGATAAGTGATAACCGATTCGGGGATGTGATACCCGATTCGGTCTCGTCTAAATCCGCCTCATTAAAACTGAAGGAACCAGGGCCGCTTAGATCATCCCCCGATCCTTCTCCTTCAGACTCGGCGTGTGCCGACTTATCAACAGGAACCGACCCAGAGGTTCTCTCGGCAATCAATATTTCCTCTTCCTCCTCCTCTTCCTCCTCCATGCCCCTTGAAAAATTAGGCCTTCCCGGGCGGGTTATTAAAGATGACCCACCACGAGAAGGATTAACGGAAGAAGGGCGCTCCGCCGGAGCTTCAGTGACCCTCTCAGAAAGAAAAGCAGCGTTCGCATCAACTGCTATCTCTGTCAGTAAGGAAGGTGATTCCGCAACGTTTCAAAAACGTTGTGCTTCGCCTTCATCTCCGGAAACTCCCTCCTGGGGACTTTGAGAACCTCTAGCCGCCATTATCACTAAATAAAGAGGAAGGAGAGACTCACCGGAAGGAGGGAGGAAAACGGAAATGGCGAAAGGAGCCGCTGACAGTCAAGAAAGAGGAAAGGAATAAGAGGAAAGACCGAAAAGCTCCAAAGGAAATGTAAAGTGGGAATGGCAGTAGAAGTTCGAAATGCGGGACCCCCACCCTTTTATAAAATTGCCATGTGGTGGAAGCAATTAATGGAAAAATGATTCGACGCCTGCATCGACTCCCCCACTCGACACGTGGCGCATGACAACCGACGACAATAATGCCCTTGCTACGTGTCCAACCCTCATTAGCGGGGTGAGCGATTTGACGGCTATCGGCGCATGCGATGTCAGAAACTGAACCGTCTCCCGTCAAAGGCGACACAAAATGCATTAAATGCTTACTTATTATCTCGGACTAAGTTATGAACCGACTCAAAACTCGCTACTCCTAAGTGTCATATGAAACACACGGAGTAAGGGGGCTTACTGTTGGGGACCAAAAGTACAAAGTTCGGAGACTCGGACTTTGTGCCTCGGATATTGCCAAAGGATGTATCGGATCCGAGGCATGGTTCACTAAACCGAGACAAAAGTTAAGTCGGTTCGGACGACACATCAGCAATCCGGGCATACATCGAGCCAATCTTCTTATCAGATCGACCAGCGCAAGATAAAGCTTCATCCCGAGTATTTTAGGATAAGATCCCCGACCCCGAAGCTCACAGGATCGGATGAGGACTAGAGATGGGCACGATCCTATCTCCGTGATACTAGGAGAAGATCCCGCACACGATAACAGGAGGAGAATCCTCATACGATAGAAGGCTTCAGCAGCTATAAAAGAGGAACCTCCATCGTCTTGTGAGGTAGGCAAAAATTCTTTCTTAAAACCCTTCAATACATACAGACCCAGAATCCAGGCCTGACTTTGGCATCAGAGGGTCCCCTGCTCAAGCCAGGGTCTCCTTTGTCCTCTTTCTGTGCAGGTATACGAAGGTCTAAGAGGACGAACAAGATTTTTGCATCAACAGAAAGCATTCAAAAAAAGTGTTTAATTGAGAATAATGATTAATCAGCTTGGGTTTTAGTAGGAAGTTGTGTTAGTAAATTGTGACAGTAAAAGCGTGATCAATTTAGCAAAGAACTCAATTTACCATTCTTGTACTAAACATATTATTGTTCGTCATTATTTTATCTGGTAGAGGCTTGAGGAATGTAGAGTGACTCTTGAGAAAATCCACACAAACATGAATCCAACAGACATGCTTATGAAGGTGGTTCCTATAGAGAAGTTTAAGTTCAGTGCAACTTCTTTATGTTTGGTGAAGGCTTGACGAAGACGAAGTGTGCATGAGAAGTGACGATGTTGGTGGAGCTAGTGATGGAGCTTAGAGCTGTGGTTCGTGATAATTAAAGAGTGGTGAAAATTGTTGTCAGATGTCTTCAATGTGTTTGTAACTGGGTCTGTCGATTGCATCGAGAGACTACTTGATCCCATCAAATAGCTATCGATTCCATCAACAGTCCACTCAATCCCATCAATAAACTCTTATTTTTTGGCTTTTGCTCATTGGACAATTTTTTGGTCCAAATTGATTAGATCAAACATGGCTTCAATACCATCGATGGTGCTTGATTTGATCGAAGCTTTCATCAACTGACTTGCGCAGTTTTGTGGAATTGTTGTTTTTGTTTCCTAATTCAGTTTTAACTATATTTAAGAGTTTGTAATTGGAAATTAGGGTGTTGAAAACATGTTTGGGTCTTTTATGAGCAAAGGGATATCAAAGATAGGGTTTTATATGTTTTTCGAGGTTAATTCTCAGATTGGTAAGTTCTTCCATCTCTTATAATATTGTTAATCATAGTTGATTCATTGTCATTTTGTATCGTGGTTTTTTCCGTAAGGATTTTTTCACGTAAAACTTTATATTTTCTATGTACTTATTTTATTTTATTTCTTATTGTTTGATTCCAACTCGGAGTTACTTTTGCATGTCCCCCACCAATATATACTTTTATGGTGCTTAAATATCAACGATTTGACTAAGCGTATCACTGAATTTCCCTTTTTTAATAATTTCTCCCTACCTTTCTCCTCCGTTGCAAAGCCCTTCCTCACTCTCCACAGTCGTTGCACATGCCAAATCTACTATTACAATGAAAATATATAATATTAGATGACGTAGGTCATCCAACTCGGAAAGTTTTGGGGCTGATCCTTAATTCCCTACTGAGCATTGGTTTGGATCATCAAACTGTAAGCGATAAATGTAGAAATCCATTACCCAAGGATAGTGTGCATATTCTTGAGAGAGGATAGTAAATTTCCACTATTCCATGGATCACTCTCATCCGCGTTGGGTAACAAATGAAAGCTTTGGGAAATAAGTAGGTTTCCATAGTAACAAAAAAGTAATGGTAATCGATTTTCCTTTCACAGTATTCCTCAAATAGTGCAACAAATTCGAAAGCTCGAGTCAACGAGGCCTATTGACCCAATTCTATCAAAGTTTTTTCAAAGCTTGATCACCTTTATTATTTTTATTTTTTTAAAAGTTGTTTTGAAGTCTTGATTGAGAATGGACGCGGACTGAAAGTGACACCTTGCTGCAGGAAGCCCTAGCGGTGAAAAACTCTATGAGACCTACCATGATGTTTTTGTAACATTTATTCCATCTATTAATTTCTCCAGTTTATGTTAAGGATATAATCTCAAAAAAGAGGTAGATTCAAAACTCAAGTAGACAATACCACAAAAAACAGCAGGGTATTGAACACTTTAGGCCCCCCAAAGTTTTGGATCAAGATGAATGTGTGTTTTTACCTTCAGCCTGCTGGGAGAGTCTCATGTACAGGTCAGATTGCATATAAATATCATGGTGGCCCCAATAACATTTCAATGGTGGGCGTTTAATCTCCATTAATTTTTACGGTGGGGCCCACTTGAGTTTTGGATTTGGCTCATTTTTGAAATCGTATCCTATCGTGAGATAGACTGATGAGTGCAGTGGAGTGTACGTAGAGTGGAGTGTATGTCACGTGAACATATCGCAGTAGGCCCACAGAGTTTTCATAAGCTCCTTGCCCTGCACGCATTTCGTGTTTGCTTGGACGCAAATATCTTTGTGACTCCAACACCTAATAGCCAAGTGGTGTCGGGATCTGGTTTGATTGCACATTTGCCAAAGATGGTATGTCCTCGACCTAAAAACTTTCAAATATGTTTTATTTTGGAAGCAGATTGGCTAGTGTACCTTACACCAGCCATACTATATTTTTATTTTTTTTATTTTTTTTTTACCACATAACATAGAACCGTTTGCTATTACTAATTGTAGTTCTTAAGAGATCAAAAACCATAACAGGACAAGATCAAAAACATAACAAGAGAAGAAAAAGCCATACTGTATTGATGTCAGCAAGTTCCATGGGTTTAATCATAAGATATGTCTTATATCCAAACTGTTCATCCATTTTGTGAGCTAGTCTCAAGGCGTGAGACTAGAAATAAGACAGATCTAACTATCAAGTGGACCACACTGCAAAAAGTAGTAGGGGATTGAACGTTTACCATTGAAATCCTTTTTGGGGTCAAAGAAGTTTTGGATCAATATGAAATTTTTTCTTCCTCTTCATTCAAGTATTTTTGACCTTATGAATAGATTGGATGTAAAATAAACGTTATGGTGGACCCTACAAATTTTTTAACAGTGAAAATCATTATCTCCACTACTATTTATGGTGTGGTCAAGATGATCTTTGGATATGATTATTTTTTGGATAATGCTCTAAGATGATCTCTAAAAATAGATGAATCGGTGTAGATATAATAAATACATCACTGTGAAGCCCATGTACCTTTGATCTCCTTTGAACCGTTCGTACAAACGACACGTACCTACAGCAGCTATATAGCTGGTGTGAGGTACACCAGCCAATCCGCTTCCGCTTTATGTGATCTCATCTGTGACAGCAGCAGGTGGCTTAATTAAATCCCACCACCACCCAACACGACTGGCCCTAGTGGTGTTGGGGCCTGTCACCATGTTGAATCTCATTTTTAACCAACGTTTTGGTAGAATACATCTGGGCGATTGGGACTATAGCAATTGAATCAGGCCAAATGCAGTAATCCAAACGGTAGATTCGATTGGATATACCGGCTGAAGTGGCCACCTCAAAAATCTTCAAGATTGGAAAATTCTTAACTTCCAGTGAATGGTCCATAAAAAACAGCTAAGATACTGTCTATATTCAAAGAGAAAAAAGATTGAATAATCAAAGTACCAAGATATTCCAATACGAGAGTTTCATCCGCATTTATCCTCAATGCGTGGTCACATCAGTCATGTAGACGGTTTTTTCTTTTTTTTTTTTTTGGAGAAGGTGGACGGCCATAATTTCATTAATTACAGACATTTACAGCTCTAAACCGTCATGTAGACGGTTTAGATTACCAAACACGACTCTAAATCCAACGGTAGATATCAGATTATTGTCATACGTAGGGATGTATTATAGCAAACCTCTTTAAACTATGCTATTAAGAAGGCATTTTGTATTTTACCAGTGAGGAATTCTATCATACGCACCCGAACCATCTTTACATAAGATACGCAAGTTTCAGTTCTGAGCAGTGTGCACATAATTCTGTAATCCACACCGTTGGTTGGTTGCATCCAGCAACTGATCAACCATTCCCAGAAAATCTTACACATTGAGAGATTTAAGCATCCAAATCTTGGGATTTTTTTCCCGGTTGAATGTGTGGACCATTAGTGTATCTCCCTTCTTAATTACATATTCGGTGGCCACATATTGAAATGTTATTCTTGTCCGATTTCCGAGATTTTTGGGGCATGGTCTATCTACAGTGGGTCTCAACAATCAGTGGCTTAGACTGACTGTCGTACCATGGGTCTTACTTTCAGAATTGAAAACGAGCGTACTCTTGGATATGAACTGATCAGACGAGATAAAAGAAGAGAAGGGGTACGAAATAGACAAACAAGAAGAGTAATTTCTAAGAGATGTTAGACAAACAAGAAAGAGTGATTTCTAAAGACATGTTTAGCATAACGTCTCTTAAAAAGAAAGAGCAGAGACTCAGGTCCGTAGATAAGGAGAAGACGTAAAAGAAAACCCTAGAAACTGATGCATTGCTTAGTAAGGTGTGAAACCCATGTTGGCAGTGGACAAAAATCCATCCTTCATCAGAACGTTCTCTTCTTCCTACACAAAGGCAACACATGTTTCACCACCAACTTCCACTGTAGGCCCGTATGTGAAATATTTAGTAGTAACAAAGGAGAGAGGTGCGCAGGTTTACCTGCTGGCGCACGTTATTTTTCTTGACGGTCTGATCTGGCATGAGCCCGAAGTGGATGTGTGGAAAGTGAGCCCACTAGAAACCAACAGACCAGGGACGGCAAAATCAGATGTAATGAATTAGTCTAGTTTGTGAAACGAAGAATTGTAATAGGGATGAATTATACCATAATCTACCATATTATGGGACATGATCATATGCATGCACACACTAATTAACGTGCCTATGAATCCTGTAAGTGGAAAGTGATTTATTTTGTTAGCGCGGCTATTCTGTGGTGTCGGCCTATATCTTGTACATATAGTTTTCATATCAACGAAATTATCGGTGGCGTGCTACCCTATTTCTGAAAAGAATCTGGATCATCTAGTTGCCACAAGAAGGAATTTCCTACTTGTTGCAATATGATTGGGCCACATCATCATTAACTGCATTTAATGCAGAAGGGCTGATAACATTAATAAAGACATCGACCAATCATACTGCAGTACTAAGCAAGAAATCTCTACTTGCGGCAAGCAAGGATCCAGACTCCTCTGGAAAAGAAAAAGAAAAGTGAAAAGTGATTTATAACTAAATCACTTAGTCACTTCCTTATAAATGACTTGCAGTAAAAGTTTCAGGTGGTGTGTTCCAATATTTCAAAAAAAAAAAAAAAAAAAAAAAACAAAAGAGTGGAAAATGATTTATAGGTAAATCACTTAGTCACTTCCTTATAGGTGACTTGCGGGTAAAAGTCACAACTTAAAACTTATATCCATAAATATCAACGTGGGATGCCTATAACTCTATCTATAGCCGTAAATCATAATGATACATGATCTAATCATCCAATCAATGGATATTTCTTGTTGAATTTTATAATATCTAACTTTTACAAGGACTAGAGGGACCCGCTCACTATCAAATGTACAGTTCGCTAATGAGTTGGATTTCTTGTGCTTTTGCCTATTGTTTAATGATCCAAAGGACCCTAGTGACAGAAGGAGGACTGTCCCTACGCTAGCATCTTTATCCTTACTTCTGATGTTATGATAGGTCGATGACAAAAGGAAGATCTATTATGGTTTTTGTTACACGTAGTCTTTGGTAAGATGGAATAACTTGCCAAGCAACATGGGAATGGAGGAACAAGTGAAAGAATACATGCCAAATAAATCTCCTAGATTGAAATTTATGACCCTCTACTATTGGGGAGTACCCTTTTTCCTCTCAACTGTGTATTTTTAGACCACGCATGTTAAATGATTGGAATATTCAAATTCGTGGATCTCTCGGAAAACCGTCAATAGCGGTGGGCATTGTTATGCGAACGGTTTGGATCATCAAATTAAGGGGCCGAACTACACCAGAAACTATAAAATCTTGGATAAGCAAGACCCATGGTTCCTCTTCGTTTTTTAGCTGTTGATGGTTAAGAGAGATTCCCTTTTTGGTTTGGCTCCAACTACACAATTTGGATTAGTTTATGCTGAGGTAGACGTATGGGTTTTGGAGAATGGACGTTTGCATGTGTATGATACGTCAGGCAGTAGCAGAGTATGATATAATTCCTGGAATAAGAAAACCCTAAGAAGAGAAGAGGCGGGAGTGTATTGGATCTCACGTTCTTAGCAGCAGCGCTGAAAGCCTCTCTGTGAGTAATGTCGGGGTTTCCGGCCTTGATGCGTTGGATCTCGTCCCTGCACACACCGCAAAGAAAGAAGAAACCATTGGCTTTGAGTTTGTTCGGCGATAGGTAAAAAAGTAAAATAAAAGGAGAGAGAGGGAGAGTGAGGAGAGAGAAAGACGTGGTCCTCCTTCCCGTTACGAGTTATGACTTACTTGATGAATCGGTTGTACGCGGATGGGACTCTCTGTCTCTTCTCCGGAGCTGCACAAATCCACACACATTTATTTTATAACACATTGCTGACTTCTCGGTCGGTCCATCATCACTTCATCATTACTCTCTCTCTCTCTCTCCCACAAGACAAGGAAATAATAGAAAACCCTCTCTGAAAATAACAGTAGATAACCCTCTCTCTCTCTCCAAAGAAAATAACGAGTAAGGTAGCGAGGAAGAGATGGAAACATGCACCAGCTTTTGATAACTTGAACATCTTTTTTTTTCTTTTTCTTTTTTTCTTTTGTTTAAGAAATAAGGAGTGTGGAGTAGTGGAGTGGTGCACATTGTTAGAAAGTGCGGACATTCCATATATTAAAGATGCTAACTAACTGAAAGAAATGAATTCCACGTACTGTGACAGTGTTATTATTAAATAAAAGAAAATGGAAGCAAGCCTAACAATAGCTTAGTAAGGCAGAGAAAGGAGGGATAGACTTCTAATTATGGCATTAATGATTTTCTCCTCAATACCAGAACTCAAGACTGCTTCCATGTTAGGCAGCAACATTTTCAAGCATATATCTTAATTTCTCTTATTTTAAGAAAAAACTATATAAAATAAGAAGCGGTAAGAGAGAAATCTGATGAACCAAAGAAATTGAGTTGGACAAGGTGATTTCTCCAAGCATATTAAAATAAGAAGAGAGGAGATGAGGAGAGCATCTTACGTCTGTTAACAGCAGGCGTTTTAGGGTTCTCATTGCCTCCTCCTCTAACTGATGCCATGCAGTCACTTGGGTTGTTCTGTTCGAGCATCAAGCTTGGAGTTGGCGGCGTAGAGATCTCTTCCTGAACAAACCGATTAACAGTACCATCAAGATAACAAAAATAAAACTAAGGAAATAGTGCATTCTTGATAATGGCAAAAGACATTAAAAAAAAAAAAAAGAAAGAAATATAGCGAGTCCTCTCGAAATTAAAGAGTCTATATATGCATTTGTTGCTTGGGTGTTAAGCTCTTTAGATAATTTTCTTCTTTCTTAATAAAATTTACTTGATTATACCCACAACATATCCGAGATAAATGGCTCAGTTAACCCCTTTTACCAACAGATTCTGCGAAGGAGAGAAGAAGGAGTGGCCGAGAGGAAGCTGGTTCGCCGCAGGCAGAAGCAAGCCGCGCATGTTGACAGAGAGGAGGTTGGTACAATGTCCACATCGAACGGTAACCGTCTTGAACAAGCTGGTGCAAGGAACACTTACCTGCCATTGCACAAAACCAGTGAGAGAGAGAGAGAGAGAGAGAGAGTTAGTTTAAGTTGGGAAAGAGAAGGTGGGGTGTATTTTAAAGATGATTTTTCATGTAAAAAAATGAAGAGTGGAAGATGTACCGCGAGGACTGTGTCGCAAAGGTTGCAATGGACGTAACAGAGCTGCTCGGAAGGTGGGAGTTGGTCCATTGGAAAGGGAGAGGAGGAGGACATGTTTGGCTGACTTTGATTTGATTTGATATGATTTTGATTGGTGATTGATTGTTTAACAACCTTCGTATCCAATCTTGATGATTTGAAGGGAGAGAGAGGGACAAAGAGAGAGAAAGAGAGAGATATAGCTATTACTAGAGGAATGGAGTAGAGAATGCTACCCCAAGTGGTTGGTGTGGTTGTTGTATGGATGTATGTGAAATGTTTATGTATAACCCATATGCAAGTGGGGGCTTGGTAGCTGGTTGTTTACATACACCAGAGGTAACATGGATGAGAAAGTTGAGTGGTTGGCATTCCCTATGAGGAGAGAGAGAGGGATAGAGAGAGAGAGTGAGAGAGAGAGAGCAGGGGGCGGCAGAGGTGGGGGAGAGGTGCTAGAAAGGGACGTTTGCATGGGCCGATTACCTTTCCCTCATTCACCTGTTGTTTTCGTAGTAATGAGTGTGGCGGGCTTTCTTGCTTTCCGAATCCCTGTCTCCTGTTCTAAACCCGCGGGCAATAGACCAACGCCCCCGCCCTCCTCTCCCTACTCGTGTGAGTACCTACTCCAATCCCACATCTCTAACACGTGCCAACTTATTAACCCTTCTACAAATCCCCTCCGTCCATCCTGTGGACCAGATATCCTAAATCCATTCTCGAAAAAATCGACTCTCTACGTTCTTAAGATGAACAACAACATTACTTTAAATAAAAACCGTCACTCAATTATCCGTACATATGTGACCCACCTGAATACCGTCCCCTCTGACTTACATGCGTTCTGTACACCACCACAAGAACGACCAGGATCATTCACTCACGTGCGACTTGGCACGCATTTGAGAGTAAGATTCGGTTGAATGTTTGCCGCGAGTAGCTATCTCGGTTCTCAAGGAAGTGGGAAAATATAAAAGTATTAAATGAAAGGGAGGTAACTTTTTATTTACCGATTTGACCACACCCTATCTCCGTAACAAAAGACAGGCACAGATACCCTTTTTAGCCCCTTCTTAACACCTTTGTCCTTTCCTAATTTCCAGCTTCTTTAGGGTTGGCTATGTTCTACGAGAGCATGGTATACCATACGCATGCACATATCTAATATACAATTGCATGTCCTTTCCTAATCCACACCGTCCAAATCTCCGTACCTGATATGGACAAGGCATACCCATTAATTAAATTGATCACATGATCCCATCCATCCAATCAATTTCCACAATGAAAGAGTGAGGAATCAACGGTTATAAACCTTCCGCCAGTTTTAGGTGACATACTATTAACAGTGCTGGCCAATGTTTTAAAGTGTCTTGCTTAACGTAAATATACGACTGACGTTTGCATGTTTGTGGTCCACCTTTCTCTACTTAGAATATAGTATAATTTCTCAATTTAGATTGAGAAAAACATTAACATGTGTGCGAATGTCACGGTCCTTTCGCGTTCGGGAAAGCCACTGTACACGTGGCGAACAAGTACCTTATATTAACGCATATCAAATCGTAGAGCCTAACTTTAGATGGGGCACACCCCAAAATCAAATCGATTGGGTGATCCTGACCGTGATTTTCCTTTTGAACAATTGATTTGATCACCACCATCATTGCAACAGTTAGGACCACTATTGTTCAATCTACACTGTGGCCCACTGTTTTCACGGTTTGGATCAATGCAAATATATGCCACGTCAACAGTGTCGTGTGTAGAAACCCCATCCAGCGCATCAAGCAACTAGCCGTATAAAATTTAAATACTAATCAAGGTATCTTCTACTTCCACGCGCGAAGAGCCCTAGACGTCCACACGCGGGCACACATACAACTATGAAAGACGTATATAATATCTGTGCTTTCCAAAAGGTTCAAAGTAATACTTAGATCTTCTTCATAAAAACATAAGATAATTTAGATCTTCAGGTGGGCCACAATTTTCAAAGTAAATGGACGGTTATTTTTTAACCACATTATTTTGATATGTCATGGGCCCACTTGGGGGGCGTGAATGTCCTTCTCTTCAGGAAGATCTAAATAGTGTAGCCCACCTGATGAAAAGCTCAGCTATCACGCTAACATTATCACACATATGAAGGCGTGTGGATGTGTAGGTCTCCCACAAGCGTCTTGAAATTAGCTAACATCCTAAGTCCTGACCAGATGTGGAGTTATGATACTCGGCTGCATATGAAGCTTTGATACACAGGTACTCAGTTTTGTATACTTGCCATACATGAACTCAAATAAAACTGACTAGATTGGATTATGGAGCCCACTGTCTTCATGTCCCAATCTCATTGGTTGAACCACCATAACCACTGATTCGTGGACACTTGTTTTTGTGGAAATAAGACGTTTGGATATTTTTCATTTTCAACCGTTCAATAAACGTCCACACCAATCCGATAATTCAGTAATCAAATAAATTTAGGTTTTGGTTTATGATAATTCTACATCGGATAACATAATTTGGACAGTTTATTCTGACTAAGTATACACCACGTGTACAATTTCTAAGTGCCTGCGTGTCATCCATCCCAATCTGCCAGAGTATCAAAGTTGTTTCTCTTCCACGGAGACATGAAGCTCCCTCGAATATACAGCTGCCATTCTCTTTCTCTCTCTCAATCACGGAAAACGAACACCGTCCACAAACGAGCGAGCATCCTTTCAATTCCGTAACGTGGAACGCGCACCGACGTATGCAGGCACTTCTGCTGGGAGCGTCGTCTCGGGAGAAACTAAAGCCTGCAGCTAAATCTTGCCAAATAGAGACACGTTTTTCCGAAAATGACCCTTGACTTTTGCAAAAATCCACGATTCTTCCTAGATGTTTCCGTGTCGGTTTCTTCTTTTCCTTGTTTTTAAGGACACGAAGTTTTGCCCTTGGAATTATTTGGGTAAGCGTTGGAGATGAAGGTTCCGGACTCCGAGAATCGCTGTTTCCACATCCCCTGTCTTCATGGGCCAAACACATGACGTTCTCTACACGTGACTACGTGGCACATGTATGAAGAATCAGGGATGTTTGTTGCATGATCATTCATTCCTTAGCACTTACACGAGTCGGTTCATGTATGAGGCGGTCAGTAACGCCTCGAAGCGGATTAGGTGCGGCCTGACCGTGGGGCCCACCTTGATGTATGCATTGTATATCCACGCTGTCCGTCCGTTTTACCGGCTCATTTTATGGTATGAGACGAAAAATGAAGTAGATCCAAATCTCAGGTGTACCACACCATGCGGAAAGAGTGGTGATTAAACGCCCACCATTGAAAACATCCGAGGGCCCACCGGAATGTAATGTTTGTTTGCCATCCAACCTGTTGATAAAGTCCCACTGACCTGGATGAACAGAAAAGACAAATATCAGCTCGATCCAAGCCTTTTGTGGCTCATGAGAAGTTTTTAATGGTCGATCACTATTTTATTTTATTTTTTGCTTCGTGGTGCACCTGACATTTGATCAGCTTAATTTTTAGGCTCATACGTATTATGGTCGGGGAAAACATATGTGGCCCCCAATAGAGAGAACTGTGGCCTTTCTCTATTAGACTGTTTCTTCTGGTGCAGTACATCCCAGATGCCTTTTTCCTCGATTTTTAGGCCTATGCTATGAAATTATTTTTCCAACCTAATGATAAAAGGAGATTTCAATGAAGATCAACTGTAACGCACATATTTTTTAAATAAAATTTAATTTAAAATTTTTAAAATTTAATTTTGAGTGAGAGAGATTGGCCAATCTCATCATATCCCTCATCTTATCTCTCTTTAACCAAACTCTTCATCTTATCTCGTAGTCTCCCAACAAATATTCTCTCTTAAAAAGGGAGTGTGTGAAAGCGAGAGACCTACCAAAAATTTTAAAAAAAAAACAAAAACAAAAAGCTCGTAGAAAAAAGAGAAAGTGGGAAAGAGGTTTTTTTAATTCACCTATTCCGGTTAGTATAATAATTTTTTCCTTTATTTTCTTTCTACAATAGTTTAATTCAACATTGATCTATACATTAGATGGATTAGATTAATCAAACATCCATTGTGTATGTCTAATTCATCCATATGAAAAGGTACACTAATGCGCATGATTTTAGGGCTAATGTGCAAAAGGTGAAGTTTTTTCATGATGGACAACAATCGATATGATCTGTATAGTTCATGGGTTTTTTAAGAGTCAATTATGTAATAATTTTAAGAATTAGATTTATTTGATACCTTAACGAACTGTACCGATCATAGATTTACCAAGATTCTTCCTTAATCTAAAGAAATTGAATTAATACCGAAAGAGTAATTCTTTGCATAAGCTACAACTTGGTATAAAGAATTATATGACATAATTTGAATTGTGTGATTAAATCCTCACGAATCATTAGATTCTTAAGAATAAAATAAATTAAAATCTTAAATTCCAAACCGATTGGACTATTAGATAGGCCGCATCGATCTGAAGAAATTGTATATAATGAATCATATGTTGATTTAATATATAGAACCATTAGATAATTAAAATCTAACTCAATCTAGACCGACTATCAAATCTGGATATCAGATGATGATAACATCCAGATTTGATGATCGATCTAACCATCTAGTGGGTCGCATTGACCAATCAATGTGATCATTAAGAATTGTAATTAATTAAGGTATGGATGGTCGAATCAAAATGATCATCGGTTGTCCCTTAAAATTGATCAAGTGATAATCGATGATTGACCTTGATCCATCACCAAATTAAGGTAATTCGAACATTAAATTATCAAAGTAAATAAATCCCCCAAAATTCATGTAAACTATCACAAACTGCATAAAAATTTAGAACTTCAGGGTTAAAATAGAATTTTTCACAAAGTCAGGAGATTTTGGCATAATATTTCAACATATTAAAAAGTGTCGCATGAACTTTCAGGACTGCTACTGAAAACAGCCTGAATCTGTAGAAATTTTAGGGGGAGGCTAATTCTAACAGTACCTTAATTTTTTAAATATTATTTTCTAATTTATGAATTCATTTAATTGAGACATCTTAAATGGATTTAGATCAATCAAAGGTGGGCCCCACCATGTGAACTAGTAAGATTAAAAAATAATAATTTTCATTTATATGATTATAAAAAATTCTAATTCATATCAAACTATTAGTTTACGAAATCATATCTACCGCATCAAGGTGAGTGATCCCGATGTGTTTCCTCTCTATTAAATTAAAATAGATGGATTGTTTGATATGTTGTATACTTACCCTGATGTAGTTGTCATATACTCTTATTTAATTTGGATAAACGTGTGATTTCTGTATTAATCTAATAATAATAATAATATGATTTGATTAATGTGTTAATATATAATCAATTATCTGATTTACTATGTTGATACAACCTATATGTTGAATTACTAATTGGACATGAATTGAATGATATACTGATTTTACTAAATAGTATGAGACTGTATTGATTTAAATATGAAAATCGGAATGATCTAAACAATGCATAATTCACAATTACTAGATATGCTTGTGCATCTATCATTTGCATGCACAACACGTGCTGAATTCCTGGGGGGCCTCCCTAAATAGTATATCTAGTAGAATCGTTACCAGAAACCCACTATACTAGTGGAAGCCTACTCACGGAATAGATGTTGGCCTTGCCTATACTTGCCAAATGGTAGAAGTCTGCCAAGGAGCAAATGCAAGTTGACAGGTTTCTAACTCAAGAAAGTGGACGGATTCCCACTTGATGCATTCATGCATTGTATAATATTTGCATTTTATTTTTGAACTAATATTGTGTATGCTTGTTGTTTTTCTATTCTAATTTGATGTGCAGAACCATGTCAGAATTTCTCACTAGCTTGGCCAGCTAACGGTGTGGATTGACAATCGTACAAAGAATAATGAAATAGAAAATCTGAAACGAGTACCGAAAAATGAGGATCGATTACCAGATGAATCACGGGACAAGTCGCCGTATTTGACGAAAGATGAACTTACTACACTGAATTAATGAATTATTTATATAATTAATGTTTAAGAGTTTGATTTTTTTTTTTATATTGTACATAAATATGAGTCATCATTGTTTATAAATATGATCATGTTTGATTTTATTTTATTTTGTTGAAGTAAGTTTAAAATGAGTGGACTTAGATGATTCATGTTCAAATAATATAGTTTCGAATATACGATGATAAAAATTATAGGAATGCAACACAAATGTGGATGAATGGATGTAAAATTTGGATGTGAACTTAAAATTCATTAAGTTGTGCCTTTAGATAGCTATATGAATAAGGAATTAAGTACACTCAGTGTACCAGTCTGAGTCAAAACTTGGGTCTGAGGGTGCACACTCTGTATCCGAATTTGGGAGTGTGACATCCACCGTGGGCCTTACAATATCTATCAGTAAGCCATATATGTGGGGTTGGACCCATGTTCCAACCCATTTTAGGTTTTTTGAATATTTATTTTTTAGAGAAAGGGAACCACCACCACCGAAGCTCGATAGAGAGGGGGGACAATCACTACCACCACCATTGAAGTTCGAGAGAGAGGGGACCACCACCACCACCGAATTGAGAAAGAGGGGGGACCACCACCTTTGAAGTACACATGGATATGCATGTGCATGTGAGGATATGGCGGGTAGAAATAAGAATACGCAAGGAGGATTCATAGTGCATGTGGAAGTGAAAGTGCACGTGGATATGCATGTGCATATGGAAGTGAATTTGGATATGTACGTGGGTATAAAGGGGGGGGGGGGGTCGATCTCCCCTAATCACTGCAGATCTCACTTGGTAGTGCTAGGTGAGATTCGTAGTTAGCAAGGGGATCCAGCCTATTAGGTGAGATCCAAACTGCCCAGGGGGATTCACATTCATCCACCCTCTCTTCATACATATTCATATCGACATCTTTAATTCAACATTCATTTTCACCTCCACAACCATATTCACATCGATATCCGCACCCACATTTGTATTTCGTCAATTCACATCCGCATTCACATTAATATTTTTATCTATTTATATTCTACATTCACATTTGCATGTGTATGTGAAAGTGCATGTGGAAGTGAATTTTGATGTGAATGTGGGTGTGGAGTGGGTCTAGGGGGGTGGATCCCCCTTAGTAGTGTAGATCTTGTAACACCCCTGAAAATTTAAATTTGAGAGCTCTATCCCCTATCTTATCTCTATCTTATATCTATTTTGTCTCTATCTTATCTCTATCATCTCTATTTAATTTCTATCGTATCTCTATATTATCTTTATCTTATTTATCCCAAATTTTTTTCTCTTAAATATATCTCTAACTCTCCATGTATATCTCAATCTCTCAAATGAACATTTTCTTTTAAAGAGTGTGCCATAATAGGAGTTTTTCTCCAACCCAGATATTAACAAAAAAAAGGCACCTTATGACAACTGAGAAAGGGAGAGTGAGGATTTTAGAGAGCTTAGATCCGATAAATTTATTGTCCTTTTTTCATTATTTTTTATGCATTTAATGTAATTTGACTTGATCTATGCAATGAACGGTGTAGATTGGCTACACTTTCGTTACGTTGATCTGTAGGCAGATACGATGTAAAGTTAATGGAAATCTTAAATTTCATGCGTTATTTTTTGTTGCAGAGATTAATTGTTGTGCATCTAGTCGAATCAAATTAGGTATGTACGGATCATATGATCCCTAAGGCCAAAATATACAAGGGCCCTAACTTCCATATCAATTAAACCATAAGATGGGCTACACTAGTCAAATATGAAAGTGTTTAATAAGAAAATATTAGATTTCTACACAAGTGTTGGTATCACTTGGCGTAGAAGGTCGAGATGGACAATCGGTGTATGTGTGGTTAGATCCATGCCATTCATCCAATATGTAGAGACAAAATATGTCAAGACCTCAAGAATATAAATGATCCAATCATCCGGTGGGCCACCCCGATCAATCATTTATCATTCAATTTCAAAATCTTAAAAAGAAAAAAATCTAAATTTTGATAATTAAATTTAATGAATATATTATATATGAAAAAATTAATTATTTGGTCATTTAGGGTTTGGTCACCTAAGATGTTAATCAAATGTGAGCGTCACCATGTAATATAACTAAATAAATACAATGTCGTGGATATAATTGACAGGATTTCTGAATTCAAACCGGTCTGATTTACCTTGTGGATTTTACACTACTAGACTCAGGTGAGTAACCCAATGTGTCTCATGATTCATTGGAATTAAAATAAATTGTTTGTGATGGTTTAATTTATTGATGTACTAATTGAAGTGTTTTGTTATGATGTTGTATGTTACGGTAAATCACATGCTAATATGTGCCAAATTGCATGAATTATGATAATTATATGTTAAATTCACATATAAATATTCTAATCAGGATAAGTAACTATGGTAATTATGAAATAATGTATTCATAGATCATCCATCATTCATTGCATTTGCATAATGCATGGTCGATCGTAGGGGCCCTCCCTGAAAGAAATATGGATCCTGGTAGACCATTACTAAACACAGGCTATGCCTAAGCCTACCAAAAGGTGGAAGCCTACCCAACAGGTGGATGCAAGTTGACGATCTCTAACGCAAGCAGATAGTCGATCATCCGCATTAATTCATTCATACATGGTTCGATCTAATCATGTTGGTGTGTTTTGTTTCTATTATATTTTACCTTTTAACAAGATTGAACCATTTTACGATTTTCTCACTAAGTGCGACCAACTTACATCTTTTATCGTAAAATGCCTCCATGTGAGATGGAGCAATTAGCTAATAAATTGGCACTTGAACAGAGAAGGGTTTTATACGACCTAGTGTCTCATGACACACATGAGACGTGGTCTTACCTAACAGAAGAAAAACTGGCCGCATTTGAATTGTTCCTAATTATTTAATTAATTAGAATTTTACTTGTTAGGGTAATATGATTTTTTTTAAAAAAAAGGTAATATGATTCTTATATAATGAATTGTTATAAGTTTGTAGAAAGTAGAGGATGATGGGCGGGTGTTGTTTTGGGGGGATCGATTAAGAGAAACGGATCGCATGGAGATAGTTGGTGGGAGCACGTGCGAAGAAAACCATCGGGACGTGCTTTGGGCGTATGCATGATTTGAGTGATGGTTCGGCCTCATGAGGTACCATGGGTTATGGATCGATGACCAAGGTGTTTATAGGCCCTAAGCAACTGCATGGATTCGTCATTGTCTTTCTTTGATGACATTTTGAATACAAAGACGAGTCGGGAGATATGATCCGATTTGTTTTGGGAGCATTTCCCAGCGGTGTTGGGTACATTAAATGGGCTTCGAAGAAAGAATCTTGTGTCTTGAAAATAGTTTCTAGTGTGAAAGTGATAGAAGTGCGTACTATCGCACTCTTCACAAGTCAAGTTCCTCGGACATGTTAGTGTCCAAGGATAAAAGTTATAGCAGTGGACCTTTAAAAAAAGTTTAAGGTAGTAAGTTCGGGATTGGTAAGTTGTATTGACTGATGAATGATGTGTAATTTATGTTGATTGAATGTTTATAGATGTTGAGAATGAATGGATGTTGGCGCTTCATTCGGGACTTCTCGAATGATTGTGACCATGTCTCGGTTGAATGGAAAATGAATATTACTTTTGGAATGAATAATTGTATAATGGGATGAAGTTACGTCCGCCACTTTGTATTGTAGAGCAAGGGAGAAATACACTTTGATATATACGATGCGTCTCGCGTTGGTTTGGGTTGTGTGCGATGCAAGGATAGGGTGATTTCGTATGCCTCGAGACAATTAATCTCACGAGGAGAATTACCCTACACATGACACAGAGTTGGCGGCCATCATCTTTGCATTGAAGCTCAAGGAGATCTTACCCACCGGAGAGGAGTTTGAGATTTATAATGCCTTAAGTACATATTCATCCATCCGAGACATTAACATTTTCATTCATACATGGATGGAGATATTGAAGGACTCTCATGTTCGAGGTTTCACACCATTAAAACATCAGGCGAACCTTGTGGCCGCGTTGAGCCGCAAGAAAACGTAGCATTTGCGGCACCATTGATAATATTCAGTGGGACATTTTCATTTATATTAATACTTGTTTCATCTATATCGACAGGTCCCATGAGAATGTGGAGAATGGTAATTACTCGAAGAGTATCCACAGTATGAATATTCCTTTTACGTACAATCTAATATGAGTAGTCATTTCGAACTGCCATCACCCGTGACTAGTCATTCATTACAATGTGACTGGTCATTCGTATGGCTAATTATTTATAAGTCTTGTGAATGTTTTAGAATGAATAATGAGTTAAATGAATGTACTCATTATTTTTCAATAATTGTTAAATTGAATGAAAGTGAAAGATAAAGTACAAGTGGTGGCAAGAAAATCAAGAGGCTCAACATTAAAGAAGACAAAAAAGTCCATATCAAAATAAACCACATGAAAGTTGAGGACATAAATATTTTATTTGAGAAAGAAGAATCCATCGTAGTATAGAAATTTTAGTTTTGGGACTTCATCTCGATACATGTGATTTATATATATATATATATATATATATATATATATATATATATATATATATATTGTACACACACACACACATATGTCATTCGAGTGGCCAATTTTTTGTATGAGTGTTATGAATTTTTTTTTAATGGATATTGAATTAAATGAATGTACTCATCATTTTTTAATGCTTGTTGAATAGAATGCAAGTGGATGCGAATGTGGACGTGAACGATGAATTGAATGAAGATAGATGTTGATGTGGTTGTGGTTGTGAATTAATGGATGTGGGTGTGGAACTGTATTAATGGATGTGGATGTGACATTCCATCCTCGAATTGAATGGATGTGGATGTGGATGTGGAAATGGATGTTCAATTGCATGAATGAAAATATAAAAGTGAATATGGATGTGGAAACGGATGTGAATATTAAAACATATAAATGAAAATGTGGATGTTGGATTTGATGTGAATGATGAAATAGATGAATGACGAATATGTAAGTGCATGTGGATGTAGAAGTGGATGTGAATGACAGATTGAGTGAATGAAAATGTGAATGTGGATGTATAAGTGGATGTGAATAACAGATTGAGTGAATGAAAATGTGAATGTAGATGTTGTTGGGGATTCGTGTTGTGGAATCACACAGATATGGATCTAGCATAGCAATCCAATGGCACCAAGCAAACACAAGAGAACATAAAGATTTAATATGGAAAACCCTTGTAGGAAAAAATCACGGCACAAAGCGACAAAAATCCACTATAGAAAGGAATTACAAGAGGTCGGGGATCATGTGTTCCTTCGAGTTTCTCCTATGAAGGGACTCTTCGGTTTGGGAAGAAAGGAAGCTCCCCGAGAATCGGTCCATTTTCAGATACTTTGGATCGAGTGGGTGATTTATCGTCTCGCTTTGAAACACCCTTGCACACACAACATGGAATATCTTTGAAGAAATCGTTCGATTTATGCATATCATCGGATGGGCAGGTACATAACCCTTGACGAGGATGCTACGTATGAGTTGTGCCCCGACGCGTATCCTTGATTGAAGGAGCGAGGTCCTCGGCGTAGCAAGGTTATTCCGCTTATGAAGGTACTATGGACACATCATTCGAGGAGGAAGTTACTGGGAGACCGAGGTCGACACCAAAAATATAACACTTGGACTCAAATTCGAGTGAGGAATTGGTGAGTAGGTATAAATTTCGAGGACAAAATTTTTATTTAAGGGGGGTGTAACGACCCGTAAATTTCCGTACTTTGGCTCGAGTACCACCTCGACCAGAAATCAATTAGGATTAAATCCTTTAGAAATTTAACAAAGTTAACTAAGTGTTAAACTCGATTAGCCATGAAATCCATTGGGATCGCTTTAAATACGATCTGCAAGACCCAAAACTTGTAGAATCATTGACGCTAGGTTACCCTAAAGATTAGGATTAAACTCATTACCCGGCTATTCTCGGGAACGACTTGAAACTTCGTATTAGGTCTAGACCGCACATCGAAAATCCGATTAACGCAAAGTTAAGGACTTAGGACCGCCTCGCTGGGCTCGATAACTATCTCGGAAATCAGGTCCAGTCGATGTCCCACGGCTATTCGCTTGAGTCCGGAGTGAGGGAGTGTGAAAATCACTCTTTCCTTTACAAAATAAATATCTGGAATAGTGATCTGGCACCATTCGGTTGCGGATCAGTATTAAGCAACCAAACCGTCAGAATCAGACCAAATTACACCCTCGGATCAGGAAAAATTTCAGGAACATTTACATGTACTTGGAATTTCGGATCGTGGCCCACTGACCGTTGAACTGAAGCTGGTCCGCCACGTGTGATCTGGGAATCCGATCGAGTTGAAAACATAATCCCACGTGGATCCATGAGTGGTGAGCTTAAGTCTGACGTTTGGCTCAAGGGGGGCCACCAGAAACACTCTTTTGAGCTGGAACATCGCCGAAATGCTTATAATAGCAGTAACCCTTGAACCTGAGTCTATTTTGGGGAGGTTTTAGGCTATAAAAGGGCCTTAGAACAGCCCCTCTCACACCATATGAATTTGGGATAAAACCCTAGTGAGAGAGAGAGAGAAAAGAGAGAGAAGACTTGGGATTTGTGGGAGCACCTTCCTCCTATTGCTTTCAATCATCGCACGGACCCGCACCGCCTCTTTCCGGCACTTTCCCGAGCGATATCAACTCCGTTTTAAGGTGAGAAACCCTAACCCTAGGTCTGATTTGAAGTGTATAGGCTATAGGTAGTGAAATAGCTAACCGATTTCACTCCTTAGGCTAGAAAACTCCTGAATACGGAAGCTCATCCAACCTTGCTGATTCGTTGAGATTCCAAGGTGAAAGGTGAGGACTTTAGGTGTATAAGTTGCGGTTTTCAACGCTTTCAATGTCAGTTAATGGTAGATTCATGATCTGCATGCAATTGCACATGTACAAAGTACTTTTCGTTTTCTATTTCGATTAGAATTGTAGAATCTGGAATTTCACATACTCTAGGTATTCGTATAAAATACCGTATACGTATTTTTTATGAAAATGTGTTGGACATGTTTATTTGTTGTATGGATATATGATGTATGGATAAAATACTCATTTGGCGAAAGGGTTCGCCTAAATACATGTTTACTAATATACACCATGTGTGTAGAAATACGGTATTGTAAGAAGTACCATATACGGGTGTATTTTAGCGATGTGTTTGTCATGATTAATTGTTGTATAAATATATTATGTGCGTATAAATTAATTGCTTGGCGAAAAGAATCGCCGTAATACATGTTCGCTTGTAAATACTATGTATGTTGAAATTGTGTATTCTAGAAATACCGTATATGTGTAAATTTTGGAAACGCAATTGTCATGATTATTTGCTGTATGATTACGATATACGCGGATAAAATGCTAGCTTGGCGAAAGAATAGCCCTAATACATGTTTTACTAACATACGTCATGTATGTTGAAATAGCGTACTCCAAGTGTTTGTGTAAATGCTTGTGAGAACAAATGCTTGGATGTTTGCACCATAGGTCGGTGCTGAGATGGAATTCTCGACTACCTTAGAGACATGTAGGATTTCCTCCATGTGGTTGTTTACTACAACCACTCATATATGATGTATATGTATTTGTATCCCTATCTGTATAGTGCTCTATTACATGCTTTATAACATGTTTTATATCATGCTTTATAACATGCTTTATGACATGCCTCCTAGCATGTTTGTGTTACTTTGTTTATCATGCTTAACTCCACATGCTATTGATGAGAACTGTTTGAGTTTGGGACTATGTCTATAGTCCAAACATTCGGTACCAGACTTGAGATTGTGGCTGAGATTCATGTCGCCACAATGGATGTGTCTGACGAACCCGAGTCGTACTTCGGTTGGCGATAGTGGTTGGCCACACGGAGTACTTTTGCGCTTCATATCGCCCAACTTGTTGTACACTCGAGCTAGTCAGGCTCGTCAATTAACCCGATATGTCGAATGTGTGTTCACCATGTCGGTCATTATTGTTTGAACTAGGGTACCAAACTTACAGTGGCAATCCCGTTAACCATGGTACCTCGATCCGCTAAGACTCATGAGCCTGGGACATGGTGGTATGGGACACCGTGGCCGAGTGTCGACCTATCTTTGGGGCCATGTGCCTCCCCGTAGTGACCATTGAGCAACCCAAACTCGTGAGCCGAATATGGTGGTATGAGACACTGTATTCGAGTTGTCGATACTTACGGCGAGAGCCGAGTACGGTGAGACCCGTACTCGTCTTGCCGACGGTGACGAGTCCTCGTAGTATCTTCGAGTATACTCTAAGGTCCGTGATTGGCGACGAGTCTTTCACAAAGAACTAGAGTATGAGTTGAGCCGAGTACGGTGCATGAGACCTGTATTCGAGCTGACGGCTAGTGATTGAGCCGAGTACGGTGAGACCTGTACTCGAGCTGATGGTCAGCAATTTAGCCGCATACGGTGAGATCTGTATCCGTGCTGACGGGTGACGAGCCCTTTGTGATGCCTTCGCTACGCCTCTCAAACCATAATATCATATGAGATTAACTAGGACTGACGACCCTAGAATGGATCATGTTTGGGAATGATACAAGGGAGGTACCTTAGTTTTTCAATACTGCTATTTGAAACGGACTAATAACAACTCAAAAATCATGCGCATCATTGCATCGCATGTACCTAGTAGATGTGGAGCACTGAGGGAGTTATGCATTCGCGAACGTAAGATGTTGTCGCATGAGGGTGGTTTGGTAAGGGCATACATCATCATGTCATTTCATACTTGCATTTAACAAGAGTAGTTAAACTTGTTTGATTGTACCGCTTTATCATTACTGCTTGATTAAGTTGATAACATGTTAACCTATGCCTTATTGTTCCACTGAGTTAGCTACTCACTCCCACGTTACGGGACGGTGTTTGCAACACCAACCAGACTCTGTTACAGGTATAGACGGCGCGACGGTTCAGGAGCCGGAGCCCGATTTCGACGAGGACCAGGATGAGTTCTCATTTATGCAGTACTCTGACGGCTATGCTTAGGCCGACTGCATCGCGGGGACTTCAGGACTCATCTTTTAGATTGTATTTTGATTTTGATTCAGAAACAGTATATGTATATGTATACTCAGTGTTCATACTCAGGTGTTCATAAAAAATTTTTATTCTTTATATACTTTAAATATACAATTTCAGTCTTCCGCTTGCCTTTATACAATTGAACTGGAGTATGAATTACTGTTTTGGTATAATTTCATTCATGTTTATTGCTCTAACTCAGACAACATTTAACCATCATTATGTATGTTGCATAAGTGATGCGTTGGAACTCGGGAGTTGAGTTCATACTCGACCCCCGAATTCCAGGGCGTTACATTAAGACATTCTGACAACAATCTTCACCATGTCTTCAATTTTCAACCGTGTAGCTTCTCGACCTTTTCTCTTATCTCTGCATCACATCATAGGTTCTCATGCATACTCCGTCCTTCTTTTCCATCATCGCCAAGCCTAGATAAGTTGCACAGAACTTGAACTTCTCTACAGGAACAATCTTGATAAGCATGTCTCCTAGATTAGAATCCACATACCTAACCAACTTTGCTCCTATCTTCTCAAAAGGAAAGATGCAGTCTTCTTAGTATCTTACTGCTGCCTAATTTTTCTTGCTAGGGTATTTTCTCACAACATTGATAGCCTATGAAATAGTTGGTCTAATCCAGACCATAGCATATACTGCCAACTGCATTCGAATATGGCTCATGAGATATATCTTGCTTTTTCTTATCTGTTTTGGGATATGTCCTGAGGAAAACTTTGAGGAGAGACACGTAGGGAACGCTCTTTGATTTTTCCTAGTCCATCACATCCTTGATTAATACCTACCCATAGTATTCTGCCCGTGATTACCAAAACTTACTCCTCTTTCAATCTCAATGCTGAGAATCATCTTTGCAGCCCCCGATCCTTCATCCTAAATATCCCACTCAACTGAGTATTTAGTACATTGATTTCAGACATGTCATAATTGGCGATCTTTATGTCATCAACACATAATTCCTGACTCACCATGAAGGAATCAAACCACTGCCTAGGCGACAGGTCGTACCACGACCTCCTGCAAACTTTTTTTTCAGCCCCTTTAACTTCGAACAGCTCTGGTTGATTCGTGTAGATCTGCTCTTCTAATTTCCCATACAGAAGTGCAAACTCCACATCCATCCTTCCAACTCAAGATTACATTAGCCAACCAATGCTAATCATGGATCTAAATAGACACCTGTTATATCGTCGGCACGAATATCTCTGAAAAGTCGATGCCTTTTCTCTAAGCATAACCCTTCGCTACCAACCTCGCCCTGTATCTATGTTGTATCCTCCTGAAGATCTACCTGCATCCAACTGCTTCCCGGCCCACTGGAAGCTCCACTAGCTCCCATATGTCGGTTTGGTACAACGAGTCCATCACATCTCCCATAGTCACCTTTCACTTTTTAGCACCAGGCTCATCTAAAGTCATCTGAATAAAAGATGAACCCCCTGCAATATTGGAGTCATCTATGTACCTCGTCGATATCCTACGATTATGTCGTGTGATTCTTCTCACAGGTGACTGCTCCACCTGCTTTGTATCCCTGTCCGCGTGTCTCAGCCTTCCTACCTTACCCGCTCACGTGGCTATGCCCAACATGTCACACACATACAGAGGTGGAATCCGCTACAGCAATTGCAGCTCCAACTTTTGAAGTGTTCCCGATCAACCTGTACATATTACCGAGTCGTTGGGCTTTCATGATTACTCGTGCCCCCTTAGATACCTTAATAGCACCATCAATACCTATAAACTTACAACCCATTGCCTCAAGTACACCAAGAGAAATCAAATTCTTCTTTAAATCAAGAACGTGCCTCACATCAGTCAAGGTAGGCTCCACCCCATCAACCATCTTGATGCGCACCATACCAACAGCAACAACATTAAAGGTAATGTCATTACCCATAAATACCTGTCCACCATCGCACTCCCTGTAACTGGTGAACCAACTCCGATAAGGAGTCACGTGAAAAGATGCCCCTACGTCTAACATTCACTCGTCCTTATGATCATTGTATGAGCGTCTGATCGTAGACACAGACAAAACATCACCATCACATCCACTCAATCCATCTAATGTAACAGCATTAACCTCCTTATACGAAGCCTCAGAATCTTCTCTCTTAGACTTATGATTTATACAATCCTTCTTCACATGTCCTTCCATCCCACAATTCTAGCACTTTACCTTTCCTTTGCCCTTGCCCTTGGATTTGGATGTAGAACCTGAAAAACCTGAACCTTGTTTAGAATTCCTACCCCCTGTAAACAGTGCATCAGAAGATATCCCCATGTCGACATTAAGCTTTCTCATAGCCTTTCCTTGAAGGGCTGAGATAACGGTATTGACACTTAGGGTTTTATTTATGGTGCACATAGTGTCCTTGAATGACTCATACGATACCGAAAGAGAATTCAACAACATACATGCATGTTCCTCATCTTTCATCGCTTCCTCCATATCCAATAATTTGTAAACTAATTTATTAAAGTTGCTAATGTGAGCCTCCAGATCTCCACCCTCTGTCATCTTGAAGTTATACCACTGTCGCTTCAAGTGCAGGCAATTTTCAGAGGATTTTTTCGCATAGACATCCTCTAACTTCGCCCGTAACTTAGCCGCAGTTTTCTCCCTCATAGCATTGTAGAGAACCTCATTCGTAAGACATAAACGGATCGTTGATAAAGCCTTCTTATCAAGAGTATTCCATTCATCATCAGTCATAGTAGACTTTTGCTCCTCAAAAGCGTCATCTTTGCCTTGCTTGATTAAGGAACTGATCATCTTGATCTTACATAACTCAAAATTATTTTTCCTTGAGTACTTCTCAATCTCATACCTAGTGCTTCCCATTATTACTATTCCCTTAGATTCAGATCTGTGCCCCAACGATTGCTCTGATACCACTTGTTGGGGATTTGTGCTACGGAATCACACAGATATTGATCTAGGATAGCAATCCAGTGGCACAAAACGCTTGCGGGAAAAAACCACGGCACAAAGTAACAGAAATCCACTATGAAAAGAAATTACAAGAGAGAGGACTTACCCGATTCGAATAATCTTGAATTTCACCCTTACTACACCCTTTAGAAACCCTAAAACCCTTTTAGGAACCCTTGGAACCTCTTTAGAAAGCCTTTGCATACTTTAGAATAGCCCTAGGGACCCCTATTTATAGTTTAGGAAACACCCCTTCCGCACCGACTGGGAATAGTCCGCGCAGAATCTGCGTAATCCTTGACTAGTCGAGCCAAGTCCTTGACTGGTCGAAGGATGCCTTCGACCGATCGAGCCTGACCCTAAACTAGTCGACACCAAAAAATATAACACGCTGGACTTCGAGTCGAATAGTGCTCGACTGGTCGAGAATTTACATATTTAAGACATTCTGACAACATATGTGGATATAGAATTAAATGAATGAAAAAATGGATGGGGATGTGGCTGTGGATATGGATGTGGATGTGAATATTGAATTGAAATTGAAAATGTAGATGTAAATGTTAAATTTAAATTGAATGAATGAAAATGTGAATGCGGATATTGAATTGAATGAATAAAAATATGATTGCGGATGTAAGACCTGTACCCTAGTTCGTACCATTCTGTATGCTTCCGTGGTCCTTTCAGTTGAATTTTGGCAATTCTCAACTCGTATCCGACGTTTATGCGCGATCCTAAGCTGAGTCCTGCTTACCAAAGGTGGCTCGATTCGAAACTCGTACCATGGCGACCGCACCGTCGCCGCATTTCCAATGCCACAACTCACGCACCGATCCGATACCCAGGGTAGAAGATGTCAGCCTGCGTTTATTCCGAAGAAACGCCGCGGGTTGTGAATCTCAGGGGAATCTCTACGAGATGTCCCGTCAATCAATCAATCAATCAATGTCAAGTACAAGTCAAGTATAACCATACCTCAAGTACATCACCCATCCCTCCCTTTTCACAAGTCAACTCTCTCTCTCTCTCTCTCTCTCTCTCTCTCTCTCTCTCTCTCTCTTAACCATCCCTCTTTTACAAAAATCAAACCAAACCATACCTCACATCACCCTTTCTTACAACCACCACTCCACCCATCCCTACACCCATTAATTTCTATCTCCCTCTCTCATTCTCTAGCAAATATCTCAATCCCATGAGAAATTCCACACGTCCAAGCTCCCCTCTCCCTCCCAAGTGTGGTCCACCTTCTCATCTCCCATCTACACATTCTCATCTCCCATCTCAACCATCCAAACCCCATCATCCACTGGCCAAGGCGAAGGCAAGGAGCATTGGAGGCCAAGGGAGCAAGGAGGAGGCTCAGAGGTGGGTGATCCATCGTTAATTTCAGTTTTAAGGGCTACTTGTTGTGGGACCCAAAATGGTGTATGCAATGTAGAGAGGGGCCCATAGTGGCGGGGTCCCTCTCTCTCTCTCTCTAGGATGTAGTGGGCCCCACCGAATTGTGTTAAATCTACTCCATCTATCAGACAGAGTGGCCCACCACATTTTAGGGAGATCTCATCCGTTACCTTAATACATATGAAATATATTTATATTATATTAATATATATATAATTTATATATACATGAATGCATGGTGGGCCACGTCCCTGTGGGACCCACCATGATGTTGTGCTCATCCATGCCGTCCAGCGTCCCTGGACACTGGACGTGCAACAGGAGTGCTAACATGGTGTGCGGTGCACTGACATGGATGTGTACTTACAACCTAACAAAAAAAATTTACTTTTAGGGTGGGCTGCTCATGCAGGCCCCACCTTGATGTATGGGGTCGATCCACGCCGTACATTCCGTTCTCCAACTAGTTTTAGGCGTTGAGCTGAAAAATGAAGCTGATCAAATTATCTGGCGGGCTGTGGCATTGAGAATGCTAGTATTTTCCGTTAAAACTTAGAAAAATGATTGCTGGGGTCCACAAGAAGCTTGGACCCACCTGAAACTTGGTTTGGACCCTTAATTTTGTGGGACACAGACAATGGACGGGATAGATGTAGTTAATATGGGTCCCATCTAGAAAAAAAAAAGCAGCGCCTGCGATGCATGGGCGGCGGGCGGGCGGGCGGACGGGCTGGGCCCTCACGGCCCAGCTGTGGGCCCCACCGTGATGCGTTTCGAACATCAGCACCGTCCATCATGGGGCCCTCCTTCTAATAAGGGCCTGCCCCAAAAATCAGCCGTATACGAAACTTAAGTGGGCCATACCATCTAAAATCATGTGAAAACATGCCTAAAACATATAAAATCACATGGTGGGGCCTACCTGAAATTTGAATGCGGCTGAAACTTGGTCTGAACCCTCAACCAAGTGGGACACACCTAATGGGTGGGCTGGATTTGTGAACCACATCACAGTGGCCCCCTTGACCGTGACCATATGAACAGGTTGGATGAAATAAACATTACCATGGCCCCCCTGGCCCACGTGTTCTTATGAACAGGTTGCATGGCAAATAAACATTCTAGTGGGCCCCCCCTTAGTCCGAGTGACCTCATGAACAAGTTGGGTGGCAAGTAAACATTACAGTGGGCCCTAGGCCATGTGACCCTATGAACAGCTTGGGTGGAAAATAAATATTATGGTGGGCCCTATGACCTTGTCAACGGACTGGATGGAAAATAAATATTATGGTATGACTCACATGGGACCCACCATGATGTGTGCATTATTCACACTGTTCACTATTTTGTGGGGCCCATCCTATTTATGTGCCCCAAACATGGGCCACCTTAGGCAAGCCCACCGTGATGAATGTGTTGGACCCACTATCCTTCTAATTTTGTCAATCATGGGCTGCCACATGAGGCCCGTGTAATTAGGCCCATTTTGATATATTTGTGGCCCGATGTTGAGGCCCACTTTGATATATATGAGGCCCATGTAACTAGGCCTATCCTGATGTACTTATGGCCCATTGTTGAGGCCCATTTTATTATACATAAGCCCCATGATTATGTGGCCCATTTGATGTAATGAAGGCCCATAGGTCGAGGCCCAATAGGACGTACCTAAGGCCCATCGTAGTGTGATTTCACCATGGTATATGTCTTGACCTTTATAGTGAGCTATGCCTTAGGAGCAATGATGGTTTGATGTCCACATTGAAGGATGATGTTGGTTATATGTCTGCATTATCACTCTCCTTAAGGTCCACTGATAGGCCCATACTTGTAATGGGTAGGCCGCCTAGGCCCATCTTCGCTTTGCTCGGAGCCCATCATTGTACAACATGTTTAGTATAGATACATGATTCATGATCATACGCATCATATGTATGCTTGTTATGAGGAGTGACTGATCATAGCATATGCCTTCAGGCAGACTGTTTAAGGGCTCCTAGATAGGCGGAGTTATCTACATGAGCGCGTGCCTCACGCCGGATGGTTGCATGACTGATAGTGTGATATACGCACTTGCATTTGTGTGATTGTGATATGCCCTAGTGACATCAGGGTCATAGTCTCCACAGACACACCGTGGGTGGCTGGTTGGATACCGGAAACCTTGTTCTAAGCAATTGGGGCACCATAGATGTCCTTGGGTGAAAGTCCCTGAACCCAATGGTACCAGAAGATGACTCCAACGTCGAGACCGAGTAGATATATGAGTGCACGAGGGCCGAATACCATGAGGCCGCGTCTCCCACTGTGTCATGGTCGGTTGGAAAGGGATGTGGCCTTACTCGCCCGAGAGCAGGGGGCATTACTAGGCTGAGTTTAACCAGCTCAGAAATGAGTTCACTATCGACTTGTCGGATAGATGTTGGCAGACTATTGCCTAGGTGGATAGTGAGGTTTCTTACGCTCACTTGGACTGTACTGCTAGGAGAGAGATAGTGTTATTTGGAGTGTACTGAACCCCGGTGATTATCCAGACTGAGAACCGTACTGATTTGATGCTCTAGTGAGGAGCTGCATTAGTATGTGGATTGGCATGCTTGACTTGCATTATGCATCGCATGGCCTTGACATGGCCGATAGTATTCATAACTTGTACCGCATAGCCTTGGTACGGCTGACTGCATTCATGTACTCATCAGCATGTTTTCACATTACTCTGACCTTGCATTCTGAGCACGCTCATATTGCGCACACACTTACACCACCCTCTAAACTTTCTATAAGCTTATGCACGATTGATGCGTGCAGGTGACACCAGGATGCAACCGTAGTCTCGCCGCAGCTGGAGTGTGCCGCCAAGCTTTTGGAATTTTTGTCATTTTCAGTATATTGTATTTCCCTTTCATACGCCTTATACTTCAAAGTTTTTGATCATAGTGAATTTTTGTGATGGTGTTCTTGTGGTTATTGTTCGTGGGTTATACTTTTGGTTATGCTCATTACAAATCGAATCACGTTTGAAACCCTCCTTGTAGTATCCTAGGATCGGAACCTAGTATATGGGTGTCGGGAGTCGAGAATGGGATACTACGGAGGCTGTCTGCACCGGATTCGGTGATTGAGAATTTTGTGAGCCCGCTTTCCGAGTTCGGGGCATGACAATGGAAGTAGATATGATTGTAAATGTTGAATTGAATGGATGAATATGTGAATATGGAGGTGGAGGTGGAGGCGGATGTGGATGTGAATGTGAATGTTAAATTCAATAAATGAATATGTATATGTGAACATTGAATTAAATGAATAAAAATGTGAATTTTTGGCCCACTTTTTTTTCTATTAAATGATATCCAAATAAGATGATTCTAAATCTATTTTAAAGTTTATCAAACTATCTTTTCAATGAGCATAAAATCACCCCAATTAGACTTTGTAACAAGAGATTTATGACCATTTTTTTATCACGCTCGCTTTCTTTTCCAGGTGTAATGTATGCTATGATGAACTTTTGGCCCCAATTTTCAATAATCAAATAGTATCTAAATGATATTATTTCAAATCCATTTGAAAATTCATCAAATTATTTTTTCAATGAGTATACGATCATTAAAATCGGACCTATAACAAGAGAGTTATGACCGTTTTCATAGAAAGTGTCATAGGTGGGATCCCAGTGTCCCAGGTGCATCCCACAACATCCCAGGTGTGACCCACAGTCATGTTCAAACCCACTGTGGATCAGACCTAGGTTACTTTTCATGAAAATGGTCATAACTCCCTCATTACAAATCCGATTTAAGTGATCTTATACTCATTGGATAAAAATTTTAAATGTCTTTAGAATCATCTCATTTGCATATCATTTAATTATCCAAAAGTGAACCTCAAAGTCTATCATAGCATATATCGCACCTGGAAAAGAAAGTGAGAGCGATCTAAAACAAAAATGGTTATAACTCTCTCGTTACAAGTCCGATTGGGATGATCTTATGCTCATTGAAAATATAATTTAATGAACTTTAAAATTGATTTGGAATCATCTTATTTATATATCATTTGTGTAACGCCCTGGATTTCGAGGATCGAGCAAAGCTCAACTCCCGAGACCCAACGCATCACTTATGCAACATAGATAATGATGTTTAAATATTGTTCATATTAGTGCATTAAATATGAGAGGGATTATACCAAATCAGCATATCATACTCCAGAGTTAGTGTAATTAAGCAAGCTAAAGACTGAGATAGATATATAAAGTATATATGTATTTCACAGCCTCCAGAGTATGAGTGTATTACTGGGCTGAATATATACATGTTTTGTTTCAAAATGTAGAAAATGTCAAAATATAAATGTTCAACTAATCTGTGTAATCCCTGTGATCCCATCGATCAGTACATGGTCTACATAGACTCGCCTGATAACTGTATGTAGGAGAACTCCTTGTCGTCGTCTTAAAGTCCAAATCAGCTGCATGGGCATCGTCGCTACCTGCATCTACAACAGGGTTTGGTTGGTGTTTTAAAACACCGTCCTAGAGTGGGAGTGAGTGATCAACTCAGTGGTACTATAAGGCAAAGGTTAACATGTTATCAATTCAGTCAAGCAGTAATGATAAAGCAGTACAACAATCATATCCTAAGTACTCTTATTAATGCAGGAACGGTATGTTGTAATGATGCATGCCTTTGTAAGAAGCTCCTTCACAAGCGACTTCATCAACCGTTCGCGCATGACAAACTCCTTAAACGTGCTCTTCTACACCAAAGCACATGCAATGTGGTACATGGTTGTGTTAGTCAAGTACTTAATTAGTCTTATTCATACAACAGATTTGAGAAGCTAAGGTACCTCCCTTTATATCATTAACCCAAACCGAAGAATCCATCTAGGGTTATCAATCCTAATTAATCATATACGATAGGCAAATTGTAGGGCATCACCCCTTATGAAAAGTAGTGGATAGGCAAATTCAAGAGTTTATACTTGAGGTCACTACTGGGAGGCTCATCATCTTAGCGTAGGCCGATAGCTCAAATACAGTGTCCCATACCACCTTATTCGGCTCACAAGTTTGGGTTGCTCACTGGTTACTACGGAGAGACTCATCACCCTAGCGTAGGCCGACAGCTCAACAACGGTGTCCCATATAACCATGCCTGGCTTATGAGTCTTAGAAGATTGAGGTACCATGGTTGAAACGGGTCTTTTCATTAGTAAGTGGTACCTTAGATTCAAGCAGAAATGTCCATACATGGTAAGTACACAATAAGCCAATCGGTTTTGTTAGATAAGTCTGGTTGGTACGAGCGCACGTTGAATTAATCGACATGGAGCACGTAAGCACTCCACGTGGCCTCACCACTGTTGACAATCATCGTACGACCCAGATTCACCGAACGTACCAAATGTGGCGAGGCTATTTCCATCACTCAAACATAAATTTTTACCGATTGCCTGGGCCAGGTTATGGCCCAAACTTACTCAAGTGCAATAGGCAGATACATGTGAAAATCACAACAGCATTTAACAAACAATTCAATTACAATTCTCATTTGAGCATTTTGTCAAACACATTGAACATGTTACCAAGTATTTGCATTTCGCCCATAAATTGCGTAATCAAAATCATGATTACATGAATGAAGCTATACAAATAGATAAGGAAACTGAGAATCCTATCTCAATATCCTTATTAAATACAAATCATCAACGATTTATCAGTCAGACATTTTATCAAACACTTAGACTACACATTACCAATTATATAGACTAGATTAATTGTGACATGAACTATAGCAATTCATTACACAACATCGGTTATAAAGAATATAACATACGTGAATCTTAGATTAAAAATCATGACAAACACAAATTAGAATTTTACACTCATTCAAACATTTCAACAAACACATGAAATGCATCTTATGTTCAACATAGTTCACACATGTGTAATTTATCGAAAACGTCGTAACTAAGATCATATGGCAGCAATCAAGTCAGATATAAATCATTGCTGACATTGAAAGCCTTGAAAACTATAACCTAAACGTTTATAGTCATCACCTTTCGTCAAAAATCTCATTTCGAACTCGGTTCGAATCCTACATTCCCGAACATAGAACAACGGGTACCTAAGAAATGAAATAGGTTAGCTATTTCGTTGATTACTCTATTCGGATTTCTAAATCAAGATTAGGGTTAGGATTTCTTACCCAAATCATCGTTAGAACGAGTCGTGTAGCAAAGCGAAAAGGCGATCTAGTGCGCGTAGTCGTGGGAGAGAAACATTGCCACGATCTCCCAAGCTTTCTCTTCTCTCCTCACTCTTTTCTCTTCTTTTCTCTCTTCTCTCTCCTAAGGTTTGGAGAAAATTCGTATGAGAGAGGGGTGGGGTGGTTTAAGGGCTTTAAATAGGCCCAGAACTGATGTCAATGGCCCCAGGGCCATGGTATACTTGGGTTATAACCAAAGGGCATCTGTTTCGGGCAAACGGAGCTCATCTGGAGGTCCATTACTCACCTACGGCATAGAGCAAATTCTCTGACCATAGATCTAAGCCAGGTTATGATTTCGATATGATCAAATTAGAGGATCGACCGTGGAGGACCTGTATCAGATCGACGGTCGTTGTCACTCGATCAGGGCCACAAGTATACCAATATGTGTAGAGAAATTTCTCTGATCCATAGGTGAAGTTCGATCCGAAACTGACGGTCCGAAATCTTCAATTTCGCCTGTGAGTGAATGACCCAATTTACTTAAGTTTCATTACATTTTCTAAAGATATCGCATTTCTCACACACTTTACTCAGGGTTCAAGTTGTACATTTCTGGATACTATTTGGTCTCGATTCCCGCAATGGTTGTTAAGCCTAATAAGACAGACATATTCCTATAGTTTCGTGGTCATCGGACTTTCAACATGCGGTCCAGGTCTGATACGGAGTTTCAATGTGCTCCCGAGAGCAACCGGCTTTTGAGATTTCTCCTAAGTTTTTAAGTAGTGTTGAGTCAGTGATTTTGGTGGTTTTGGGTCTTGTCGTTTGTATAAATAGTGGTTCAGCTAAATCCATTAATTAATTTAGTTTAGTATTTAATTAATTTTTGTGTAAATTTCTACAAAGTATGGTCCTTAGGGATTTCTGCCTGAGGTGGTGCTCGGGTCTTTGTACGGATTTTTTCGAGATGTTACAATTTGATAGCAAAAAAGTAGGCCTAAAATTTATATTTTTATTCATTCAATTCAACATTGACTTCCACATCTACCTCCACCTCCATATTCACATCTTCATTCATTCAATTCAACATTCACATCCACATCTACTTCCACCTCTATATTCACATCTTCATTTATTCAATTCAACATCTACAATCATATCTACATTTACAATCACATTTTCATTCATTCAATTCAACATCCACATCCACATCTTCATTCATTCAATTCAAATTCAATATTCACATCCACTTCTTCATTTATTCAATTCAACATTCACATCCACATTTGCATTCATTTAATTTCATATCCATATGCACATTCGCAATTTCATTCATTCAATTCAACATTCACACCCACTTCCACATCCGCATACACTTACACATTCATCATTCACATTAAATCCAACATCCACATTTTTATTCAAATAGTTAAACATTCACATTTACATTCACTTTTATATTTTCATTCATACAAGTTAGCATTCATATCCACATCCATATTCATTCACAACCACGGCCACATCCACATCCATTCATACAGTTCTACATCTACTTCCATTCAATTCAAAATTCACAACTACAACCACATCCACAACTAAATTCATTCAATGCATCATTCATATATACATCCATATCCACATGCATTATATTCAACAAGAATAAAACAAATGATGAGTACGTTTATTCAATTCATTATATATATATATATATATATATATATATATATATATATATATATATATATATATATATCACAACTCATACAAAAAAGTAGCTACTCAAATGACATATATATTTAATTACATATCTCGTGAAAATTAAAAACTAAAATTCTCATACTAAAATGGATTCTTCTTTCTCAAATAGAATCTCTCTGTCCCTGACTCTCGTGTGATTTATTTCGAGACAGACTTCTTTGTCTTCTTTAACGATGAGCCTCCTGGTTAGCTTGCCACCACTTATACCTTATCTTCATACTTTTTAGACTCAATTGCATACGGACTTTTACATTGTTGAATATAGTCGAAAGATAATGTTTATTAAAACTTGGGGATTTCTTCCTGTAGACTAACATGCAAGCTAATACAATTAATTAAACGATAAATAAAAAATAATGAATCCACAACTACATCTACATCCACCTTCATTCAATTTAATAATCATTAAAAAAATGATAAGGATGCTAATTCAATTCATTATTCATTTTTTTAAAAAAATCACAACACTCTTACAAATAAACTTTTTTTTTTTTCAAAAAAGGCTTCAATATATATGCAAAACCTTAAAAAGAGCTCTTTCGGGCAGAGGGCAGAGAAAAATATTTTGCTCCACCTATCATAAACTATAATTACATAACTCCTGAAAATAGAAAACTAAAATTCTTATAGTAAGATGGATTCAATATCCACATTCACTACTACATTCGACATGCACTTCCACATTTTATTCATACAATTCAAAATTCATGACCACATTCGCATACACTTTCATATTTTCATTTATGCAATTTAACATTCACAATCCACAATCACATCCACATGCACTTTTACATTTGCATTCATACAATTCAATATTCACAACTCACAACCACATCCACATGTACTTTCACATTTCCATTCATACAATTCAGTATTCACAACTCACAACCACATCCACATGCACTTTCACATTTCCATTCATACAATTCAATATTCACAACTCACAACAAAATTCACATGCACTTTCACATTTATATTTATATAATTCAATATTCACAACTCACAACCACATCCACATGCACTTTCATATTTGCATTCATACAATTCAACATTCATAACCGCATCCACATACACTCCATACAATTCAACATTCACATCCACATGCACTTCCACAATTCAACATTCACATGTACTTCCACATTTGAAGTCATGCAACTTAACATTCACATCCACATTCACAACCACATACACTTTCATATTTTTATTCGAACAATTCAAAATTCACAACTATATACACATCCACATCCACATTCATACAATTAATTTTGAATGAACAAATATATGAATATTGTTGCGGAGTGTGTTTGAGGGGGTGGATCCCTCCTGAGCAGTGTGACTCTCACCTGGTAGGGTGGATCACCCGAAGCATTGTGGATCGGACTTAGGACTCTTAGGTGTGATCCACAGTACTCAGGGAGTATCTACACCACCAGGTGAGATCCAAATTGCTTCACAGTGCATATCGCATCTACTTCCACATGCACATGCACTTTCACTTCCACATGCACATGCACATGCAGGTGAGATCCACATTGTCTAGGGGGGAATGTACCCCCTCCCCCAGCAACCACATTCACAATCACTTGCATATACACATCCACATGCACTTCCACATGCACATGCAAATATAAATATTGAATATAAATGGATGAAAATGTTGATGCGGATGCCAATGCAGATGTAAATTGACAAAATGCAAACATGGGTGTAGATGTCGTTGTGAATGTGGTTGTCGAGCTGAAAATGAATGTTCAATTGAAGATGTGAGGATGGATGTGGATCCCTCATGGGAAGTGTGGATCTCACCTATTTTGAAATGAGGTTATCATGGTCCTGGAACCCCTGCTGCGTAAAGACACAGGCATTTTTTATCCCAAGATATTGTATATATTAAATCTAGCCCGTCCATCAAGTGATCTCCTTAGGTGTTAGGATCATTGGCCAAAAATAAGCCAGAGCCGTAACCAAGGTGGGCCACGCCACATGGAGCAATGGGGATGGGACGCCAGCCTTAGGTCCTTTTGTAGGGCGACCATTGTTGTATATCTTTCATCAAACCCGTTGGTCGGGTGTGACTCACCATGACGAAGGGGATATACAAAAATCAGCTTGATCCACCACAATTCATGAACTTAAGTTCAGGCATACTTTCACCTTCTTTCCATTCGTGTGGCCCATGTGATTTTTATCAGGCTGATCTATTGCATGTACGGTGAATATAAAACTTATTACCTGATAAAGAGTAGCTTTCAAGTATACAATATGGAGGACACTAAAAAGGTTATCTGTTTTTACCCGCTGCCTGGGACAGTTGTAGGCTATTCCAGTCCTCTTGGCTCCGTTGCAACTAGGACCGCCAGCCTGTGTACCAGGTCCCAAACGCTGACATGGTACTGAGTAATAATGAGTAAAGTCGGTGGGGTCCACCGGGATTTATGTATTTTATCCTTTCCTTCTATCCATTTTGCCGGATAATGTTAGGTATTAAGCCCAAAATTAAAGCATGTCCACAGCTCAAATGAACCCACGACAGGAAACAGTGTGAATTGAATGACTACCATTGAAAATTTCTTGGGAGCCATGGTAGTTTTGGGTCAACCGTATATTTGTGTTTCCTTTCATCCATGTTTTTTTTTATTTTATGAAGTGAACAGTTTGGATGACAAATAAACATCACTGTGTGTGGCCTAGCAAGGTTTCAACACTGGAAATCATTATTCCCACTGTTTCCTAGGTATGGTCCACTTGAGCTTTGAATATGATTCCATCTCAGGGTTAACTCTAGAATGAACTGAAAAAAAACGGTGTGGATAAACCACATACATTCACGGTGGTCTCAACAGAGTTTACTTATTACAATAAGAGCACACTGAAGTAACTCAGTAGGCAATCCAATTTCCGGGGCGTCCATCTTGTTTAATTATTCGGATCATCTGTAAATAAGTTGTAAATGAGTAATTATTGTTACCTGGGCTTGTTTGAAAATCCAATGGCATTTCCACCTCGAAAACCGCTGCAAAAGGGTTGACTTAAATTTGGGGAGATATATGACATATTCACACCGTTCATCCATTTTGCCCAAATATTTTTGGCCTGAGTCAAAAAGACAAAGAAATCTCAGGTGGCCCACATCAAAGGAAAGAATATATAGCTTTAAAAGGTCCATTAATGTTGAAAGTTACTTCCTAATTTACTGGGCTCACGTTGATGTTTATTTATTATTCAACACGTTCGTACGTTCACATAAACATGGAACACAAATACCAGGTTGATCGAAAACTTCTGAGGGGCCCGAGAAGTTTTTAACAATAAGCATTCAATTCCCATTGTTTCCTATGGTGTGGTCTACTTAAGCTTTGGATCTGCCTCATTTTTGAGCTCATGCCTTAAAATTAGCTAACATAGCAGATAAACGGTGTGGATAAGACACATACATCACAGTGTGCCCTACATTTATTTTGCACCTGTCATCGATTTTAGTGTTTCACACGCCAGTGTCAATGTCAACGTGGGGAATGATGCGGCAATTACTTAGGTAAGTAATTATTACGTATTTACATTGTATTACATGTCACTTGGAAAATCAAACACGGACACGGATTAGCTAGGACGCCAGATACATTAGGGCCCGTTTGGACGGGCGGATTGAATGGGAGTCGATGGGATCCGATTGTATTGCACACATAACAATGCATTTATTGTGTTGTCAGTGGATTGTCTGTAATCCCATTGTAATGAAAAATCCCGCGTGGGCAGAGTCTGGCCTGTTTGGGAAGGGCGGACGAAAAATGCGTCCTAGACTCGCATTTCTCGATAATCCAAGCTCGATGCAAAGATTTCTCAAGATCAATAGCTCTTTACTCGTCCCAACCTCATCCATCCCTACGACAGATCTTCGTCTTTTCCGGAATATTTGCGGGGATTTTTTTCTAGGGCTCCGAAAACGAAAACGAGATTCTCAGTAAGAATGGAAGATGCATGGCGTAAGAGAAGAAAATTCTCGATTTAAGACGAGATTTCGGCCACCGCGATTCTCTGCAACTCGAATCAATTATCGATCTTCGATTTGTATAGAATCGACAGAAGATGCACAGATTCAAGTCAAAATCTCCGCCGAACAGCTGAATTTGAAGCGAAAGTAAAACCCCTTTTCTGTTCTCTTCTACTACCCTGCTCTTGTTGTTGCCGCTCTCGTTTTCTTTGATTTTTTTTCCGCTCAGCCCCACCTTGATGTAAGGGTTTTATCCACGCCGTCCATCCATATTTACATATCATTTTAAGATACGAAACAAAAATTTAGGTAGAACTAATGCTCAATTGGACCACAAAGTGAGGGTTAAACGCTCACCATTAAAAACTTCTTGGGAGCTGCAGAAGTTTCAGATTAATCTGATTTTTTTTTTTCACTTAATACAGGTATACATGACCTTATGACCTTATGAATAGGTTAAATGGTAAAAAAACATCACGATGGCCCTTAGAAAAGTTTCAACAGTGGATTCATTATCAATGCTGCTTACTTTGGTGTGGTCCACTGGAATAGTGTAAATTCTTCATTTTTAGTATGATGCTGGAAAATGATATGAAACAATGGATAAACGGAGTGGATAATGTATTTACATCACAGTGGGCCCCACAGATCAATCGTTCGGGTGGGGGTAGGACGCAATCCGCTTCCTCGGCACAAACACCATTCGTGGTACAGGGTGATAGCGCAGGGAGCATGATCCCATCAGATTCGTGAATCCAGCGAAATCCGCCTCTCATTCTTATCCATGTGCCGTCCAAACATGCTGGCATACGGATTAAGTGGGATATGACGGACGAATGCCACTTAAGACGTCCGACTCCCATTCAATCCACCCGTCCAAACGGGCCCTTAGGGGTGCGACCCTGACTAGGGCCAACCTTGATGTGTGTGTTATATATCCATGCTGCATATATGTTTTTTCAGCTCATTTTACCCTGTCATCCAAAAAATGCGGCAGATCCAAATCTAAGGTGAACCGGACGGTAGGGATTGAATTTTCACCATTAAAAACTAATGAGGACCGCACAAGTTTTAGATAAGCAGCCATTTGTGTTTTCTCTTTATCCATGTTTGTGCTACCTAATCAACACAACACGTTAGGTGACAAATAAATATTACATTGGGACATAGAAAGTTTTAATAGTGTGTGTTTAATCATCACTCCTTTCCTGTGCTATGGTCCACCTGAGAGTTGGATCCAATGTCATTTTTTGAACCTTGCCTTGAAATGAGCTGGCAAAAGGGATAAACAATGCAGATAATCAATGCATGCATTTGCCTACTACACCTCTGATAGAGACTTCCTAATGGCCCATTATGATATATGTGTTTTATCGGCGCTATACATTCATTTTCTCAGCTCATTTTAGGGCACAAGTGATGGGGTTTTTTGACCCGTGCTCGACCGGTCATGAGCCTCACACGGCCGGTCGAGGGCTGGTGCACGACCAGTCGTGGAGTTGAGCCCTGACTCGACTTAAAGTCCAGCAATGTTGGACTATTTTTTTTGGGGGTGCTCGACCGATCGAGGGAGGTGCTCAACCAGTCGTGGGTGGCGCTCGACCAGTCGTGGCCTCGTCTCGACCGGTCGAGGTTACGCAGATTCATTCTGCGAATTTGTGCGGATTGCAGATTTTGAGTCCTTTCACAGTAAAGATGCGGAAAAGAGTTTCCTAAAACTATAAATATGAGTCCCTAGGGTTTTCTAGGATACATGAAAAACACAAAAGAGCTATCAAAGGTGTGAGAGAAAGAGAGAAAGAGAGAGATGAGCTTGTAGAAGGGAGGTTATGCTCGTGGAGGTTATCTACTGTGTAACTTATATCTCAGCGCTCCTACGTCCTCGTAATTGGTTAGATCTCTCCGTTTTTCTTTTATTCTCTCACTGTTTATCCACTCCTGCGTGAGTGAAGACAGTTGTAACGTTCTACTTCATAGTGGATTGTTGATCTGGACGAGGTCCCATGGTTTTTACCTTTTTGAGGGTTTTCCACGTAAAAATCTCTTGTGTGGTGTGTGATTTATGCTTTGATTTATTTCATTGCTTTATTATCCATAATTCTGGTTTGTTTCGTGAGGCTAGATCTTAAGGTTTTGTGCAAGGCCCCCAACAAAGTGATATCAGAGCTAAGTTCATTGAACGGGTAGAATCGGTTTTGAATTATGAAAGGTGGCTCATCAAGGATGATCAGCCTCAATGGTTCTAATTGGACCATATATATGGAAGGCTAAGATGGAGGACTTGCTTTATTGCAAGGACCCACAATTTTAGGCATATCACCAAAATCCAAGGATATGTCTGATGATGATTGGAAGAAGATGGACCGAAAGGCAGTGGGGTTTATTAGACAATGGTTGGATGATTCTGTGTTCCACCATGTGTCTACAGAGACCTCAGCCGCTAGCTTATGGTGAAAATTAGAAGGGTTGTATGAGAGGAAGACAGCCGGTAATAAATTTTTTTTAATAAGGTGACTTGTGAATCTCAAGTTCAAAGATGGTGGTTCTATGGCCGAGCACATGAATGAGATCAGCAATATAGTGAACAAACTCTCTGCTATGAAGATGGTCTTGGAAGATAAATTGCAGGCTTTACTATTACTTAGTTCATTGCCTGACAGTTAGGAGACATTGGTGGTGTCTCTAAGTAACTCCGCGCCAGATGGAAAGATTTTCATGGAACAGGTAACCAGTTGTCTCTTCAATGAGAAGACAATGAGGAAGTCTCAAGGGTCTGCTCAGTAAGAGACCCTTGTGACACAGGAACGGGGGAGAGGAAAGAATAGAAAGGGCGGGAAGGCCCGAGATAAATTAAGAGGCAAGTCAAGTAACAGAAAGGATGTTGATTATTGGAATTGTGGCGAGAATGGCCACTACAAGTATGAATGTCGTGGTAAGAAGAACGACAAGAAAGGAAAAGGAAAGGAGAAGGAAGATAAATCAGATTTCACTACAATTGCTTCATATGGCGACGTTGTAGTTATTCTTTCAGCAAATCATGATATATGTCTCATGGCTACAAGTCAGGACACCAACTGGGTGATAAACTCGGGAGCTTCTTTTCATCCGACTCTATGCAGGGACTTCTTCACAAGTTACAAGTCTGGTGACTATGAGACTGTGAAGATGGGAAATTCTGGCATATCGAAGATCGTAGGAGTCGGTGATATTTGTGTGAAGACCAATGTGAGTTGCACATTGGTTCTGATCAGGAATGTGAGGCATATCTCAGACCTTCGCCTCAACTTGATGTCGACGGGAATGTTGGATGATGATGACTATGAAAGCTGATTTGCTGCTGGGCGCTGGAAGCTCATCAAGGGTTCGTTGATAGCAGCCAGAGGAAAGAATTGTTGCACCCTTTACAAGGCAAGTGTCAATGTGTGCAAGGATGGGTTGAACGCAGCGCAAGATTTAGCTATTGACATGTGGCACAGGCGTCTAGGACACATGAGTGAAAAAGGGATTCAGCTACTAGCGAGGAAGCGGCTCCTTCTAGATGTGATAGGTACATCTCTCAAAACCTGTCTTGATTGTTTATAAGGGAAACAGCATAGAGTTTCATTTATTAAATCTGTTTCTCATGTTAATAAAGTGTATGCATTAGATTTGGTTTATTCTGATGTTTGTGGTCTTATAAAGACAAAAACCTTGGGTGGGGCATTGTATTTTGTCACTTTTATAGATGATGCATCTAGGAGGGTCTGGGTTTAAGCTTTGAAATCCAAGAACGAGGTCTTTGGTGTATTTAAATTGTTTTATGCTATGGTTGAGAGAGATATGTAGATCATTGAAGCGCATCTGCACTGATAATGGTGGTGAATACATTGGCGACTTTCATGAGTATTGCAAGTCCCTGGGTATACGGCATGAACAGATGGTTCCCAAGACCCCCCAGCATAATGGTGTAGCTGAGCGAATGAATCGCATAATTATTGAGAGAATCAGATGCATTTTATCCCATGTGAAGTTGCCCAAGACGTTCTGGGGAGAAGCAATGCATACGGCAGTGTATTTGATAAACAAATCTCCATCAGCCCCGTTGAATGAAAAAGTACCTGAGAAGGTGTGAACTGGACAGGATCCATCGTACAGTCATCTCAGAGTGTTTGGATGCAGGGCATCCATTCACTTACCAAAGGAGGAGAGGTCCAAACTCGATATGAAGATCAGGCAGTGTGTGTTCTTGGGGTACGGTGATGAAAAGTTCGGTTACAGATTGTGGGATCCGACCGAGAAGAAGCTCGTCAGGAGCAGAGATGTGGTTTTCTTTGAAGATCATTGTATAGAAGACATTGGTAAGCCAGAGAAGAACCAGCCTAGTTCAGGTGAGCTAGAGGACATGGATCCGATTATTCCTCCCATGGTGCCTGATGACGGGGGAGTACAGCAAGGTGCAGAGGACGAGGGAGTTCCTTCAGAACATGGACCAAGGGAACAACCCCCACTTGATCCACCTATTGAGCCACAGGTGAGGAAGTTAGCTAGGGACAGACAGCCGTCTAAGAGGTACTCACCGCATGAGTACATTATGCTGACTGATGGGAGAAAGCCAGAAGATTATTCTCAGGCCCTAGCTGACAAGAATAAGGGGGAGTGGTTGAAAGTTATGCAAGAGGAGATAGAATCTTTGTATAAAAACCACACCTATGATATGGTGAAATTGCCTAAGGGCAAGAAAGTTTTGAGCAACAAGTGAGTGTTCAGAAAGAAGGTTGAGCAGAAGAATTCACAGACGAGGTTCAAGGCCAGATTTGTGGTGAAAGGGTTTGGTCAAAGGAAAGGTATAGACTTCGAGGAGATATTCTCACTAGTGGTTAAGATGACATCCATACAGGTGTTGCTTAGGTTGGCGGTTAGCATGGATATGGAGATAAAGCAGTTAGATGTTAAAATTACCTTTCTCCATAGTGACCTGGAAGAAGGGATCTACATGCACCAAACAGAAGGGTTGGAAGTCAAGGGCAAAGAGCATATGTTATATAGGCTGAGGAAGAGCTTATATGGGCTGAAACAAGCTCCACGAAAATGGTACAAGAAGTTTGATTCGTTTATGTTACAGCATGGGTATGACAGAACGGAGTTGGACTACTGTGTGTTCACGCGCAAGTTCTCAGATGGTGATTTCTTAGTTCTGCTGTATACGTTGATGACATGCTCATCATGAGAAAAGACATCAAGAAGATCGACAGGTTGAAACAAGAGTTGGGCAAGTCATTTACGATGAAAGACTTGAGCCCAGCTAAACAAATCCTAGGAATGAAGATAACTCATGACAGAAGCAGTGGAAAGCTTTGGCTGTCACAAGAGCGGTATATTGAGAAAGTCCCAGAGTGGTTCAATATAAATGCAACGAAGCCGGTCAGTACTCCACTGGATGGTCACTGCAGATTGAGCGATAGGCAGTGTCCCAAGATGAAGGTAGAGGAGGAAGAGATGCAAAAGATACCCTACGCGTCAGCTGTAGGAAGTTTGATGTATGTTATGGTGTGTACACGCCCAGACATAGCATATGCGGTTGGTGTTGTCAGCCGATATCTTGTCAATCCTAGCAAAGAGCATTGGGCAGTGGTGAAATGGATACTGCGGTATCTAAGAGGCTCATCTAGGTTGAGCCTATGCTATAGTGATGGTAAACCTGTGTTAGAGGGCTACACAGATACAGATATGGCAAGTGACATAGACCCTAGGAAGTCTATATCGGGGTTCATGTTCACGTTTGCAGGGGGAGCAGTTTCTTAGCAAAGCAAGCTATAGAAGGTCGTAGCATTATCGACAATAGAGGCCAGTACATTACAGTCACAGAGGCATGCAAAGAGATACTTTGGATGAAGAGATTTTTACAGAAACTTAGCCTGAAGCAGGAGGAGTACTTGGTCTATTGCGATAGTCAGCGTACTATACACTTGAGCAAGAACCCAAGTCAGCATTCCAAGTCAAAGTACATAGAGATTCGGTATCACTGGATCATGGATACTTTGGAACGGAAGGTGTTACAGCTTGAGAAGGTCCATATGGACGATAGTGGGTCAGACATGATGACCAAGGCTTTGCTTAAGGGTAAGTTTGAGGTTTGTAGAAACCAGGTGGCTTGAAGAATGTGAATCCCTCCTAAGTTAAAAGGGGGGAGATTTGATGTGGTTTTTTTACCCGTGCTCGACCGGTCGTGAGCCTCACACGACCGGTCGAGGGCTGGTCCATGACTAGTCGTGGAGTCAAGCCTTGAATCGACTTAAAGTCCAAAGACGTTGGACTATTTTTTTCGGGGGTGCTCGATCGGTCGAAGGACCAGTCGTAGAGTCAAGCCTTGAATCGACTCAAAGTCCAGCGACGTTAGACTATTTTTTCTGAGGGTGCTCGACTGGTCGAGGGTGGTGCTCGACTGGTCGTGGGTGGCGCTCGACCGGTCGTGGCCTCATCTCGACCGGTTAAGGTTACACAGATTCGTTCCGTGAATTTTTACGGATTGCGGATTTTGAGTCCTTTCGCAACAAGGATGCGAAAGGGAGTTTCCTAAAACTATAAATAGGAGTCCCTAGGGTTTTTTAGGATATATGAAAAACACAAGAGGACTATCAAAGGTGTGAGAAAAAGAAAAAAAAAAAGAGAAAGAGGAAGCTTGTAGAAGGGAGGTTATGCTCGTGGAGGTTATCTACTGTGCAATTTATATCTCAGCGCTCCTACATCCTCATAATTGGTTAGATCTCTCCATTTTTCTTTTATTCTCTCATTGTTTATCCACTCCTACGTGAGTGAAGACGGTTGTAACGTTCTACTTTATAGTGGATTGTTGATCTGGACGAGGTCCCATGGTTTTTACCTTTTTAAGGGTTTTCCACGTAAAAATCTCTTGTGCGGTGTGTGATTTATGCTTTGATTTATTTCATTGCTTTATTATCCATAATTCTGGTTTGTTTCGGGAGGCTAGGTCCTAAGTCTTTGTGCAAGGCCCCCAACAACAAGCTCAAAATGAGGCGGATCAAAATCTTAGGTGAACCACACCACAAGGAAATTGAACACCCGGCCACAATTAAAAACTTCTTATGGCCAGTAAAAGTTTTGAATCTAAGTAAATATTTGTTCGTGTTTTCCCTTAACCTAGCTCTTTGTAACCTAATCAAATTGGAAGGCAAATAAACATTACAATAAGCCCTAAAAAGCTTTAAATGGTGGGTGTTCGATCACCACTATTTTTTTGTGGTGTGGTTCACTTGAGACTTGGATCTGCGTCATTTTTGGACTCATGCCTAAAATAATAATGCATAATGGTTGGACAACATGTATAAAATGCGTACATCATTTGGGATCTACTGAGTACCCTCTGTATCTACGTCGCTACTAGCAGTGCCAGTATGCAACCCGTGTTCATCAAGATGGGCCCCACAGTTAGAGTCACACCCACCTCATTGGATCGGGTCACATCCTAAGTAGGTGCCGCTTTAGCGGATCCTGGGGTGTGGTGCCCAAGGTGATATATGTGTCTTACATCCATGCTAGCCATCCATTTTACCAGCTCATTTTAAGACATGAGCCTAAACAAAGGTTATTGAACACCCACCACTGAAAACTTTTCGGGGGCTGCTGTGGAATGATTATTTACCATCCAACGTGTTGATAAGGTCGTAAAGACTTGGATGAAGGGACCACACAATATCAGCTGATCCAAAACTTTTGTAGTCAATTAAAACTTTTAATGTGCAATCACAATTTTTTCCTCTAGTGTGGTCCCCCTAAGATTTAGATATCTGCATTTTTTGGATCATGCACTGAAATGAGCTAATGAGACAGACACATGCATCATGCACGCTGAGCCAGACTGACCTCGGTGCATCTGGGGATCCAACCAAACCAACATCCCAAGTAAGCCATGTCCTCGATGCTAATTAGCTGCCACCCCAGATCCAGCTGAGGTGGGTACACTCTGATTGTGGGGTCCACTTCGATGTATAGTTGTATATCCACACTGTCTGTCCATTTTGTCAGCTTATTTGAAGGTATGGTCCCAAAAATGAACAAGAGATAAAAATATTGGGAGAAAAAGTGGTTATTGAATGCATACCATTAAAAACTTTTTAAGGTCTGCCGTCATGTTTGTTGGCCATCCAACTTGTTAATAAGGTCATACAGTCCTAAATGAATGAAGAGAAAATACAATAAGGTCATAGAGACCTAAATGAATGAAGGGAAAATACAAAAGCAGCTTGATCCAAAACTTTTGTAGTCCCCTGGTAGGGAATCAACCCCTACTTTGTGGTCCACCGATATTTGTATCTCCTCCATTTTTTGGTCCACGCTAAAATCAGCTGGCAAAATGGATGGACAGTGTGGATATACCATGCATACATTGAGGTGGCCACGATCAGGGTCATATCCACCTGGCTGGTTCTGGGGTCGCAGCTTATCTGCATCCATGGTCTCCTAGCCACGTCTTGAATTCCGATTTCTGAAGCTTGAATGTGGGCCCTTGAAACTCTTTAAAAAATAAAAATAAAAAAATAAAATAAAATAAATTCAAGATTCATCGACGGAGATTTGCTTATTACAGAGCCCTACACATACACGCTTAGGCACACGTACAAATACGAAAAACACTCTCGTGTGTTCTCATCTTTCATTAAGGTTGGAAAGGAAAACACTAGATTACCTAGGCATGGCCCACATGAGTCTTCGAATACTCTGATTTTTGAGAAATTCCCTCATCCTGTTGAGGCACAACATATGAATGGATTGGATGGCATATAAACACCAGTGTGAGTCCTATACAAAACTAATGGTTGACGTTCCACCCCAACTCTTTCCTGTGTTGTGGCCTACCTGATTTTAATGATCATAGCTTTTGTGTTCACTGGTCAAAATGAGGCATCATATGTGATGGACGGGGTGGATCAAAAGTTACATGCAAGCGGCTCTTCATATATATGTAAAGTAACCCGCTTGTATCTGTTGGAAATAGTGCTTAGATCCAATTTCACAAAATCTAAGCCATTAATTTCTTTTAACCATTCATTTATTTTGATATGTTGTGGCCCACTTGAATTGGACTGATTTTTATGCCAGATCTTATAAAGAGCATAGATCATCTGATAGTGGCCCACTTGAATTGGACTGATTTTTATGCCAGATCTTATAAAGAGCATAGATCATCTGATAGAAAGCTCAGATTTCACATGCTGAGTCACATTGAGACACTTGGGCCTGTGTGCATTCGTACACATTGCCTGTGGAATTACAAAGTCCACTTAATGATAGACAGATACATCCGTTCCTGAGTTTCTTACAAAGGTCCTTGCAAAGCATAAAATCCAAATCCAGGACATTGGCGGTTCGATGGTTGGAACATCTCAGCTTGTGGGCCCAGTTGAACCATACAAGCTGGGACCCAGGCAAAAAGAAGGCAGTAAGAAAAATACAACCAATGGCCTACATTCGACGTGCATGTGAGGCTCACGTGGTGAGTTGGCCGGACTCATTCTGAGACGAGGACTGAGGGGGACCATTTGATAATGACCCATGCACACTTGGGGGTGTTTGTGTCGGGCTCTTATACATGAGGCGTCTGGAATTAGAATTCCTTGGGGTATGTTTAGAACGTTGGATTAAATGGTATGGAATTACAATAGATGGAATTAACATTTTTATTATACAATGATTTCATGTCTAGAAATATCACCGTATTTTGACAATCCAATCTCATGCTTGAGATCATATTCTCCTTAAGAATATATATATATATATATATATATATATATATATATATATATAAGGAAGACCTACATTTGGTAGGCCATGGAAGTGTAATCAATATATCTGATTTCACAACTGATCATGCAAGTCATCTGTAAATATATATGTAACTCGAATGTCCACATATGGATGAATGGTATGGATAAAACACTTGTATCAATTTGGAGCTCACTTATGTAGTGGATTTCGAACTCTACCAAAAATCTTGCAATATTAACTATTGAGCTTGGATGATATAATACCTGGATTAATCTAATATTTCAGATAGTTTCCAAAGCCAGATAAATTTTGTATAGATAAAATGCAATTTCATCCCACCTAATATCACATAACATTTGGCAATTACATTATGCAACGAACTCCAATATGGTAAGATCCCTTCCAACACCACACTTGGCAAGGTTATAATTTACTAACTGGAACCGTCCATCTGCTGTCCAAAACCGGTCTAGTCAGAAATTTACCATCCTAGCAGCGTCCTTTTCACACACAGAGGGAGAGCAAGCAAGGGCGGCTAATGTTGGTCATTCAAGTTGGTAAAAGTAGATACAAGTAGAAGCTGTTCGGATCACTTTCTTAAAGGAGCATAGGAATGGGCCATATTCATATACTCATACCACTTATAATATAGTTGTGAGGGACCTCAATCACAATCAAGTTGCACCCCTTTGTTATTCAAAATGGGAAATTTGTTATAGATTTTTTAAAAAAATTAAAATAATAATAATAATAATAATAATAACTGTTATAAGTGCTTGTGTTTTCATCCAGTATAATTCTGAGTTTATAGAAAAGGATTGGCCTCAAAAAGAAAATTTACAATTGATTATGAGCTAATTTCTTCTTAACTCGACGCACAGCTCTAGCTGTATCTGATGCATGTATTGGATGGCATATACAACAGATGCCAAAAACTCAAATATGAAGCTTGGCAACCGCATGCACAGCTGTTCATCTCTTACTCCTAACGGGAAAGTTCTCTCTCCACCTGCAATGCACGAACACAGGGGCGCCCCATGCGTCGCGGAGCTTGGAAACATGACGTGCATCACGGGAATTGCCTGTCGCGCATTCCGGGTGCCTTTGTACTGTCATCTAACGCTACGCAAGCTTACAAAGCGAACATGATATCTATCTCTCTCCCTGTCGCATTTTCATCCCGTGATATCTCGCATATAAGCCAAAATCGGACGAAAAGTTACACTTTGTCCCCTCTCCCCCTTCTTTTCTTACCTCTTTCTCTTCCGTCTTTTCATTCCTTTGAAAATACATTTATAAATAGGCCCTTGAGAAATTCGTCTTTTTGCGGGCGGCGATTGCCTGCCAAAGCCTTTTGCAGGAATTTCGTGGGACAGAAGCTAGGTGGGGCCCTCCGTGATGATTGTGAGAAATCCAATCCGTCCACTGTTTTGACAGTTCATGTTAATACATGGGTCCAAAAAATAAGGCAAAAAAAAAACTAAATTGCAGCAAATAGAGAGTTGAACATGCACCGTTGAAACATTTGTGGGTCACGGAAGGTTTGGACCAGGCCATTATTTCAGTTCATCAAAGTAGGAATGACCTTATGAGCGTTATGAATGGCATATAAACCTCACGGTGGACCCACGGAGGTTTCAACGGTAGGCATTTCCCTACCTACTTTTTCCTATCATGCGGCCCACTTGAGACTTGGATCTGCCTAGTTTTGGGCCAGTATTCAAACATGAACTGGCTCTCAGGAGCTTCAACACCTGGTCAAGGGTTCGAGTGCCCAGAGGTGGTGAAATTCCACCATGGTGTGAGTGTGTGGGGGTATGTGTGCGTGTGTTTAAATAAATAAATAAATAAATAAAACATGAACTAGCTAAACGGATGAACGGATTGGATTTCTCACAATCATCACCATGCCCCACTTATCTACCCGTCACAGGAAGTTACTGCGAAAAGCCTCGCAGGCAATCCGCGTCGGGAGCGGATTAAGTGAGATCTGGGTCCACCGAGGTGGGTGGGACCCTGACTGTGCGGCTCACAGTGATATATGTTCCTTAAATCCACACCATCCACCATTTTGAAAGCTCACTTTAGGTCATGATCCAAAAAACTGAAGCTGACTTGTATATTAGGTGGACCACACAACAGGAAACAGTCGTGATTGAATCCCTACCATTAAAAACTTTATGGATTCCACAGGAATGTTTATTTGCCATCCCACCTGTTGATAAGGTCACAAACACCTAGATGAAGATACTTAACAAATATCATCTTAATCCAAAGCTTTTCTGTCCCACAAGAAGTTTTTAATAGTTAATCACCACTGTTTCCCGTACTGTGGTCCATCTGGGATTTAGAACTGCTTCATTTTTTGGATTATCGACTAAAATGAGCTTTCAATAAGGATGCACGGCGTGGATGTAGTCACATGCATCACAGTGGGCCCCACAGTCACCTCGGTGGATCCGGGGTCTCACCTAATCGCTCCCATCCGCATCCGTGTTTTGCGTCCTACACTCCGACATAGGCATTAGATCCGGAATGTTCATCAGGTGGGCCTCTATTATGTAGGTGTGGTTACTTTAGAATCAGGTCAGGGCCAGCACCAGGTGCGCCACGTGTATGTGAAAGGTGGAACAGTTGTCCTTTCTTTTCTCTTTTCTAAACTGTCCATTTTTCCGTACTTGTGTGACCCACCTAATAATCAGACTGTCATGATGAGCGGCAGATGCACGGATCTAGAGTCAGGAACTCGCATCCATTTGTTACATTGGCTGAGAATCTAGCCTCTGCTTTTCTCCTGTGACGGGGTATGGGTGTGCTAAGCGAGTGTACGGCGCATCTATCGAGTAGGAGGAAACGACCACTGTGCACCCCACCTTTTATCCAGCGTCTTTTATGAGGATCCAAAACTTACATTGCCAAATTAGACCTTGCACGGACGGACAGAGCTTTTGAGGACGAAAATACCCCTGCTTTTCAAAGTGATTTTTCGTTTCCGTATAACTATCACTACGGATTATAACCGTAGCCACATGTTAAGCAGGGTATTTTCGTCCTTAAATGCTCTGTCCGTACACGAAAGGTCTAAGTTGGGAAGGTAAGTTTTAGATTTCATAAAAGACGCTGGATAAAAGGTAGGATCCACAGTGGTAATTTTCTCATCGGGTAGTGAACGAGACAAGAAACCTCTGGTATTCTGGCAGAGTGTGGTAGTTTATACTCACGCACTCCGGAAATATGCACTTGGCCTGTCGATCACTCGAATTAAATCGTCCAAAACATAGGCCCTAATTTAGATGGATCATACACCAACGGATAGAGTTAGAATATGTTCAAAGTGGCTGATTGTTGTGCATGAAATGGACGGTCGGATGAAAAAGTCAACAGTCTGAGTTCAACGAATGAATGTCCACGGCTGACATAGGAACTGGAATCGTCTATGGATCTGAAATTAGGCCTACGATTAGGAAGCATGCGTGACGTTGCATTAATTCCATGTGTATTTATTATTTTCTTAAGGTAATCTTTGCCGTGTTTAATTATTATTTTCAAGTGCTACCTATGAATAATCACTGTCCCAAAGCATTTGTTTTTTAAATGAAAATCACCCTCTAGTATCAAATAACTTCTAATGGGTTCAAAAAGGTTTACAGCATTAGGATAGTTAATGCAACGTAAGCGAAACTAAAAAACGAAAAAAAAAAATGAGAAGAAAATGCAATAAAGGTGTAGGTTACACAAATATAAAAATGCTGAAAAATATTGTCAAGTCTTTATTTAATTAATTTAACTATTAAGCATATATTGGTTTAAGAAATTTCATAAGAAGATCAGAAAATAGGGTGCTTTTTTCTGCATAAAGAGGCTACTGCATGCGTATATAATATTGTGCAGATGTTCTCTCTCACCTCTTGATATTGTAATTTTGTCTTTTAGTGTTTTTCTCTTTTTCTATTGTCTGATTTGTTGTCTTTTCCTTCTTTATTACCATGTATGCCAAGACCATCTTACTCGCCTCGCATGTGTGATTTTTTACAAAAGAAGGACACGCAAATGGCATTGGTCGGCAACCCATCCTTCCTTTTTCATGTGGTGTAGCTGGATCAAGCTTTATATTTGTCTTGTTTTTAGGGCATGATCTACAACATTAGATTTATGGTTGTAGTGTACTTCACAAGCTTTTGTTGTGCAGTGTCTCAAGTACATATACAGGCTATATGTGCACACACACACACACACAAAAAAAAGTTCAAGCAGTAACTGACATCAAGAATTAAAATTGCTTAAAATCTAAAACCCCACAGGATTTTTTTTATTTTTTTTTTTGTGGTAAAATTTGAACTGTAGTACGGCAAATGACAATCACATTTTTTTAATTTTCAAAATGTTCTAAGTTCATTTAAAGTATCTTCTCATATTGTCACGCTCTGAAATTCGACACCCAAATATGAAAACTCTAATCCCAATTTCACGGGTGTGAATCTAGCGAAAATGTATGTGGATGAGTTCTCACGTACCCACGCAATCCGATTAACATTCACATATGATCAAATCAAAGTAGCTTTAAATTAGCAGTATCAAAAGTTAAGAAAAGATAACAAAACCTAAAAATATATTTTAATATTTAAAATATATAATTACGAAAGTAATGTTCGCACAAATGAAGATTATACATGCCACATTATACATATCCAAAATGATAAAAGTATAAAGTTTTCATTTTTTATCCAATTCTTCAAAACATAACAATGATGGTGCAAGTCGATCTAAGCCTATCTGTCTAAGATCTCGATAATACTTATATAGATTATATTGTATAATTGGTGTTTTAAAACACTGTCTTCATGTGGGAGTGAGAAGCTAACTCAATAATTCCATTTTCTAAATCACACATGTTATCAATACAATCAAGCATAGGTAATGATAGCATTACAAAACAAACACTCATAAGTTAATTATTTAAATGCATAGATGACATGATGATACGCCTAATGGTTGGCCCTCAGCACAACCCAACAATGTTTAGCATGATAAATATCCAAGAACACAACAATCGTAAACTTTCCACATCAACGTTATTGTTAGTAAGAACGCCAACATATGTGTAATGGTTGGCCTGCAGCACAACTCTACTATGTAATGATATGCATGATTAGTCAAGTAATTATTATTTCTGGTTCAATCAGTAGGTTGACAAAGCTAGGATACATCTATTCTATCAATAGTTGTTAAAAGGATTGACGTAGCTCGTGGCGGTATGTAGCGGCCCCTCACCAATGTCCCTAAATTCAAATTTGGGTTCATCACCTAATAGTCCATACAACTCGATTAGGTTAATATTAAGACTTGTTGCATAAGGACAATCACAACTAAGGTGAAGGTCATAACCAAAACTTAAAACATGGAGAAGGCACATCACCCAAACCATTAGCAACATGATAGGATCACAACATTCATCAGTGCTCGATGGTCACTATGAAGAGGATCGTCACCAAATGTTTTACTAGTATGGCGGGCTCGTCACCTAATATTTTTCCTACATGGCAGATACGTCACCCTAGCGTAGACCGACAGCTCAGATACAGTATCTCATACCATCATGCCTGGCTTATGAGTCTTTATAGATCATAACACACTAATGGTTATGAATGAACCTAATTCAATGGTAATAATAGTATCATAGATTCATTTGAATGTTATATAACCACCAAACATAAAAATGATCAGACCATGCATTGGATTGATCCAATCAACAACAGGGGATCCTAGACAAAACTGACATTGGGTGTGAAGCATTCTGTGTAGCTCCAACTACTGTCAATCATAGGTGTTCAACCTCGATCGACCATATAAGTCCGGGATAGCTAACCCAAAGTGGGTCATCCACTTAACATTTTGCATGACTCGATCCACACGACTATAAATCAAATTATCAAATATATAAACATAATCATGAAATAACTTAATACCACAATAGGATGCATCAACCGAACATATGTATGAATTGGTACAATTCAATGTATATCAATACAATCTAATGTATATCAACGCCACTTATCAATTTACATACAAGAGTTCTAATAGTAGGTGTTTCATATAGTTGAAGCATTTCTTCAAACATGTTGACTACCATCAACACGTAACATTAAAATTACAAAAATAAAATGATTCAAACACAAATAGCATATGGCATCTTATAATCAACCAAAAATCGTTATCTAACACTATTAAGGGTTGATAAAATGAGATATAAAAGAATGGTCTCTGCCTTAAAAGTTTTTACATAACTTAATTACGCTTAGGTTTAAGGTTTGGGGGGAAAAAGACCAATTCCTAATCAAATCAAATGAAACTTAAGTAAGGTTTATAGAATATAACATGAAGTAGTTTAACCGGTAGGAAATATTTCTTACCCCTGATTGCATGTAGGGGTGGATTCGATTTAGGGAAATGGTAATAGCTTGGGTTTCGTCAAAGAAATTCCGGTGTAAGCAAACACCAAAGACCCTTCTCTTTCTCTCTTCCTCTCTTTCTTTTTGTCTCTCCCTTTCTCTTTTTCTCCTCAATTTCTAGGACAAATTCATATGGGGATCGAGAGTGGATGTGAAATGAAATATTATTTACAGTGTCAGATTATGCACAAATGGCCCCAATGGCCCTTTGTTCATTATATTAATCCTAAGGGAGGTTATTTCCAACCAATGGGATCCGACGGGAGGTGTACGGATCAATCTAAAACATATAATCAGTGTCTCATTAGGCAATTTATGTTTGGACACAATCATCCAATGATCGAACATGCCGATCAACTAGGAAAGCCCTAACTCATATCGACGGTCATCGAGCGTTGATCAGGTCTATAATTATATAGATGTGAGCAGGGTAATAATCTCGATCGATACCCTAAATTTGGTAATTATCTAACAGTCCGAAAGCCACAATTTTGGCAAAGACCGGATACAAACAATTAACTTAAGTTTTTGATTAATTTTCAAAAATATTCACACATCTCATGCACTGACCTTGTGAGTGCAAGTTGAGTGATTCGAGATGTAATCTGAGCTTAATGTCTTACAATGGACATCAATTCCACTAAGTTGAACATCTTTCTATAGACTCGAATTTAGTTGCCTACTAATGAGCAGTTTAAAGCTTGTTCGGATAATCATGGCATTTTTAGAATAAATTAAGTAGCAAAATTTCTAGTGTGTGATTATTATGGTTTATATTAATTAAGTTTTGTGGCCTATTCGTGATTAATGAAAAATGGCAATCCGATCATAATCACCCTAAACCATTGGTTCTTAAGCTAAAAGAGCAATAGAGTTAGTTTAGTTTGTTAATTAAGATTCAACTCCTAGTTGTCTCGACGGTAAGTCTTTATTTAGTTACGGCTGTCTTGATTAGCCAGTGATATATCAGCTAGACTCTGAATGAATAAATCATGAGGCTACACTCGATGTTTAAGTAATTCTTCAGATTTATTAGCTTCTTACGATTAATTAATCGGATTTGTACAATTGTTTACTGATAATACTCACGTATAGATTAACATCGAGTGTTAATAGTTGATAAGTGACAACATAAACTAATTATAGAAAAAAAAAAATCAAAATTTCTTTACATCCAAATAGTGAAAATCCAAGACCTTACATATGTCCTTTACATATATAAATTTTTTTTACCTTACAAAAGGAAAATAATGTTCAAAAGCTGCTTCTGCTATAGTAGAGATACGTGCCAATATGACACATTTGTATTTGCTGAACCAGGCCACTTATAAGGGGATGAGAACCCTCTACAACACCTGTTTTACACCAAGCGTGAAACCAAGCTCTTGAGCTGCACCATGTTGTACTTGTGTAATCCCCTCCCTCCATCAGGTGCTCCATGATGCTAGGCCTTACGCCCAAATCAGCTAAATCCACAACTATGGTGGACCACACCACAATGAACACTGGGGATGGGATGCCAACCAAAGGTTCATGTGTTGGTTATTTCTTCAAAGCTGTTCCTAATGTGAGAAACACCCTAATGAAGAAAATATACCAAAAGATCAGCATATGATTAAAAAGTCCTCGCATTGCTCACCGGAGGGGTGTTTTTCTTCCGTTATCTAGCTGATCTTTCCTGTGCATGATGTAGATATGGGCCAGTACCTGATGCATGGAGTGGATTTCACATATACAAAATGCATGGTGAACCCACAGAGCTTGGGTGGTTTATGTGCTTCATGAAACAGGTGTTGTAGACTAATCCAGTCCCTTAAAAGGTGGTCTAGCTGATGATGGGATTGCGTCCTACCCCCACCCGGAGGACTCTGTGGGTGATGTAAGTTTTTTATCCACGCCGTTCATAGTTTTTATCAGATCATTTTAAGGCATGAGCCAAAAAATGAGGCAGGTAAAGGCTTAAGTGGACCACAAAGTGGGGATTGAACTTTCCCGGTTAAAAACTTCTTGGGAGCTGGAGAAGATTCGGATCAAGCTGATATTTGTTTTTTCACTTCATCCACGTCTACATGACCTTATGAATAGATTGGATGGTAAAAAATAAAAAAATAAAAAATCACGGTGGTCCTTAGAAAGGTTTCAACGGTGGATGTCATTATCACTGCAGCTTCCTTTGGTGTGGTCCACTCGAGCTGTGTACCTGCTTTATTCTTAGGATAATACCTTAAAATGATCTGAGAAAAGCAATTGACGGCGTGGATAAAACACTTACATCATGGTGGGCCCCACATATCACTGCCCGGACGGATTACCGTCCGGGCAGGGGTAGGATGCAATCCGCGTCCGCTGACCTTGGTGAACATGCCATTGTGCAAGAGTCAAAATGGATCCACTCATCCGGTGGGCTGCAGGACTACGGCGGTGAATCTTCACGTCTTTCTTACCGTCCATTTTTATCATCCCCGGAAGCAGATTGCCTACTGACTAACTCAGTATGCCAAGGGTACTGAGTAAACTCTGTGGGCCACTGTGATATATGTATTTTATCCACTCTGTCCATCCATTTTACTAGATATTTTTAAGGCTTAAATCCAAAAATGAAGCATATTCAAAGCTCAAGTGGACCACACCATAGGAAAGATGTGAATTGAATGTTTACTGTTGAAAATTTCTTTAAGGCCACAGAAGTTTTGGATCAAGCTTATATTTGTGTTTTCCCTTCATCCATGTCTATGTGATCTTATGAACATGTTGGATGATAAATAAACATCACTGTGGGCCCTACAAAGATTTCAATAGTGAAAATCATTATTCCTATGGTTTCCTGTGGTGTGGTCCACTTAAGCTTTGGATATGCTTCAATTTTGGGCTCAACCCTAAAATGAGCCGTAAAAAGGGATGAACAGCATAAATAAATCACATACATTCACATTGTGCCCAACAAAGTTTACTCAGTACAATAAAGAGTAACTCGGTATACGCAATCCAATTTCATACACGTATGGCTTACCTGATGAACAAAATGGGCCCACCCAATTTTAAACACATTTAACAGAATTGAACCTAAAATGCAAGTGATCTAGGTAAATGCCTAAACACTTTCCATCTACAATGGGCAGATTTGGGTCTGAACAAGACGTTCGTCCGTTTTTATAGTACCAGTACTAGTGATCTGAGCTAGACCACATGGTCTAGACTCACTTGATATAGGAAACAACAGGTACCATAGATTTCTAGAGATAACAGGGAAGAGATTGTGACACGTTAGTCCTTCAACTTAATTGGGGTTGCCTCGTAATCGGGGCCACGATTGATGGGTGAAAACTTCTTCTTTACTCGTTCATGTCTTCCTAACCGTTCATCACTTGTTGAGTCTGTGTATGAAATGTAGCTGTATTATGCAATTGTGGGGTCCACAGACTGTACATTACTGTTTGTATTTTCAGTTTGTACATATGGCCCATTGCTCAGTGTTCCAAGCAGTTAATATTCCGGGTTCCGCTGTGAATGGTCGGGTGGGAAAATCCTGAAACTTTGTGACGAACAAAGATAAACGGTTAAGGAAGCATGGGCCCCACTCATACAATTCCTGGGGGATTTTGGGAATGGGCCATCTATGGTGAGTTTGATCAAGCATGGCCCACTCGTACAACCTTAAAGCCCGAATGTTACATTAATCCATAATACTTATAAGAATACAAAAAATGATAATGTAAGCAGATAAAACTAGACCTGGTAAACTTATCCGTGTCGTGTAGCTGTGTGACTATAAATTGGGACCGTCTATCTTGTTTCCTGTACAACGGATGACAAATGATTCGAAGTGGACAGCCATCAAATGTCGAATCCATTTTATCAGTGGCACTTAAAGTGACGGCCATAAGCAAAAATAGTTTGACAGCATACTCAATGCAATGAAGTTAAAATTTTTGGTGGATTAATATGTGTGATTTTTGGAAAATGGCCCACTTATAATTGCTTTCACTGGATGAATGGCTTCGATAGAATCACTTAGCCACGTGTATTGTGGATCAATGGCTCGACCATATTCTGGTTCTTCCGGCCGCGACATCATCCTCTCTATGTTTGTTTGTGTAGAGTCCAAAGTTCTCTGTTTGTTTTTTTTATATTATCAAAGAAGCTTAAACTGAATTGTTGTCTGAGTGTTTTCAATCTATACATGAAATAAGGGTATCGAGCAATTGACCAGCCTACTTGATCGATGGAGTGAGCCCTAAATTATACATATTGGTATCAGGATAGTTCTGGCCAAGTTCGATTGATTGACTTGGAGGCTGAAGCGATCAAAAGATTTTTGAAAAACACTTGTAAACTCTTTGAACCCTTTTGAGCATGTTTGAGCGATCAAAAATGTGACTATCGATCGATGTTTCAATCAATGGAATATGTGATTTTGTGTAATTGTGTGGATTGTTTCCTATTATAACACTATAAATATGAGTGTAATGCAAGATTAGGGTATAATTAAGAGAGCTTAAAACATTTTTAAAAGGGTTTTGAAGGGAAACTAGGATTTTCTGAAGGGTTTCACATCTGTAAATCTATATCTTATAATATTGTTTCATAGTAGATTTTGTTATCGCTTTGTGCAATGGTTTTTTTTTTTTTTTCCACAAGGATTTTCCATATAAAATTTGTGTATTCTTGTGTATGCTTTGTTGTGTTTATCTTTCGCTTGTTTGATTCGAATTCGGGATTTGCTTTCATAGTCCCCCAACAAGTGGTATCAGAGATATGCATTGGGATTCGAGTTTGAATTTGAAACATGTCAATGAAAGGATTGAATGTTAAGTATGAAACTGAAAAGTTTACTGGTAAAATAATTTTGAACTATGAAATGTGAAGATGAAAGGCTTTCTAATTCAACAATGATTACAACAGGCACTCCTTGGTGTAATGAATAGTCATACGACTATGAGTGATGAAGATTGGAAAGAACTTGATAAAAGAGTGAAAATCTCGATTCCATTATGCCTATCCGATGAGGTCGTTTATAATGTTCTTCATCAAAAGACCACTACAGGGCTTTGGAAGAAGTTAGAAGGCTTATGCATGATAAAATCTCTATTAAATTATTTGTATCTAAAGAAGTAGTATTATAATATTAAGAAAGCGGAGGGGTCTAATATTAATGAACACATCAGCATGTTTAACCAATTACTCTGCAAATTGACAAGTTTAGAAGTAATGATTGGCGAAGAAGATCAGGGCCTAATTCTATTAAATTTCCATCTAGATTCTTATGAGAGTCTTGTAGACACTATGTGTCATGGTATGAAGAACATAAACATCAAAACTGTCACCTTAGCCCTTTACTTAAAGCAGTTAAGAAAGAAGGACAATGATGATGGTTTCTCCACGGATACATTGGTAGCTATGGGAAGAAATTATGAGCAAGAGAAGAAAAACGTGCGATCTCAATCTAATTCTAAAGGCAATGAGAAGATGAAGTGTTGGAATTGTGGGAGATAAGTATACAAAGAAGTATTGTCAAAATCTTAACGCCCAGAAAGGAGAAAAATCAGATAAAATACCAAAAGAGGCCAATGAAGTAGAATCTAGTAAAGAGGTGTATGGTGGTGACGTAATAATAGCATCCAAATTCAAATATCTCATTAATGAGTGAATTTTGAATTCGACAGCTTCATATCACATGACTTTTCACCGGAGCTGGTTAAGTAGTTACAATACATGCGAATTACCATGAATTAGTTTCAATCACTTAAGAAAGTCTTCCTTAAACCAATTGATACTGGAGAGAGAGAGGATCTAGGATGCTCAATTCTTCAAGATGAGAGGTCTCTGCTATACTTCAAAGCATGCATAAATGAAACCCATGAGCTGCTACTTGTGTCAAAACCCAAGTCAAGTGGAACCCGACCGCTGAGACATATCCAAATTCAAGTGGGCTGCATAACAAGAAAAAGTTAAGTATGAAAATGCCTATTTTTGAAAACACAAAAATATTAATTAGCCTAATCCAAAACTTTCATGGCTCTACTAATAATGTTTCAACTAGGACGTTTAATCCTTACTATTTTTTGTCATCTGGCCCACTTAAGTTTTGAATCCGCCTAAACTTTTTTCCATCCTAAAATGATCTGAGAAGGAAAAAAAAAATGAATGGACGGGTTAATTTCTCACAAACCTCACGGTGGGCCCTACATAAATTCCTGTGGCATGAACTCCCTGCGAAAGGTTTTCCCAGGAAATCCGCGTCCGTAGATGCATGTGCCAACCTGCCATATTTATAGGACATTTCAGCTATGTATCAGCTGGGACCCATATCCAATACTTTTCACGTGATTGGTATTACCCATCTGACAGTTGGATGACCTTTGTGTTTTGGCAGATTATCTACCACCTGATACCCAACGACCTTAGTTTTGAGGCAGATTATCTGCCGCATATACACAACTTGGATATCCTACGCACATGACACCAAAAGCATCCGAAGGAGTTCGGTCAGGAATAGGAAACCTTTGCGCCAGACACGTATAAACAAACAGACAGTAAAAATAATCTGGCCATCCATTTATCAGATGGGTAGAACATGCACGAAAAACGGACGGTTGAAATATGGTTACCAACACTCCACATTCAACGTATATGTTTTACCCATGTGATGAGTCGGCTGCCATGATTTTTAGACAGACGAGGCACAATGGAAACTGTCCACTGAATATCCCAAAATCCATTCTGTCCACCTTCTCGGCAAATGCAGCATTTGTAATTGGATCTGGAAGATGGCCCACCAACAGATGGCTTTTCTCGTCATGTATTCTGATAAATGCCAAGTGATTTGCATCATGAATGCACAATGTTTAAGACATTATGAGGTGGGGCCCACCTATGCATACGCTGTGGTACACTCATCAGGTGAGCTGCATGTTAATGAAAAAATGTGGCTAGAAGCAGCCAGCAGTCTATATGCAGCAGAGATGTGGACCAGCTTGATTCTTGCAGGGATTGGTCACGTGTACCACTTGATGAATGTGCTGGATCACATGTGTATTTAGTAGGTTGATAAATTTTAACTAGTGGATGGGACCCACAGCGAACAAGCCCTCGCGCTTCACTCGATCTGCTGGTGTATTGCTAGTAGGATGCACAACCAACATGCCCTAGCCCAAAAATCAAGCTGGACCATCATGAATGTAAATAGACTGTTGGTAATCGTCCAGTTTACTTGTATACATAAAACTCTCCTGTTTAGTGGACCTGTGTTAATTTTGTTAGTGCATGCACTATTTCAATTCCAAAAGTCCAAAAGTCTAAAAAGGGCTTATGCAAATTAGTCTGAATGGAGGTAGTTGATGGGTCTTTTTTTATTCTTCTCTTTTTCTTTCTTCTTCTTTTTATTTTCTAAATTTGCATTTAGGTCTTCACTATTTGCACAATGCAACCAAACACAAGCCCACATAGGTGATCAAGGGCATGTATTCGATTTACATGTGCGACTAAAAAGTGTGGGTGTGTCAGAGTCATACTCGACTCAATGTTTAATTGAACAATGGTAACCTCAGCACTGAAATGATTGAGTAAGATTGGATTTAGAAATCCAGTTGTTGAGCTAGCCACTGGATGTGATCAACGATCAGGCGATTTTTGACAGGGTGGGGGTAAGTCCTTCCTGATTGATTCTTTTTTTCCTTGTATTTAAGAACTTATTCTTTCACTAATAATTACAACCAATGTATTTCTCGAATGAATAAAGATAAACAAATAAATAAATAAAGGCTAAGATAATGCCAATTTTATTAATATTTGAATAAAACTCATTACAATCGTCAAAGTATCAAATAAACAAAACGAAAGATAAATACTTGATCCATCTGTAAGAATAGATAATCGAGGCGGATGGTCACAGGATGTGAACAAAAATATGATTGTCTATGTAAGGACTCAGTTAATCAAGATCCAACAACTTAGGGTCGTTAATGTTTAATCTAATCCTACGATACTGTAGCGATAACATTGTGATGAGGATTTTCTCCTCGTCGCTCGACCAGTCGAGTGCCCTGCTCGACCAGTTGAGGGTGGAGCTCGACCAGTCGAGTGGGGCTCGACTCAAAGTCTAGCAACCAATTGAATTAATTCCTCCGTGCTGCTCAACCAGTCGAGGAGTTCGCTTGACCGGTCGAGGACTCTGCTCGACCAGTCGAGGTTACGCAAATTCATGTCTGGATTTTATGCGGACTATGTAAATTTGAGGCGGTTTTTGCCATAGCGCGGAAGAGAGTTGCCTAAACTATAAATAGGGGTTCCTAGGGTGTTTCTACGTAATGTAAAAGGGTTTCCTAAAGTTTTACAAGGGTTTGTTAAAGGGTTTAGGGCTATCAAAGGTGTGTGTGTGTGTGAGAAAGAGAGAGAGAGAGAGAGAGAGAGAGAGAGAGGAAGCTTATGGAAGGGAGGTTATGCTCATATAGGTGATCTATTGTGCACTTGATATCTCAGCACTTCTACGTCCTCGTAATCGGTGAGATCTCTCCATTTTTCTTTTATTCTCTTATTGTTTATCCACTCCAGCGTGAGTGAAGAAGGTTTGATCTAAGCGGTGCGTGCTTGTGATTAGTTGTAACATTCTACTTTATAGTGGATTGTTGATCTGGACGAGGTCTCGTGGTTTTTACCTCTTTGAGGGTTTTCCACGTAAAAATCTCTTCTGTCGTGTGGTTTGTGCTTTGATTTATTTCATTGCTTTATTATCCCATAATTCTGGTATTTTTAGGAGGCTAGATCCTAAGGTTTTGTACAACGGCCCCCAACAAAGTGGTATCAAAGCTAAGTTCATTGAACAGAGTGGGATCGATTCTGAATTATGGAAGGTGGCTTATCAAGGATGATCAGTCTCAATGGTTCTAACGGGACCATATGGAAGGCTAAGATAGAAGACTTGTTTTATTGCAATGACTTGTATTCTCCAATTCAAGGCATATCATCAAATTCAAAAGATATGTCAGATAATGATTGAAAGAAGTTGGACCGGAAAGCGATGAGGTTTATTAGACAATAGCTGGACGATTCCGTATTCTACCATGTGTCTACAGAGACCTCAGCCGCTAGCCTATGGGTGAAACTACAAGGGCTGTATGAGAGGAAGACAGCCGGTAATAAAAATTTTCTGATTAGACGACTTGTGAATTTCAAGTTCAAAGATGGTGGTTCTGTGACTGAGCACATGAATGAAGTCAGCAATATATTGAACCAGCTCTTCGTCATGAAGATGGTTCTAGACGATGAACTATAGGCCTTACTGTTGCTTAGATCATTGCCTAATAGTTGGGAGACATTGGTGGTATCTTTAAGTAATTCCGCACCAGAAGGAAAGGTGTTCATGGAACAGATAACTAGCTGTCTCTTTAATGAGGAGACAAGGAAGAAGTCTCAGGGGTTTACTCAATAAGAGGCCTTTGTGACACAAGAACAGGGGAGAGGAAAGAACAGAAAAGGTAGGAAGGACCGAGATAAATCAAGAGACAAGTCGAGTACCAAGAAGGATGTTGAATGCTGGAATTGTGGCAAGAAGGGTCACTACAAGCATGAATGTCGTAAGAAGAAAGACAAGAAAGGAAAAGGAAAGGAGAAGGAAGATGAATCAGATTCCACTGCGGTCGCTTCAAATGGCGACGTTGTAGTTATTTTTTCAGCAGATCATGATGTTTGTCTCACGGCTACGAGTTAAGACACCGACTGGGTGATAGACTCAGGAGCCCCATTTCATGCAAATCTACATAGGGATTTCTTTACAAGCTACAAGTCAGGTGACTATGGGACTGTGGAGATGAGAAATTCTAGTGTATCGAAGATTGTAGAGGTCGGTGATATCTGTGTGAAGACCGATGTGGGCTGTACATTAGTTCGCAAGGATGTGAGGCATATCCCAGACGTTCGCCACAACTTGAAGTCGACGGGAAGGTTGGATGATGATGGCTATGAAAGTCGGTTTGCTAGTGGGCACTAGAAGATCATCAAGGGTTCGCTGATCGCAGACAGAGGAAAGAAGTATTACACCCTTTACAATACAAGTGTCAGTGTGTGCAAGGGTGAGTTGAACGCAGTAGAAGATTCAGCTATTGACATGTGGTACAGGCGTCTAAGCCACATGAGTGAAAAAGGGCTTCAGGTACTAGCGAGGAAGTGGCTCCTTCCATATATGACAGGTATACCTCTCAAAACCTGTATTGATTATTTATCAGAGAAACAGCATAGAGTTTCATTTGTTAAAACTATTTCTCATGCTAATAAAGTGCATGCATTAGATTTGGTTTATTCTGATGTTTATGGTCCTATGAGAACAAAAACTTTGGGTGGGACATTGTATTTTGTCACTTTTATAGATGATGCATCTAGGAGGGTTTAGGTTTATGCTTTGAAATCTAAGGACGAGGTCTTTGGTCTATTTAAATTGTTTCATACTATGGTCGAGAGAGAGAGAGAGACAGGTAGATCATTGAAGTGCATCCACACTGACAATGGTGGTGAAGACATCGGTGACTTTCATGAGTATCGTAAGTCCCTGAGTATACAGCATGAACAGACAGTTCCCAAGACCCCTCAACATAATGGTGTGGTTGAGCGAATGAATCGCATCATTGTTGAGAGAATCAGATACAAGTTATCCCATGCGAAGTTGCCTAAGACGTTCTAGGGAGAAGCAATGCACACGGCAGTGTATTTGATAAACAGGTCTCCATCAGCCCCGTTGAATGGAGAAATACCTGAGAATGTGTGGACTGGACACGATCCATCGTATAGTCATCTCAGGGTATTTGGATGCAGGGCATCCATTCACGTACCAAAGGATGAGAGGTCCAAGCTCGATATGAAGATCAGGCAGTGTGTGTTCTTGGGGTACGGTGATGAAAAGTTCGGTTAAAGATTATGGGATCCGACAGAGAAGAAGCTCGTCAGGAGCAGAGATGTGGTTTTCTTTGAAGATCAGTATATAGAAGACATTTGTAAGCCAGAGAAGAACCAGCCTAATTCAGGTGAACTAAAGGATATGGATCTGGTTATTCCTCCTATGGTGCCTGATGACGGGGGAGTACAACAAAGTGTAGAAGACGAGAAAGTTCCTACAAAAGATGGATCAGGGGAGCAGCACCCACTTGATCCACTTGTTGAGCCACAGGTGAGGAGGTCATCTAGGGACAAATAGTCATCCTAGAGGTACTCGTCGCATGAGTATATTATGCTCACTGATGGGGGAGAGCTAGAAGATTATTCTGAGGCCCTAGCCGACGAGCATAAGGGGGAGTGGTTGAAAGTTATGCAAGAGAAGATGAAATCCTTGCATAAGAACCACACCTATAATATGGTGAAACTTCCTAAGGGCAAGAATGCTCTGAGCAACAAGTGGGTGTTCAGAAAGAAGAATTCACAGATGAGGTTCAAGGCCAGACTTGTGGTGAAAGGGTTTGATCAGAGGAAAGGCATAGACTTCGAGGAGATATTCTCACCAGTGGTGAAGATGACATCCATACGGTGTTGCTTGGGTTGGCAGCTAGCATGAATCTGGAGATAGAGTAGTTAGAAATTAAAACTGTCCTTCTCCATGGTGACCTGGAAGAAGAGATCTACATGCACTGACCAGAGGGGTTCGAAGTCAAGGACAACGAGCATATGGTATGTAGGCTGAGGAAGAGCTTACATGGGCTGAAACAAGCTCTGCGGCAATAGTACAAGAAGTTCAACTCGTTTATGTTGAAGCATGGGTATGACAGAACGGAGTCAAACCACTATGTGTTCACGCACAAGTTCTTATATGGTGATTTCTTAGTTCTGTTGTTATACGTTGATGACATGCTCATCATGGAAAAAGACATGAAAAAGATCAACAGGCTGAAACAGGAGTTGGGCAAGTCATTTGCGATGAAAGACTTGAGTGCGGCTAAACAGATCCTAGGAATGGAGATAACCCGTGACAGAAGCAGCAAGAAGCTTTAGCTGTCATAAGAGCGGTATATTGAGAAAGTCCTAGAGCAGTTCAATAAGACTGCAGCGAAGCCGGTCAGTACTCCACTAGATGGTCACTTCAGATTGAGCAACAGGCAGTGTCCCAAGACAAAGGCAGAAGTGGATGAGATACAGAAGATACCCTACGCGTCTGTAGTAGGAAGTTTGATGTATGCTATGGGGTGTACGCGCCTAGACATAGCTTATGCGGTTAGTGTTGTCAGCTGACATCTTGTCAATCCTGGCAAAGAGCATTGGGCAGCGGTGAAGTGGTACTGCGGTATCTAAGAGGCTCATTCAGGTTGAGCCTATGCTATGGTGACGGAAAACCTGTGTTAGATGGCTACATAGATGCAAATATGGCAGGTGACATAGACTTTAGGAAGTCTACATTGGGGTTCATGTTCACGTTTGCGGGGGGAGCGGTCTCTTGGCAGAGCGAGCTACAGAAGGTCGTAGCATTGTCGACGACAGAGGTCGAGTACGTTGCGATCACAGAGGCATGTAAAGAGATGCTTTAGATGAAGAGGTTCCTAAAGAAACTTAGCCTGAAGCAGGAGCAACATGTAGTCTATTGTAATAGTTAAAGTGTTATACGCTTGAGTAAGAATCCAAGTCAGCACTCCAAGTCAAAGCACATAGAAATTCGGTATCACTAGATCAGGGATACGTTGGAACCAAATGTGTTACAGCTTGAGAAGGTCCATACGGACGATGATGGGTCAGATATGATGACCAAGGCTTTGCTCAAGGGCAAGTTTGAGGTTTGTAGAAACCGGGCTGGCTTAAAGAAAGTAGATTCCTCTTGAGTCGAAAAGGGGGAGATTTGATGAGGATTTTCTCCTCGTCGCTCGACCGGTCGAGTGCCCTTCTCGACCAGGGCTCGACTTAAAGTCCAGCGATCAATTAAATTAATTCCTCTGTGCTGCTCGACCGGTCGAGGGTTTGCTCGACTGGTCAAGGACTCTGCTCGACCAGTCGAGGTTACACAGATTCATGTCCGAATTTTGTGCGGACTGCGTAAATTTGAAGCGGTTTTCACCATGGTGCAGAAGGGAGTTGCCTAAACTATAAATAGGGGTTCCTAGGGATTTTCTAGGTAATGCAAGAGGGTTTTCTAAAGATTTACAAGGGTTTGTTAAAGGGTTTAGACTATCAAAGGTGTATGTGTGTGTGTGTGAGAGAGAGAGAGAGAGAGCTTGTGGAATGGAGGTTATGCTTATAGAGGTGATCTATTGTGCACTTGATATCTCAGCGCTTCTTTGTCCTCGTAATCGGTGAGATCTCTCTATTTTTCTTTTATTCTCTTATTATTTATCCACTCCTGTGTGAGCGAAGAAGGTTTGATCCAAGCGGTATGTGCTTATGACCGGTTGTAACGTTCTACTTTGTAGTGGATTGTTGATCTGGACGAGGTCCCGTGGTTTGTACCTCTTTGAGGGTTTTCCACGTAAAAATCTCTTGTGTCTTGTGGTTTGTGCTTTGATTTATTTCATTGCTTTATTATCCCATAATTTTGGTATTTTTGGGAGGCTATATCCTAAGGTTTTGTGCACCGGCCCCCAACACATTAGATAATAGTAATATATACTAAAACTATACTCTGCTAAGATAAATGTAAAAGAATATAAATTTCCTTTGGTGTAGGCCTTAAGCTCTTTATCGTGTGCTCCTTTTATAAGTTTTTAATGTGGCAAAACCTTTTTTGGATTTCCTTGCTGATATATGATCCTTCGCATCTACAGCATGTATTCCGAATAGGGAGATCTCCGTATATCTGAAACCATTAGTTTTCATATTTTCACTTTTATATCGATTCTCTCATATTGACCCTATTGCATCTAGATTTGGGAATAATCAGATTTATTTCCATCGTTTATCTTAAATCTCAAAATCAATTGGATCATCATTAGATCTGAATAACCCGATCAGTGCTATCCATTTTTCTACGATCTCTGTCTGATCATAGAACTGGTGGGAACGGATCCACCAGATTGATCTGTCCCATTCTTTTGATTCCGATTGATGTACGGACAAAGGCTTGATTTGCTGGTATTTACCCTCTTAATTTGGATCTGTGTTGCAACCAATTTGCTTAAGTATCGATCTAATCTTCAGATATTCGAAATCTTTGTGATTACTGCAAAGCCTCCAAACATCTTTACGAAGATCTCATATTTTAAAAGGATTATAAGAGACAACCTTAACTAGTGTATCATTGTCAAATCCATGATAGGATTCTTCCCTTCGTAGGTCTTTTATAATCATGTTGAGTACACTACCTCATTAAAATGGCACGCTAATGAAAGCCACATGGCACACAACGTTTCGCTCTCCCAAAGACATGCATATGACTATGTGCTATTACATTAATAACAAAATTCATATCGCCTAAGTAAGATCAATAAAAGATATCTTCGAACGCGATCAAGTGCAATTCTACCAGCATTAAACCCATAGTGACGACACGTGGTGATGTTTTATTGGTCTATGTCAGTGTGCTAAAAATGGGTTTAAACACTCACCATAATTTCTTTCTAATAAATTGATTAATAAAATTATTTATTTATATATTTAGTACTTTTACCTGGCTTCAATCTTTTGTGTTGAATTTAATTCTGCTTGCAATGTTTATTTTATTTTTGAATTTATAAGAGTATTTGTGGAAAAAAAAAAAAAAAAGTCGGCTGACGTCAAGCACAGGCCCAACTAACTTTTTTGAGCTAGGTATTGAGCCTATGCTAAACCCGTGCTGAGCTATGGCAAAGCTCAGATGTTGAGCCTTATTGTGTTGAGCCAGTACAAATCTAGCTTGGCATTGCCAAACACAACTGATTACCGCTCCCAACCTTATTTATAAGGGAAGTAATGGCACAGTAGGTCCCACGGGCGTGACACATCACTGTACGTGGTTGTAGCTAAATGAATGTGGGGTAGGTTTGAATATTTATTTGAGCCTGAAATTTTTGGTCAGGAGTAGGTATACTGTTGCCGGTACCAAACTTGGCGTGAGCCCAGTCATATTATATTATATTATATTGTGTACAACCAATGCTTAAAATGGAAGTAGATTGTGCGGCCCTTCTCTAGCCTGGACCATAATTCTTCCACGTAGGGCTATGTGGGGCCTCACATGATGTATGGATTTTATCCATGCGGTCTATCCTTTTTTCCATGTCATGTTAGGGTATGAACCCGAAAATAAGGCAGATCAATCTACTATGCACCCGAAAATAAGGCAGATCAATCTACTATGCACATGAACCACATAATGAGGATTGAATGCCCATCATTGAAATTTTCTTTGGAGTCACAAAAGTTTTGGATCAAGCTTGTAATTCCCCTTCGTTGAAATGTGACCTTATGAACAGGTTGGGTGGCAAATAAACATGAAAATAGCCCCTAAGAAGGTTTCGTGATTGACTTATGGGAAGGGGTAACAATAATAATTAGCACCTTTTTTCTTTTTCTTTTTTTTGGGTTAGCTTGTTAGTACACACCCATGTCAGTACACACACTCCATGTTAGCCACCCCCGCTAGGGATCGATGCCAAGAGCTCAAGTGTTGAAACGAGGTATCTCCACTCAGTCTGCCAGTTGAGCTATGGATCTGGGTTAGGGCTGAAAGTTGGGCGGGTTCAACTCGACCGACCCGTGACCGACCCGACATTGGGTTGGGCTCGGGCAAGATATATCGGGTCTGATCTCAAGCTTGAGCTGTACAAACACCAACCCGATAAAACTTGGGTTGGGCTCGGGTTGAGGTCTCGGGTTGCCCGACCGAACCCGAACCCGATCAATATATAAGTTACTTATAAATTATAATTGAGTGTGGATCGTTTGTGTCGAAGGCACACTAGTGATGTCGGGTCTCATTTGTCCACGTCATTTCCAATGACTCGGGCTAACAAGATATGCTGGATTTCTCTCTCCCAAATAGATTGTTTGCTATGCTACATGACTTTTAAAGGAGTAGTTGTCTTATATTTTAGCTTTTTTTTTTTTAAAGGAAAAAATGAAGTTCTTTATGACAAATAATCACATATATAGTTAATAAAATCATAGATATAAAAAATAAATCCTATATTGAAATATAATAAACTAATGTAATAACGAAAATATTAACACGTATACCCGACCAACCCGACCGAGCCCGCTTGAGTTGGGCTTGGGTTGAGAATTCCCAACCCGAGGTGAGGTTGGGTTGGGTTGGGTTGGGTTGGGTTGGGTTGGGTTAGGGTTGAGGTATAGGAACCTTGGGTTGGGTTAGGGTTGAGCACCAACCCGACCCAACCCGCCCGACTTTCAGTCCTAATCTGGGTGTTAATAATAATTAGCACCTTTGTAATTCACAGAAGAAGAAAAAGGAGAAAAGAAGAGTCTGATTCCTCCACGATGTTGTGTGATAAGGTTGTTCAAACACTTTACTTACAGGGCCCACTACTGTATGTGTAGTGCATAAGCCATTATCTTGTCTAATAGGGTGGTCCACTATAAAGTTTGATGCCCTAATTTACGGTTGATCCAACCATCATGTGGTTTATGTGAATTTGGAAGTTTTTGGGTCGTTTATCTATTATTTTCTGTGGTGTGTAGTCTACTTGATTGGATAACCCTAATTCTCAGGGCATTCTATTATCGTGGTGGGGCTCACTTGATTCACAGTTTAGATAGGATACACACAGCATTTAAGGCCCACCATTGAATGCCTTACAAAGGAAACTAGAAAATAGAAGGAAAAAAACTTTGATACCACAACAAAGCATTATAGACCAATGGTTCATGAATTTGGATCTTTTGCTTGCCCCAAATAGGATTTTTCTGTTTTCTTACACTGTGATTGGTTTCCATCATCACTAATGTTGTCAGCACTGCTGCATTGAATGCAATTTATGATGACGTGGCCCAATTACAAATAAGTTTTATCGGTTTGTGTCAAGCAGAAGATCCGGATTCATAGGTCATTTCCAACCCTAATTCACAACAATTTAGATTGACTGTAAGCTTGAATGTGTAGTAGTTCAGTAACTTTTAATATTTGTTTTCATGGAGTACTTTAGTATTTATTAGCAAACATTTAATGGGCAGTTGAACCTGAAAACTATTCAATGGTCATACCAGCATTAACGCCATGGATCCCATTAGAAACCTGCAACTAAATGTGGTTGGGCCAGAGTACCATTGGGTTAGGTGATTTCTTCGAAACTCCACAAATGTTGTGCACCTCCTTTCTTCCCTCAAGAAAAAAGTTTAATGGTCCACATTTAAATTTAAAAAAAAAAGAAGTAATAATAAAGCCTATGCTAAGTACTATAGTGGTTTTTCATTTTTAATCATATGAAAAAAAAAATCATGAAAAAATATACTTTTTTAATCTTTTAAATATAAAATAACATGTTACAACCATACATCTTGCTTTAAAAGAAAAACTACAATTTCTTTTTTAATTTCTGCAATTGAATCTAATCTTAAAGTTAATGATTTTTATTTTTTTTTTCTGGAAAAATTCAAATCATCAAGTACCAATATAGGTGCCTAATGCAGGCCTGGCCTGAAATAGGAATTGGTACGAGCACGAGTGCAGCACCGATTGTTGTGTACTTGACTCAAGCCGGCCTATTGCTGGGGAGTGGACCTGTGACCCCGCTGTGTTGGGTCTACAAAGATGTCCGTGACAAATCCACTCTGTCCATCTGTTTTGAAAGATCACGTTATAAATTATACTAAAAATCAGGCGGATCGAAAACGTAGGTAAGCCTCACCAACAAAACAGTGGGAAAAGCAAAATCCAAACCGTAGGTGAGCTGACCATGATGTTTATATGCCATCCAAACCGTTCATAGAATTATTATCACTCAGATAAACTGTAGGAACAAATATCATCCTGATAAAAAAAACTTCTGTCTTTGCCAGGCGTTCAATCCCTACGGTTTCTTGTGGTATTGCTCACATGGGTTTTGGATCTGCCGGATTTTTAGATTCCTATCCAATTTTGGCCTTTAAAAATAGGTGGACAGAATGGATTTGTCAGGGATATCTCTGTAGGCTCCACACAGCACGCAATCCACTCCCGGCCAATTACTATCTCTGCCACTGGGGAGCAGGGGTGTTAATGGGAAACGGATTGGCTACTCCCCCTGACACCAGCCCCGGGGCTGATGGTCGGTGCTCTGTGGGCCCCACCATGATGTATTTGTTTCATCAACTCCGTTCATCCATTTTTACAGATCATTTTATAGCTTAATACTAAAAATTAGAGGTATATAAATTTCAGGTGGACCACAGCACATGAAAACAATAATGGTTGGATATCCATCATTAAAATCCTCCTAAAGCCCACTATACTGTTTATTTGACATCTAATATGTTGATCAGGTTATACAGGCCCAGATGAAGGGACAAAACAAAAATCATCTTGATCCAAAACTTTTATGGCCACAAAATGTTATTCAACACTGTTTCATGTAATGTGGTCCACTTAAGATTGGGATATATCTCATTTTTGGTCTCATACTGTAAAATGATCCGCCAAAATAGATGGATGGAATGGATGAAACACATACATCATGCTGGGTCCCACGGAGCACCGACCATCAGCCATTGGCTGGTGTCAGGGGGAGTAGCCAATCCGCGTCCGTGTTAATGGACCAGACTCGGCCTGAAAATTTTAAATTTTGAATAGGGCCGGGATGTTGGCCCAAAACAGTTCAAAGTCCGGGCTGAGACTTACCTTAGCCCGGCCCGTTGACAGCCCTTAGTGGGTGTTACCCTTATTAGGTGGGGCCCACCTTGATGAATATATTATATATCCGTGCCGTCCATCCTGTGCTTATCTTAGGAAGTTATTTCAAAACTTAAAAGAGATCCAAATATTCACACTACTGGAAAAAGTGGTGAATGACCGTTACAAAACTTTTGTGGAACAAGAGTTTTGGATCAAGATTATATTTATATTGTCCTGTCATCCATGTTTGGTTGACCTTATCAATGGGTTGGATGGAAGATAAACATTACGGATCTGCTTGTGGTGGGCTCAGGGAAGTTTTTAATGGTGGGTGTTCAATCACTACTGTTTCCTGTGGTGTAGTCTACCTGAGATTTGGATCTACTTAATTTTTAAGGTTGTCTTAAAATGGGCTGGAAAAACAGATGGACGGTGTGGATATACAATACATATTGAAGGTGAGCCCCACAGTAACGATAACACCTAATCCTAGGTAAAGTGCAATGGATTAAGTGCACCATTTTTGGTCACGTGAAACTCAGAAACAAGTCATTCACTAAGTAGGCATTGCGTACAAATGCCTTCCGGGGAAATTCAAGCCAATTTAATTATCAGGTGTATATATATATATATATATATATATATATATATATATGGGTTTAGGTACTCTGAGCTCCAGCTCACTATGAGGGTTTGTGAGGTCGAGCTGTGTGGGCCCACCGTGATGTGTGTCGACCATCAACACCGTGCATTTCATGGGTTCCCAATAAATTATGGGATATCCCAAAAATCAGCCATATATGGAACTCAGGTGGGCCATGCCATCTAAATTATGTGAAAACACCGTTAAAACATATAAAAACACTTGGTGGGGCCCACCTGAGTTTTTCATGCACTTGAAACTTGGTCTGAACCCTCATTCAAGTAGGACACACATAATGGATGGGCTGGATTTGCAAACCACATCTCGGTGGGCCCTAAAAAATGGTTATGAATGTTTTAATGGTGCACGGCCCCTCTGCACTTCTGTATGTGGTGTGGCCCACACAAGTCACGGATTGACTTCATTTTTGAGACCTAAGCCCACGATGGAACCGTGCATTTGAAATGCATCACGGTGGGGCCCACACAGCTCGACTGCATGGGACGGACCCATACGCTCGAGCTCATTTTGCCTTTTCCCATATATATATATATATATATATACACACACACACACACACACACACACACACACACACACACACCTGGTAATTAAATTAAATGGAGAGAGAGAGAGAGAGAGAGAGAGAGAGAGAGAGAGAGAGGATGTTTATTCAAAATTCTCTTAGCCCCATCGATTCTTTCTGATACATTTGGTCCACTTGATGGTAAACGGTCCTTGATTCTTTAGACAAACCATCTACAATGTTAAAGAAAAAAATTGTGACGACTTTGATGTTATACAAGTGTCCAATGTTTCTATATGCCAGAGGGAAGGATGGTTAAGAGAAGAAATGTATGAATGATCCACGTCCGACTGAAAATGACCTCACTATTCGTTGTTTTTCAATTTAAGAAAACAATAGTCCATGGCTTAATGCTAAACCACAAGTTGCATATGTTAATTGACCTTGACTTGTTTCCAACTTAGGTATGAGCTAAGTTGGGTCTCTAAAATATTTATGAAATCAAGATATGCACAAGGTAAAAAATGTGTGAACTTTTAAATTTTCGATTATATATAAATAGATGTGTGTTATGTGTTTGGTGAGTTATATAAGATTCTTAATTTAATACTAATGGGTCACTAAGTACCTGATAAAACTTTGATAAAAAAATATTTAAATTCATGAGATATCTTTACTTATGCATCTCTTTATATTGATATGCTATTCATTCTACTCTTTTGTTTTGTTTTTCAAATTGTGGAGGATTATTGTGTTTTTATAATAAAAATAAATTTTAAAAATAAAATTTTATTTTTAGTAAGTAAATAAATATATTGATTATGAAAACTTTTTATAAAAAAAGTGTATAGTCAGTTGGTAAGAGAATGTGTTTTTGCTTCTCCAATCAGGGTCACGCTCGTACGCGCTGCGTGGTTCAAACCTTTTTGAGTTAAATTGAATTAGGGTCTATCCTAAAGTGTTTTAACTTTTGTGTTGATTGAGAGTAATTGTGACATGGTTGTACATGTGGAACCTATACCACATGTCGATCATGTGATAACAATTAGGATTATTAGGACTTGTGGTACATGCAGCTACAATTTTATACTCTTGGATAAATGTTTTTGTTTAAAAATATATAAATATAAATAACTGTCTATGCAAATGATTATGTCCTTTTATGGAAGAATATTACTTGTTGTGAATGAGTACGAATATCTTAAAGTGGCACATGAGCATGTCTTTAGGAAGAATTTCATGACTATTAAATTGCTATAAATCTTGGATACTATAATCTAAAAGATATTTTCTTTATATTTTTCAGCTAAAACCATCCATTTTACCGTATTCTTGAATTTGACATCTTGTTTTTATTTATTTATTTATTTATTTATTTAATAAAAACGTTTAAAAAGTCAAAACTAGAGACTTATTTAATACTTAAATATGTAAAATTTCATGTTGAAATTTAAATTGAGAGTACATTATATCCCAAAGATAATTTGCATATTTCCTTCTTTTATATTTGTTGGAATCATTAGAAAAAGAGCAGTAAATCTATCTTGAAAATTGACTATTCACGTCAAGCTTTGAATATAATAGATTTTATTCTCTTATCATCAATTTTTTTTTTCCTCTGTACTCCGTTATGTTCTATATTAAATCAAATTCAATAGAATTAGGCTTTGGGCCAACAAGGTAACTCATTTTAATTAATGGGTTGGGTTTTAGTTTAAGCCAACCTGACCCAAGCCACCCATTTTTAAATCAATGGGCCTGATATACCCATAACCCCAAACAAAGTTAAATCTTTATTATAATTTTAGTTCCCGCAACTCTTATTAGATCCTTTAGAAATTGGCTTATCATTAATTCTATTTTAAAAAAATGTTGTTGTCTTTGTTTTTTTGTTTTTGTTTTTGTTTTGTTTTGTTTTTTGTTTTTTTTTTTTGTTTTTCTTTGTTTTTTTTTTTTTTTTTTTTTTTTTTTTTTTTTTTTTTCATTTTTTTGGCTTTCTTTGATTAAGTTTAGAAAACTAATGAATATTTAAGTATTCAAGTAGGCCCATGGTTTAGGGATCCAAACTATTGGTTTGTTAGACCACCGTAGATAGGCTACGTGTGCAGTAGTAAGCTCATTATGCATCGAAGCTCTAAGATATGTCATGAAACTTCACACGAGAGATTACGATTAATACATGGGTCGGTTGGGTTGGGTTGATATAGACCGACCATACTGCAATTAAATGGTTTAGGTTGTTTGTCATCTGGGCTTTAGAAATTTTAAGCGGATCAGGTTGGGTAACCATAAAATGGGTACTGGTTAGCTTAGGGCCAGAAATCAAATGGGTCGGGCTTGGGCCGAGCTCCATCCATTGCTATGTACGATGGATGCTCATACACGTATGTTCTTCTATAACCGGTCATCTCCACCGGAAAGATGTGGCCACGAGACCTCGCTCTCTCTCTCTCCCACGCACATTTCCACTTCATACATCCTCCTCTCTCGCTACACATCTGCTTTCTTGGAAACCCTTCGTGATGGCATTCGCATCTGTGCTTCCCCTATCTATCAAGATCCCAACCGTCTATTCTTCTTCATTTCCTTCTTCTTGGATTAGTAATCCACAGCTAGTTAGCTCCAGGTCCTTCGTCGTTATCTGCCGTTCATCACGCCAATCTCTCAATAACAGCTCTCTCCGTCAGTAACTTCTAATACCTAATCCTTTTTATCTTTATATTCAACAAACGCAAATCATATCCAATCCAATTCTCATAAATTCCCCAAACAGGGGAAAACACATACAGATTCTTAGATCGTTCTTATATAAAGAAAACAAAGAACTGAAGCATATTCGTCAGTGGACAATGCAGAGCCAAAGAAGTGGCAAGCACTTGTTTCGACGGCGTTAGCGGCTGCCATTATCAGCTTCAGCTCCGGAATGCCTGCCCTTGCCGACCTAAACAAGTATGAAGCAGAAACCCGCGGCGAGTTCGGGATTGGCTCCGCTGCGCAATTCGGCTCTGCTGATCTCAAGTTTGATTTCGACGCATCTTCTGTTTGTTTATGTTATTGATTTTTATTTTTATTTTCCTTTCCGTTTCAGCTGACTTACTCTAATTGCTATTTGTCATGAAACCCTTTTGTTCTTTATGAGCACAGGAAGGCAGTTCATGTCAATGAGAACTTCAGGTGAAATTTCTGCTCCCCCCTTTTTCTAGGTTTTATGTTCCACCTGTTTGTTCTAATTTTCAAATTGCTTATTTATTTATTTTTAAAATTTTGGTAACTATGGATTATGTTTTTGGCTTGTGCTCTGGTAGTACGGATTGAATATTCTACGGGCCTATTTGGATGCCTATAAGTTCTTTAAGTTGTAGGTCACTTACAGGTGAAAGTCACTTATAAGCTGTAAGTCACTTACGGGTAAGTTGGTTTTTATGTTTGGGTAACCCGTAAGTTGGTAATAGGTAAGAGGCTGTATATTCACCCGAAGTAGAGCTTGGATTAGGGAATCATTCCAAAATGCTATCATCACATAAGAAATATTGACACCAAATCTACCATTTTGTTAAGCCTATTTAAATGAATATTTAAGCCAATCCTTAGCCTAAATCAATCATCAAGTGGTTCATAAAAATGGGCCGAAGGATTCAAAATACCTACAATGTAGAAATCCTAGTTATGCTAAGATGCTCCAAAACAAAAAATTACAAGTCAATGGCCTGATACAACACATCTGCAACTCACAAGAAGAAGAGAAGCATTGTACAATAGCTCTGGATTACTTAATCAGATGCCTGGTTAGACATATCTGTGTAATAAACACACACTATTTGACCCCATAATATTACAGGTGAGACCCAAATTTCAGTAAGCTAAGTTGATCATCTGATTGATCATCATGACCAACCTCTACAATATAAATGATCCTAGCCATCCAATTGGTGGCTTGTAAATAAACAAATGCAGCACATCAAATAGGGCCATGTATGCTAGAGTTCATATGAATAATGTCCTGAGCAATGCTGCAACGCACGGTCCCCACTTTATATGGAAGTATCTTGTCCCTCCGAAGCTGCAGGTCTTTGGTTGGCTGGCTGGGAACAGGAAAATTCTCACAGTGGACGTCCTTAGAAGAAAAGGGATGACTCTAACTAATGTTTGCATCTGCTGTTTGAAAGCTGAAGAAACAGTCTAGCACTTGCTCATCCACTGCCCGTTCGTCACGTCCATATGGGCAGACCTCCTCTCCCGCTTTAAGGTCAGCTGGTGCTTCCCAAAAGATGTGGACCTTCTGCTGAAAGCCTGACACGACATTAGAATAGGCAAGCTGAAAACCCGGCTGTGGCGGATGGCGATCCTTGCCACATGGTGGTCCGTGTGGACAGAAAGAAACAGCCGGTGCTTCAGAATGAATCAAAGTCCCCTGATAAAGTTGCTTCCAACGCCAAATGTTTTATCGTTGAATGAGGCTCTCATATAGATGCAAATTTTGTTTTTTTAGGGACGTAGTTAGCTTCTTCTCCCTCAGCAGACTCTAGATCTGATGTAGTTCTGTTTTTTTCCTTTAATATAATCAGTTATCTTTCAAAAAAAATAATGTCTTGATGCTACAACTAGAAATCATGGCTTCCTAATCTAGACCAATGTTTTAAATAGCGGTAGTGTCGTGCGTAGCGCTCAGCTCTCTATAGCATGTAGCGTAAGCTACATGATACTTCTATTTTTTAATTTAAAAATAGGACAAATATAATAAATAGTGAAAAAAAATATAAAATGCCTAAAAGATGATTCATTTTATCAATTATAAGCATGTTCAAAAAAGTTATTAGTCATCGTTTATCAAAAGCCAATCCACATATATAAGCCAAATCAAATAATTATCACATCAACAACTTTCTAAGCAAACTACTTTAATTAATAATGTCTAATTGAAACCACAAGTCACAATTATGAAAAGAAATAAAAATCCCATAGGTTAAAAGTATCAAGTATAATACAAGTGTCACATTCCTCAACATTAGAAACAAAGAAAACGTGAAAAAAAATAGTAAAAAAATACATTGTAGCTTACGCTACGGATGTTACACGCTACGTAGCTGTAGCGTACGCTACGATCCCTTGTAGTGTACGCTATAAGGGATTTACGCTATTTGGGACGCTACGTAACGCTACGGCCATGATATGGACGCTATTTGAAACACTGATCTAGACTATTGATTTGACACAGGGATGAACGTGATGAGGTCGATCACCGTCTTCCTCAAGGATAACTACTCCGAATCCACGGAGCTTCTCTTGACTCCTCATAGAGACTTTTTGAATCCACAAGGAAAAAAGAAGCAAAATAGAAATAAATTCTATAAAATTCGTAATTTGATTGATGAATGAAATAAACTAGTTTGCAACCCTTTAAATAGGGATACTAAACAATGGGAGAGATTTCAGAATCAAACTACAACTAAAACTCCTCGAATTCGCAACTTACTATAAATAGTAAAATTTCTATTTATAGTAAGTGTCCTATGTGGCTTAACTATGTTTTTCTCCTAATTTTTCTTAACACTTTTTATATTGGACACAACCCCCGAAGCCCAACAGATGAAGAGTTATAATCAAACTACAACTTATTAAAAATAGTAAAAACGGAAATAAACATGGAATTCGACCATCGATATGATGGAATCTCGCAAATTCGGCATGGGCAACCCAGCTATGCCGGGTTGGTTGGCTAAAGTAGCTTGTCCTACCCCAAAATCATATATGGTACGTCGAGTAACTCATTTCAGTTTGTGAGATGTCTGTTTTAAGGTTCTGACAGTCTTGATGACTTCCGCCTCCGATCGGGTCTTCTCTGTTTCATCTTGGACATGAAAGTGTCCGCGACCCACTCTACATCATGATCTGAGGGCTCCCACCCAAATGGATAGTCCAATCAATTGATCTGGACATTTCCATCAAGTTTAGCCCACAATTAATGAACCACCCAACAAAAATCACAAAATCACACTAGTCAAATTATTGTAAACATCCAAGTCAATAGCCAAAAAAAATTCCAAAAAAATGGACAAGAAAGATTGTTTATGGAAATGATAGGCCCAAACAAGAATTTGAAACATCCATATGGAGGGACCATAGTTGATTGCTGATGGTTGTAAACAACCCCTTTGATTATACACTCCTAAACATATCATCCATGGATGGGAAAACCAATGGCTATAAGAAAGAAGGCCAAGTTCCAGATCCATGTTGTCCATCAGTTTTGCCAACTCATTTTAGGACTTGGGCCCAAAAATGTAGCAAATCTAAATCTTAGGTGGGCCATGTCACAGGAAACAATGACGATTGAATGCCCACCAATAAAACTTCTTGTGGGCCGCTAAAGTTTTGGATCAAGTTGATATTTATGTTTTCCCTTCATCCAGGTATGTGTGACCTTATTAACAGGTTGGATGGCAAATAAACATTAAGGTCAGCCCTAGGAAGTCTTTAATTGTGTACGTTCAATCACCACTATTTCTTGTGGTGTGGCCCACCTGAGATTTGGATCTGCTTCACGTTTGGGCCCAAGCCCTAAAATGAGCTGGCAAAACTGATGGACGACGTGGATATACCTAAAAAAGATATTAAGGTGGGCCCCACTGTCACAACCTCCCCAAATCAGATCGATTTTTTTAAAAAAGAAAAAAAATCGTAACCCTAAAGGTAAAGAGGGAGAGGGGAAGAGAGGCATACAACAACGTTGTAACCCTAAAGGTAGAGAGGGAGAGGGGAAGAGAAAGGCAAACAAAAAAATCGTAACCCTAAAGGTAGAGAGGGAGAGGGGAAGAGAAAGGCATACAAAAAATCGTAACCCTAAAGGTAGAGAGGGAGAGGGAGAGGTGCATAGTGCCATTGCAGAGAGAGAGAGAGAGAGAGAGAGAGAGAGAGAGAGAGAGAGAGAGAGAGCAATGGCTGCCGCTGGAGCTTTGCTGTAATGGAGGTGCGTTTCCTCCTCTTCCCTTCTGTTCGTAAATAAGACCATTGGCTTGTAAGTCACTTACAGGGAAGTAACTTCTCACCCCCAGCCCCTAGAAGTCTCCTGGCAATTTTTCTTGTAAATGACTTAAATGTGAATTTCCTCCCCCAAACACCACCCACCCGTAAATGACTTCTCTATAAGTCACTTCTCACTAACTCAACTTATAGGCATCCAAACAAGCCTGAAGCGTGCTTCTTTATTTTGTGTTGCATTCCTTGAAATGTAAATAACATTCTATTTGGTGTTGAATTAATCTGTGAATAGATAATTCACATCGATTTGGATGTTTGGTTGGACCGAATTGCAACAATTCGATTAATTATAGAGGAGGTGACTAGAATGGATGTGGGGCCTTCTTAATTCATAATGATGGTCAGCCCTGGATTGCAATTCCTTGTGTTTCAAGCCAAACTTGAGACAGTTCAAATAGCTATCCGGATGTTCGTCCCTCATTGCGAATGGGGTGAGACTTGATTGATCTAATTGAATGATAACTGAATTGAACGTCCAAATTCAGCTTTGATGTTGAAGTGGTTCGCTAATTTTTAATATAAGAAAGCAAATTAATGACCATCGTTTTTCAATAACTATGGTATGTAGCGTAGCTTAGCCTTAACTCTACGTAGCTCATGAAAATAGCTTAAGCTGTGTAGCCTATGCTACATGATAATTTGCATATGCTACACGCCACACACTACCTAGCTCACATTACGATTTATTTTTCACTAAAACATTAAAATCAATTAATGTTTTTAATGATTTGTTACATTTTTCTATTTTCAATAAAAATTAGTTAAATCTTTTCAATGCTTTTAGTAAAAATATGATAAGTAACAATATTGGGTCCTTACTCATGGCTCAATGGTAGACTTACAAGAGTTTCAATACCGAGCTCATGGGTTTGAGTACCCACTGTGGGGTGTGTGTGTGTGTGTGTGGTGCATGTGGGTGTGAGTGTGTGGTAAAAAAAGAAGAAGATAAGTAACAATGTTAAATCAGTTTCGTTGCTCTTTCTTTACTGTTATACTTTCACCCTTTCCTATGACTTTAGGTTGCATTTCGTTGCAGTAAATATCATAAATTTTGTTAAATTTTATTATTAATCATTCTAATTTTATGCAGAATATCATGAAATTGGTGTAGCCGAGCACAACCTTTAGTCAAAATCTATAAGTTATGCTATACACTAGGCTACATGATATGTAGCTTAGGCCTTACGCTTCGGAGGGGTGAAAGCTATGCTACATGCTATTCACAATTTAAAACACTGTTACTAAAACTATATCATATTTGAAACACAGATGGTATAACCTTGTAGCTTCATCTCCTTTTTGGGAATAGAAACTCAACATTCACCAAATATTTTCTAAGCATTATTTTTGCCTAGGGTGTGTTTGAATGCGCTATTGAATTGAATTGGAACAGCTGATATAGCAAAGAGCCATTAAAGAAGTTGTAGTTACTATTCCTCTTCTTTGCAAGGTTGGTCCATGTAATGGTTTCTTAACCTCTAATTCAAAGGTTCGAGGAGTTGGTGCCAACATCTTAAAAAAATTTAAAGAAGTTGCAGTTTCCATCATTGGCATCAAATTCCAATTACCTTACTCTCAAGTTGGACGTAACTACAATTTTGAGGGCTATGAATACTTGTAAATGTTGTTGGGTCTTGCCATCACTGTCTGATAAAAATTGAATGTTTGTGAATTGTGATTGGATTAGCTTGTGCGCCCAAACACGCCTTAGTGTCTTATCTCATGGTATACACCTTGTTATTCCTTGAATGTGCTTCTCTTGCTCTATTGTTGGTTGTATATGTTTGTCTCTTAGATGCAACGTGTTTCTTAGCACTTGTATGTGGTGATGTATCTTTGTTTGATTTCTTTTAATGGGATAAAAGAGAGAAGAGTTTAATTTTAACCTTCTCTTTAGGTCCGCCTTTCATACATTGAGCTCCTTCATTTCGCTTGGGTCGCCAAACCTTGCCTACTATACCACTTTGTTTTTTTGTGCATCAACTGTAGCTTGTTTTGTGGGGCTTTCTTTGTTTTTTGGTGCATCCTTCTGTGAACTTTCCTTTCCAAATGCAAAATTGATTCTTTAATGGGGTATCCCTGTTTGGTCCAGTGTTTATCATATCAGTATCGCGTTATGTATCGCACCCTTGGGATATAAATACATATTGGTTATTGCATGGTTTGTATTGGGTAATGCATGGGTGATATGAAACTAGGCTGGAATGTCTCAATTCCTTGGTATCGTCAATGTATTGCCAACATCACAATGTATCGCGAGATATTGGCAAACTTCTCTTTGAAAAAAATTCCTTGGTATCGACAAATATTGCCGACACCCAACAGGAGCCACACCTATTTTGTCAAAAAACTCCTAAGTATTTTTATTTTTTTCACTTTTTCATTCAATTTTCTCTCTTCTAAACAGATTGTAGGTTGATTTTGATCCAGCTTTTGCAATCTTTTGGGAGAAAAATATATATTTCAAAGCTAAATCAAGATTTTTCCGGACTTTGGGTCAGTTCTCATTCAGTGAGTGTTTTTGCATTTCGATCCTTTTTTGTGTAAATCATATAAAATTAGTGTCAAAATGTTAGAAATTTTGATTCATCATGTTTTGCATGAAAAATCAAAGTTTTTAACCTTCGATTTCGAGATTTGAGGGTAGGTGATCCGATTTGGAGAAATCGAAGAAAATTCAAAATTTGCCCAATTTCTCCTAAATTGGTTGCAATCTTACACTCCGAACATGAAATCAAACATGTATGATGCCTAATCTACTGATTCATGAAGTTTTTGTCATTATTTTTCAGGAAAAAAAAAAGTAATAAAAACTTATTAATATATATATATATATATATATTTCGAAATTTCACTTCTAGCAATGGTCAATTGAGCCAATTTTCACATTATTTAGGAGTATTTGATGAAATCATCATCACATACTCTCTAATTTCAAAACTTGATGATAGGTGGTCCAATTTGGGGGAAATTTTGGAAATTTTGAAATTTCCCCAGATCCTCCCAAATTAGTTGCAATCTCACACTCCAAACATAAAATCAAACATGTATGATGCTTGATCTACTGATTCATGTATTTTTTTTGTGATTTTTCAAAAAATAAAATAATTAAAAAATAAAATTTTGCCAAATTTTCTTTGCAATCAACCGTCAATTGGCTGCATTTTTTTTTAGCATCAATCTAGTCAAACAACATATAGCTTAGGACCCTATACAAAGAAAGCCAACTATATGCACTTTTTTTTAATGATGTTAGGATTTAAAAGTGTGTATTAAAGTCTTTTTTAACAATCTCTGAAGTTTCATTGAAAAATTCGACCAATTTCCCAATGTTTCCCCATGCTTCCCAAAAAGTGACTGATAATATTGGCCAATATAATACTGTAATAACTGGTTTGGTCTGTGTAAGGTGGAAGCTGGTGTTAGTTTTCACTAAAAATTTGCTATATGTAACAAAATCCTTTCAGTGAAGTTCTTTAAAAAGCGCTGAAGATATTCAATGCTGAAAGACTGTAGACTGTGGTATTATCTGGGAACTTGTCTATCCTTTGTTTATGCAGGACTGTGCAAATAGAAACTCTTTCATGGTTATGGGTTATGTTATTTTTATCTTGTGTTAGTGGATATAATTCCCAGTAATTGGAGTCTTTGACCTGACCCATATCCTTTTTGGGTGGTGAATTCAAAGACATTTATGAGCATCACTTGTAGCTATAACTATTATTGTTTAACATCATTTGAAGCATTCACAATAATTGAAGGCAACTGATGGCTTTTCAAATTGTCTACATGTTGATTGCGTTAGAGCTGTCAATAGGTACGGGGACATGCGGGTATCTGATGGACCTGATTCAATTTTAACGGGCCCTATTCCAACTTCTCAGACCGGTTTAGAAAAGGTTGGTTTCGGGTCTGCCATTCTAGATCCATTTTTAAAATAAAATTAAAAAAAAGCAATGAATTCATTAAGAAGAGTAAGAGAAACAAAACAAAGAAACAAGAAAAAACAACAAGGAAAGAGAACCCATACTGCTGAGGTAGCAGAAAAAGGCCTCTAAAAACCTAAAAACGAAAAATCATAAGAGTGTAGCTCGATAACATTACTGGCCCATTCGATCAACATTTTCTTAGCCCGAACCCACAGTCGTAGCAGCTGAAGAGGTGTCATTAAAGCATCTGTCATTTCTCTCTTCCCAGATAGACCACCAGATAGCCAAAATGGCCATACGCCAAATGATAGATCGCCTCTTATCTAATCTGAGACCATGCCAGGATGATAAACGGCTGGAAGCTGAATTCGGGACGCACCAACTGATGGAGAAAGCCTGACAGAAATCCGCCCAGATCTGAGCTATGAACGAGCAGTGAACCAACAAATGATTCACAGATTCAGCCTCCCGCATGCAACAAAGGCACACATTAACTATCTGCATATCTCTCCTGGAAAGGTTATCAATGGTTAAGATTCTATTACGTCCCACCAGCTAGGTGAAGCAAAGAACTTTGGAAGCGCTTGATATTTCCAAATGGGCAGGCATCATGAGTTGAAGTGGATGTAGCATATATGAATGAGTAGAGGGACCTGACCGAAAAGGTTCCTGATTTTTCGAGCCTCCAAACAAGACTGTCGGGCTGATTGAGGGTGGGCATGGGTTTGGATAGACAGTCATGAAGAGACAGATACTCGGAGGCCTCGTTGTCATTTAGATTCCTATTGCATATGATGTCCCAGACGACGTGAGCAGTCGAAAGAGAGAAGCATCTGCTGATAAAGACATTCTTGTCGGGGGCCAGACGGTAAATAGAAGGGAATCGAGTTTTTAGGGCCTCTTCTCCCACCCATAAATCTTCCCAAAAGCGAATAGATTCTCCGTTACCCAACTCAAAGCAACAATTCTGACAAACAGCAGATTTAGCCCGCAAGATCCCTTTCCAGATTTGAGACGCCTTATAATACGAAGACTCCTTAGACCGCCAGTCCCCTAGAGATGTGCCATATTTCCCTTTGATAATTAAAGACCACAGGGCATTTTTTTTCTACACCTAACCTCCAAGACCATTTCCCTAACAAAGCCTTGTTCATAAATTTGAGGTTTTTGACGTTGGCACCCCCTTCTTTGAACCCTTTACAAACTTCCTTCCATTCCAACAGGTGGAATTTCTTCTGATTCTCCTTTCCGTACCATAAGAAATCTCTTCTGATCTTTTCGATGGACTTTAAAATCTCGGTCGGGCAAGCAAATAAAGACATGAAATATAGCGGTAGGCTTGTGAGAGCTGCTTTGATAAGTGTTAATTGACCGCCCAAAGATAGATATCGACATTTCCAAATGGCCAGAGATTTATGGAACTTACTGATAACCCTGTCCCACATAAGTTTCGGAGGGGCACCCACTGCTAGAGGATGTCGAAGGGAAGGATTAGACGTGACAACCAAGAATATTTGCAAAAGACTACAGCGTTTCAGGAGGGACATTGATCCCAAGCAACTTGGATTTCCTCATATTGATCCTGAGACCAGATACGGCTTCAAAGCATCGCAGCGCTGTGTGAAGATTTTCGATAAAATGGACTGAAGCCTCAGAGAAGATTAACGTGTCATCAGCGAACTAAATATGCGTAATAGGATTCGTCATCCCAGGCATCGCTATCCCTCGCAGAATGCCCCGATCTTGGCCGTTGATCAGCATCTTGGAAAGGGCCTCCCCAACTATTAGGAAGAGGAGAGGAGACAGGGGATCCCCTTGGCGAAGACCTCTAGAGCTTTTAAAAAATCCTTTGGGAGATCCGTTGATGATTACTGAGAAATGAGTGGAGCCAATGCACGTAGCGATCCATTTTCTCCACTTAGCCCCTAAGCCCATATGGTTAAGCATGTAAAGAAGAAAACCCCAGTTGACATGATTGTAGGCCTTTGCAATATCTAGCTTACAGAAAACCCCTTTGGAATGATTCTTGTGGCAGGAATGGAGAATTTCATTAGCGATCAACGCACCATTTGATATCTGACGACCTTTGATGAAAGCATTTTGATTTGGCGAGATTAGAGTGCTCATAACTTTCAACAGACGGGAGGATAGAATTTTGGCCAAAATTTTGTAAGGGCTCCCAATCAAACTGATGGGCCTGTAATCAGAAAACGACGCTACCCCAGAGCTTTTAGGAATGAGGGCAATGAAGGATGCCCCCAAACCTTTTGATAGCCTGCCTCTCTTATGAAATTTGTTAACGAACAAGAGGACATCGTCACGAACAGTCTCCCAGAAGGACTGATAGAAACAAATAGGAAAACTGTCTGGGCCAGGAGCCTTGTCTCCTCCCAACGCATCAACTGCAGCTTTAACCTCTTCCTCTGAGAACGGAGCCTTCTGAATAGTTGAATCAGACTCATTTAAATGGTTGAAGGAGAGAAGGTCCAGTCTCGGATGGAGCCAGTTATCAGAAGATAAGAGATCTGTAAAATGATTGATAGCCAGATCCTCAATAGTCTGCTTGTCCTCAATTCGAACTTCGTTGTCATGAATGCTAAGAATAGCCTTGGATTGAGCATTCATGTTAACTATATTGTGGAAATATTTTGTATTCTTGTCGCCCTCTGCAATCCACCTGACTCGGGCCTTTATCCTCCAGGAAGATTCTTCTTTAAGGGCTCTGTTGGAAAGATTTTGAATGATGCTGATACGTCTAGCTAACGTGGCAGAGGGAATAGGATTTCCGTCGAATTCTGAATCAATAAGTTGCAATTCCGAAAGAAGGGAGTCTATCTCAGCCTCTCTTTTTTGATTTTCCTGTTGACGCCACTCCCTGATCTTACATTTAAGCATCCTGAGTTTACAAAGAAGTTTATGCCTAGCAAAACCATCCACCTTGAAGTTAGAGCATCAATCTACAACCTTTTCACGGAAGCCTTCAATGTGCAGCCAAGAAGAACTGAATTTGAAGGGTTACGGACCCCAGTTGTTGTCTTCCATCACCAGCATAATCAGGCAGTGATCTGAGGTTGTTCTTGGCAAAGCCGATTGGATTGCCAAAGGAAAAGCCTCCAACCAAGCAGGTGAGACAATATATCTATCCAACCTAGATTGGACAGGGAGCCTGCGACCATCAGTCCAAGTGAATCTAGCCCCAAGAAGGGGAAGATAAATGAGCTCTTAACTCTGGATCCAATCCGAAAAACGAAGCATGGCAGATGACACCCTTCTTCTAGAGTGTTCGTCCGCAAATCGAATAACATTGAAATCACCCACTAGGCAAACCGAACCTACAAAGGATTGTCTTTCCTGGGTTAATTCGTCCCAAAAACCGCCCCTATCAGAGTTAACATTAGGCCCATAAACAACACAAATAAGACACTGAAAATTGGACAACTTACATTGGAGTTTGACTGAAACCGAAAACAAAGCACTAGACAAAGACAGAAGATTCCATTTGGACGATCTCCACCCAACAAGGATGCCACCCGAACTTCCCACCGCATTCAGCGTTGTCCACTTTGCATTGTTAGCTTTCCACAGAGTGGATATCAAGCTGTCTTTAAAATGAGGAACTTTAGTCTCCTGAAGGCACATCACGTTTGGATAATTTCTGCTAATCATGGCTTTTATTAGACTCCTCTTTTGTTTGGAGCCCACCCCTCTGACGTTCCATGAAATTATCTTCATTGATCAACAGTGCTTTCCCGGTTTCCCCGTCTCCTGTGCTTGAATTTGGAAGCAGATAGAAGTCTTGATTTTGGATCCAACCCATGTAGTTTTCGGTTGCCGCTGAGCTTTGATTTATATTTCGCTGGGGGTCTTACCTTAGGACAGGGTCTTCCTCTGTCCTCAATACATTGAAGAAGGGCAATGTAGTCTTCCATACGATCTCCGAAAGACAAACCAAGAGCTCTGCCCACATGCCCAATTGCATCTCTAATCCAACGTTTATTTTGCATCTTGCCAGGGAGGTCAGACCGATTCCCCACCACCGGCGGAGCTTTAGTCTCAGGATGAGCGATCATCTGGAGGGGTTCAACAGCTAAGACCTCATCGGAGGGAAAGTCATGAAATAGTGTGAGATGGCCCAAGTCTGAAGATTGTCCGGTGTAGTCATGTGGGGAACGGGGGGTAGAAGGACGGGATTGGTATTCAGAGTAGGAAGAGTCAAACGTGTCTCGCCCCATGAAATTGTCTCCAAGGTGGGGGGTAGAATTGGAAATGAGTAGGGGGGATAAGGTAAAAAGGTTTAGGAGTTTTCCAAATGGCTGAGGAGGATTGAGGGCGGGTGAGGTTTTCTGAGGAGAAATCGGTAGAGGATGGGGAGTGATGCATGATAGGTAAAGCTAAAGGTTGGATCGAGTGAGAAGGTTCAAAGGGGTCTGAGTCGGTTGAGAGTAGCCAAAGAGACCCGGATCCAGATCCGAGTTACCAATGCGGCTCGGCTCCCGAGTGAGGCGCGCGATCTGATGGCTCGACACGTAACGAGGCGGGGAGCCAGCGTCTGAAGGCACGTGTCGAACGAAACGTGTATAGGAGGCTGAAAGGGACGGGTCCATCACTTCGCTTGACGATAACTGCTAACCTGGCTGGTCCATGGACCGACGCAGGATTTTGTCTCCTGGGTAATCTGTCTTGTGCCCGATCCTTGAGACGTGTACCGTCATCTGGGATCCACACGTCGAGAGGTTAGGGCCACTCGTCAGAGGACACGACATACGATGAGCTGCGATTACAGAGTTGGGCGGCCGAAACGACGCGATCTCACCACGTGTTTCGCAAACGGCGCTGATGCGAGCTCCATTTTCAAAGGACGTAGAGGGAGTGTCAGTCGGCAATGAGGGTGTACCGCTGGAGCATGAAAATTGTATATGCGCAGTAGACGGCAGTGATGGAGCTTCCATCGGCGCCTGAGAGGGGCATTCCCTGATACGCCAGAGATCACCCCATTGGGGGTACATTTCGTCTAAAGGTTCTTTGACTACCAGAAAATCGAGATGACGATCGTTTACGACGACCCAAACGGCTGTAGGAGGAGGAGAATCCTTCTTCCTTCTTACCCTAACTCTGATAATGCCTAACTCTTCTCCAAGCTTGGTCTTTGAATCAAGTTCCAGAAACGACCTGAGATAAGTCACCACTGACATGAAGAACTCCTCAAACCAAAGTTCCATTGAAGGAGGTAGAGGAGGTTTCTGGGCGGCCGATATTTTCGGACCAAATCTCGCCCTCTGAACTAGCCGAGGCCGGCCTGCAAACTTCACACCATGCAGCATTTGGACAACTCTCACCAGTTCCTCCTTCGAGGACATACGCACCAACGCAAAGCCTCTGAACGTTCCGTATTGGTGATCTCTGGGCATGACCACGTCCATGACTGCGCCTGCTTGACCAAATACTCTCGAAATGTTAATCGGGTACTACCCTTCCGGATATCCCTTGACGAAGAGGGTAGGATACACCTGTCGACTCTTAGCAGTGGAAGATGAGGAGGTTCGCTTGCGTCGCATAACAGTCTGCCATTCGCTTGCATCGTACCTATCTTCTTTAGCTACCTGTTGTGATACCGACGAACTCCCTTGGAGTTATTCTCAATGTTTGACGGACCAGGGCCTTGCGAGTCTTTCGACTCGACCGAAGACGTGTCCCCCCAACGAGGAGGAGGTGGTTGACGCGTCTGTGTCTTATTCTTCACTATATGTTTTCCTTTATCCTTCTCTCCATGCCTATAGTCACGATCATCCATCACTTCCCAATCCGATTTCCAGTCTCTTATCGTCATCACCAGTCTCTCATTGTCGTCGCTGGTCTCTCATTCACTAGGAAACTCAATCTTGAATATGCATTCATGTTTGGGTTGGTTCCACATTCTTGGACCCAGTTAAAATCGGGACGGGCTGGGTCTGGGTCTAGTTCAATTAATTTTAATGGTAATATTATATTATTAAATATTTATTGATTATTTAGCAACAAGATGAGGTTTGCTACACATGTGCCAAAGTGGCCCACGTGTGTGTGATCTACTCCATCCATTTAGGTAGGCTTGACCATGTAAAAGTCCATATTTGATGATGAATCAACCAGAACTGATGCAGGACAATTAACCACTTTCTCTAAAAGCTCGAACTGTTATTGTATGACAAATTAATCCCTTTATCTCATAGCCCAGGCCCCACATCTCATGGGTTAGGACCTCGGCCGAACCTCCCTCGTGGGCTCGTGGGCTCCAAATCACATGGGCCGCCCACCTCGAGTGTGTCCCCGCATCCCACAGGCTACCCCACTCGAGCCCGGTGTGAAATGCCCCTGCATTAAGAACCCAACTTAAAACAAGGTCCAAAGACCTGATGGATACCTGAAGCTGATCGGATCTGCATTTGGGTCCGGGTCTTAAAAAACCAGACTTAGACATGATGGGCCCCAGATCCAACAACACCTGAACCTGATCTGTTGACAGCTGCAGATTGAATTATTGCTTTATCATGTGGATGACAAAGACTGGGTGGAATTTGAAGGTTCCTTACAATGGTCCGTATAACTGTAGATTAACAACTGATAATTTAGGAGGTATTCCAGCTCTGTTAACATTCTCAGACATGAAATCTTCTCACCTGTATTACCTTTACATCAAAATTTTAGCTATATGGTGGTTCTTGTGAATTGACCTAGTTTATTGTATGCTTCTTTTAGAATTTGCTCTGGCAATGTTTCTGATAAATCTAATATATACAGACGAGCCAACTTCACCTCTGCTGATATGAGGGAAGCCAATTTCAGTGGCTCCACATTCAATGGTGCTTATCTTGAGAAGGCTGTTGCATATAAGACAAACTTTTCAGGTAACTTTTCTTTTAATCAGTAAGACGGATTTCAAAATTTTCAGGTAGCTTTCCTTAAATTCAAATATAATGTTCTGCAATATATGATATGGTAAAATACAACATTTGTTCAGTAACCTCAGAGCCAATACACTCTCTTTAGACAGTGGTGTCCTATTGTTTAGTTACGTTGGCATTCATTTGCCCTGCTGTGTTCCTCTTTAGGAAATCATCTGCTTTTAGGCATTGAATAAACAAAAGTCTGTGGAAATTGTCAATGTCCAGAGAAACCCACGTGAGTTCACCCTTGTAATCCGGTTATGCAGATGAAAATGGAGGTGGAGGTCTGAAGTGGTTATGCAGCAAAAAGGTCCTTTATACCATTCATACTGACTCCTCTTATACCTTTTGCTGCTTATGCAAGTCCCTCAAACTTATTCTATTGAGAGCCTGTTTGGAATGTGGGATTTGGTGGTATGGAATCGCATTTGGTCCCATGCAAATTCCATCCGGCGTTTGGAAACGGTGGAAAGGATTGAATTAATCCAGGTATCATATCATCCAGTCCCAACAGTAGATACCGCGGGTTTCTGGTGGATTTCAAAATCCACTACATCTGTGGGCCCCACATTGATGCATATGTTTTATCCACGTCGTCCATCCATATGCGCCTTTTACACGTGACATTCGAGTTGCATATGTGTACAGGTGACCGGCATCAATTGTGAAATCCGGTTCGTTGATTACAATTCAATGGTCCACCAAATGCAGGTTTCACTTAATACAATGTTTTTTCCAAAGAAAGATTTTGATCCCAAACATGGTATTGGATGGTTAAGATACCATGGTATTTCCCGACATGCAATCATCGTGCAATAATGATGTTAATTCCATTTAATGCAATTCCATACCATTTAATCCCACATTCCAAACAGGCCCTTATATTATGAAACCTTATATTATGAAACTAAAACTATGCTATTTAGCTGTAACTTAGACACATATGTACAGATAATATAATTGTAGTGAAAATATATTAATATGTAACTTTTAGTTCACAGAAGCATAAGTTCATGTATCTAGATGAATACGAATACATTAAAATTAGATAAGGCATCACCATCATCACCACCATCATAATCTAATCCTTATCCCAACTAATCGCAGTTGACTACACAAATCCTGTTCTGCCATTCCACTCTATCAAGGGATTGGAATGTCATATTTTCAGGATTCATGATGAAAACTATGGCGAAAGTTTCACACAGTCTACCAACTTTATGCAACACTCCTCAATCTGGTCTTGGGACTGGCAATGAGAGCACAAAACTCCCAATAATCTATCTCATAGGTTGATTAAAATTAGATAGGTAGTATATGATAATTGCTGCTTACACGAGAAAAGGATCTTAAGGGTTTTTTTTTTTTTTTTTTTTGAATTAAAAAAAATATATCTAATTGCCATTCCAATGTGCGTCAGATCTGTTCTGATATTGTTTCTGGAGTGGTAGAATTTTTTGTTTTCTTCAAAGAAAAAGGGTGTCCATGTTACAAGGTGCATTTCAAGTTTTAGATCCTACCTTCAAACACAGCTTACCTGTCAATAAATAAAATACAATAAAACAAACATCAAAAGCATTTCAATGTTTCTGTTTTGCATGCTGCCTCAACATTATTCATCTTATATAAGTTGAATTTGATATTGCATACCATGCAGTTAGCTTGTGACAAAAATTGTTTGTCTTCTTTGGCTGTCTAAGTGGGGACGTTTCTGGCCCTTGGGCAACTGTTGACTAGCTATGTTCCTGTTGCTTCTTATTTCCCACTGAAGTAGTCCTTAACATTTCTACCTTTTGTTGTTATGTTTTATAGGTGCGGATTTGAGCGACACATTGATGGATCGCATGGTAAAGAAAGTGAAATTACACTAATGCATCCATGTTCTATGCAAATGAGATCAAATTGTTGCCTCATTTTTTTTTTTTTACCTGTTGGCATGCCCATAGAGAACATGTATTGTGTAAGCAAAGTGTTGCATGGATTAGATGCATGAGTGATTACATGGTCCTGCTTATCAGCAAAGCATGTGGTTTGCTTACGCAAATGATTCTGTACATGTAGCCCATGCTTTGGTGATCCGAGCTTTTGGCGAGTGGGCCCCACCTTGGATAATGAATGCCCTGGAGATCTCCTAGATCAGAAGATCCTAAATCTTTTTATCCTGCCATTTTTAATGTCCAAAGAGGAATTTTGCTGTATTTTTCTCTCTTTTTTATTTTATTTTATTTTTAAGGTTAATTGATATTTTATTAAAGGCCCACCGACAAAAACTGGCAAGAAAAGAATACAAGAAAGAGTAAAAGAAAGGCTATAAAGCCAATTTCTTCAAAAGAGAAGCCCACTCAGAAACGAGGACCGAAATATGGGCTATAACCATTTCGACAGGAGAAGTAGAATTTCTAAAGCAACGACCATTCCTCTCTGTCCAAACTGCCCACCACACCGCCGGGAGGGATATGTGCCAGCGAGCCCCGTCCTTGATAACCAAACATCCTCTATGCCAAGCCCACAGAAGATCCGTGACATTATCAGGCATAGGCCATGATGGAATGAAGAAGGAAATGACATACGACAGTTTGGAGGTGAAGGGACAAGAAATGAAAAGATGATTGATTTGTATTGATTTGTAGGATACCATATTGGAGGGTTGGAATCTTCCAGTCCTGAAGATTTCCAGGGCCTTCCACCCATCAGATCAATGGTTTGGATCACGGAACCATAATCCTGTGGGTCAGCAGACTATACACATGCTGATGTGCAAGAAGTTACAGTTCCTCCTGAGTCTGATATAATGAGGTCGAGGCCTATGTATTCATGGATCTGTTGTATCGAAGAAAGAAATGGGTGTTCACAAGCATTCTGCTTTGGGTGACTGGAGCTAGTGATACCTGCGTGGGCTCTATGCATTTAACGGGGTGTTTTATGTAGAACCAAGTACCCAAAAGATCCAAATTCCCGTCACAGTCAAATAATCAATTGCATGGCACACATTCAATCTCGAAGCACGGAATTCACTTGGATGTAAACATTTAATAGAAAAATATTGACCGCGTGTGGCTTTGGACTTGGAACATTGATTGTAATAGGTCATTGATCATGAGCCAAATTGCCGAGCTGGCATAGTCAAACCTTTGCAACCTAAGCTTACAAAATCTGTGTTCTAGAAAATAAGCATGTTATATAATGTAGAACGAAGAAATTTGCATATGATATATTTTTGTGATAATTATTATTATTATTTTTTTTCATATTTTTGTGATTTTTTTTTCCCAGGATACATTGTGATCATGAAGATGATTTTTTGAAATCCTTTTTCCCAGGTTCTTAATGAAGCAAACTTCACAAATGCTGTGCTCGCTAGATCAGTTCTCACCAGGAGTGATCTTGGTGGTGCAATCATCGAAGGTGCTGATTTCAGCGATGCTGTTTTGGACCTTCCCCAGAAGCAGGTATTATGTGGAGAACGCAGGATTATTTTCCCTTTGTTTGGTTAACATGCTAAGTCAAACTCGAGTAGCAAGTAGAAAATGGGTTCGTTACTGGGATGTGTGTCCTGTGGCCCACTTGAATCAATCAAGGTGCTTGTGGGCCACTTTTTTATTGCAAACCAGGGTAAGATTCTCACTTTTAAAACATTAAGAGGGGGGTTAATTGATACTCTTGTAGAATGGTGATGGTTGATACTAAAACACTCTGAAATTATACAGGTGGCATTCGTTAACTCAAGTAGTCAGGTTAAACGACCTAAATTGTGGGACCCACTGTAGATAGGTCATCTTTCGAAAATCAGACTGATTAGACAATCATAACCTCTGATTTGTGGGCACTTGTTTGCTGAATTCAGACCATCAGCTATTTTTCATCTTTACCGTCCTATAAATGCCTACCAACCAATTAGGTAAATAATAAAATCAGTGTAGATGTATGGTACCTCTAAAGTGAGGTTCACTGTTTGGACGGTTTACATTGAGTTACTTTTATACCATGTGTATTGAGTTTCAGTGCCTGTATTTCAACCATGACACTACCGGAATATCAAAGGTATTTTTTTAGGAGAATACATTCCATAAAACATGAATGGATAAATAAGCCTTTCCACATTTACCCCTAAATCTAATACATTTGTACTCCTATCGAACAAGGCTTTTCAGTAAATCACTAATACAGTTTAAAGTTTTGTTTTTTTTTTTTGGTTTATCATCCCACTTGCATATAGCACAAACCATGTCCAATGCACACCCCCACATATGCTAGTATGATACACATGTGAGAGATCTAAGTTGTCCATTAGGTAGACATGATTTTGCTTTGGCCTAAAAAATAAGGCTAGTCCACTCAGTAAGCCGGCCACAATGTATGGAACAAATCCACTGTTGAAAAAGAAATTAGCCAATGGCACATATTCAACATGCACATCTGGGCGCCAGGTTATCAGGTCACCCTGATTCTTTAGCCAATGAATCTAAATATCAAGGCCTAGTTAATGGATGGGTGGATCTCTCACAGATGCCACATTGTCACATGGAATATGGGGAAATGGCTGCACAATGTGCACACGCATGTCGTATTTGAACCTCCCTTTAGTCTAATGTTTTAAATAGCGGTAGTGTGTTGCGTAGCATTCAACCATCTATAGCGTGTAGCGTAAATAGTGTAAGCTACATGATACTTCTATTTTTTAATTTTAAAATGGAAAAAATATAAGAAAAAAAAAGAAGCCTAAAAGATGTTTCATTTTTTCAAGTAAAAGCATGTTCAAATAAGTTATTAATTATCATTTATCAAAAGGCAATCCACCAAGGTATTCTGTATCGGTATCGGTGGGCGTAGCGGTGCCCACTGTTACCTATACGAATATGCCCTATATCGGCCGATACGAGGTCGTAACGGTGCATTTTTTTTTTTTTTGGTCAAAAAATTATGGAAAAATATCCATTAAATCCGGAATATTCTAAATATTCCAAATATGCATTCATTTATAATTTGGAACATGTTTATGGTGGTGTAACGGTCCACTCTTTGGTGAGAAGTTGTATCGGACTGCCTGATGAATTTATGAACCTGACAACCTGGTATTGGCTATATATCTTTTATATTTAATTATCTAACTATATAATATCAATATGAATTAATTACAATGAATCTAATACCAAAATATCTCATATTTGTAAGTATTGGTGTATTACATACCTTGTGACTTGTGTACATTTTATTTCAACATACAATCTAGGGACTTTTATGTCCAATTATATAATTCATATATCTAACAAATTAATATAATTTTTTCCAATAAATCTTAAGAAAAAATTTGAAATTATATTCAAGTAAATAGTGTTGTTGATTTAGTGTTGATTTTGTGGACCATTTGATGCCCCAAATCAACGTTAAATTCATGATGCATTTGTTGTATATCCATGCTGTCCATCCTTTTTGCCAACTCATTTTAGGGCATGGTCCAAAAAATGAGGCAAATCCAAATCTTTGGTGGACCACACAGTACGGTTTGAATTCCCTCAATTAAAACTTCTATTATTATTTTTTAAGCGACTTGTGTTTTCCTTGATCCAGGTCCATGCAACCTTATCAGTAGTTTTGATGGTAAATAAACATTATAGTGGACCAAAATAAGTTTTTAACAGTGGGCATTCAATCCTACTGTGCGGTCTACTTGAGGTTTGGATCCGCATCATTTTAGGGACCTGCCTTGAAATGATCAGGAAAAACTGATGGGTAGCATGGATATATGATACAACACATAAATCAAGGTGGGCCGCATGCACTAAAACAATGTAAGTGCACAGTGGGCATTCAATCCTACAGTGCGGTCCACATGAGATTTGGATCTGCTTCATTTCAGGGACCATGCCTTGAAATGATTAGGAAAAACTGATGGGTGGCATGGATATATAATACAACACATAAATCAAGGTGGGCCACATGCACTAAAACAATGCAAGTGCACAGTGGGCATTCAATCTTACTGTGTGGTCCACTTGAGATCTAGATCTGCTTTATTTTAAGGACCATACCTTGAAATGATCCGGAAAAACTGATGGGTGGCATGGATATATAATACAATACATAAATCAAGGTGGGCCGCATGCACTAAAACAGTGCAAGTGCACTAAGCGGTGTGTGCCGCAGACCACTTAAAAAAAAAGGTGCATGACTGTTTTACAGCCATGCCACCCGTTCATTTTTTTTCGAGACCAAGAGAGGGAGAGAGAAATGAGAGGGAAAAGGGGAAAAAAAATGAGAGGGAAAGAAAGGGAAAATGAGAGAGAATGAGAAAACAAGAGGGAAAGAAAGGGAAAAAGAGAGAATGAGAAAACGAGAGGGGGAGACGCAGCAGGGCCGCAGCAGCAGCCCGAGGAGAAGAAGAAGAAGAAGAATAAAAGAAAGGAAAAAAAAAATATACGTTTTTTTTTTTTTTTTTTTCTATTTTCTTTAGGCCTGTAACAGTTGTTACGGTACCGTAACGGCTATTACGAGCACAAAAAAGAGGGGGTGGCCGTTACGACCCCGTAACGCGTAACGGTCACAGACGTATTAGCCGATATGTAAACCAAATCAAATCATTATCACGTTAACAACTTTCTAAGCAAACCACTTTAATTAATAATGTCTAATTGAAACCACAAGTCACCAGTATGAAAAGAAATTAAAATTCCACAGGTTGAGAGCATTAAGTGCAAAATACAATTATTATTTATAAAAAAATGTAGTGTGCGCTACATATGCTACACGTACACTACATTTTCCATGCGTACACTACGATGCTACGACCCTTGTAGTGTATGCTATGACACTACATATGCTATGACCCCTGTAACGTACGCTATTGGGGATTTATGCCATTTGTTAACGTTGCATAGCGTCGTAGCTATGCAACAGACGCTATTCAAAACATGGTCTAACCTTTAATAAGTTTGTGATCCATGCACACTCCCATCCACGCACACCTCTGTATGGTGCACGCATATGACATGTTTCCTATGTATCGGGTAAGATCCATGTGTGGATCATTGGGCAAAAAGATGAAGCCAGTTAACCGCCAAGTGGGTTGCACTTTAATAAGAGCAATGGATGGTCTAAAAAACTTACAAGTTTTTCAGACTATCTATTTTTTTCCTTCTTTTATGTGCAGCCTACTTAACAGTGGACCAACATGGTATTTGGCCACATGATGTACACTGTTTCCTGCCTAATGCTAATGTGCAGTGTTACTTGGACACACGGCTTGGGTGCCAGGTGTCGAAGTGTGTTGTTTAGTGTCTGACATGGAAAACCACAAAATCCTTGGGCACAACGACACTACCATACAAAAATGAATAATATTTATTTAAATAAAGAAAATAAAATAAAATAATGAAAACATCAAAATGATCCTAATTAATTGTGATAAGGCTTGGATGATGATTATGCAAACATAAAAAACAATTAAAATTAGAAAATGATATTCACATAGTTTCAATAAAATCCAATTATTTGTAATATAAACTAATAAATAATCGACTAATAAAACATAAAAAATCATCTCAAGAATTTTTTTTTTGGTTCAAGCATCATTCCATTAAAAATTTTGAAATCTCAACAAAAGAATAAAAAATAACAACAAATCTTGTGCCTTTTTTTATATATAAAAAACTTGTGGTTTGTTGTTATGTGTCCTATCACTCGAAGTGAAAATGAACCAAACTCTAGATAGTGAGGGGAAGTCCTTTTGGGTAGTTTATTTAACAATTATGTTTAGACACCTTGCTTGGTATCCAACACCCAACAATTTCGGATGACATCACTAGGACACTGTCTATACAGATTTTGAAGTGCCATGTTGTGTTTATGAGTGTCCCATTGTCTCCAAGTGGTGCTATCGATTCAATGAGATCTCGACACCCGAGTCGCAAAGAAATGAATAAGAGTACACCAATAAGAATATTAGACTAGATAGGGAGAGAATTTTATTGATATTAAACTTCTTCTCTTACAATACTAAATAAAAAATTTACACTTAAATTTTTTGGAATGACTAACTCATACACCCTCTCCTGTTATAGACCCTAAATGAATCTTTAATTAAAATCCCTCCAACTAAGAGATTGGTTTCAAATCAATCATAATTTATTTCAAACTAATCTAATCTACTTAAGATGGTAAAAGCCTAATAATAGTAAAAACAAACAAAGAAATAATCCTAATTACATCTCTAAATCAGCCCATATCTTCAATCACATCAATTACATGGTTAAATCAGCCCCTCACATCCGCCAAAAATAATAAATTATAATTCTTGATTTCAGCCCCCAAATCTATAAATAAACAGTTCAAAAAGCAGCACATGTGGGGCCTATAGTGGGTCTAAGTGGGATGGGCCCTAAAATGGGCCTAGATGGGCTTGAGTAGGCTATGGGCCTACATTCCCCTAAAAACTCGACTTCGATGAGTTAGATGCTTCATACAAGTAGTAGATGTTCTAATCCAATATTTTCAATTTTTCGCCTGTGATCCATATACATTCAGAATATGGCTTGTTCTTCCATTTCACCAAGTATTGCCTGTATTAGCCCATTGTGTGTTAGTAGTTTTCATGTGCATCACTAGTTCAATTTCTTCCTTCTTTTTCTTTGGGAGTTATTCACCACATCAGATGCCTCGCTATGGTACTAAAATAAATCTACCACATTGAAAGTTGGTAAGATATCCAAGTCATCTAACAACTTGATTTCATACGCATTGTTACCCAACTTCCTCTTAACTCAGCATGGACCAATTTTCTTAGACTTGAACTTATTGTAAGTTCTCCTTGGAAACCTTCCTTTGCGGATATAGACCATAACTAAGTCACTTTCTTTATATATCTTCTCACGCTGATGTTCGTTCGTAGTTTCTTGGTAGCTAGTGTTGTTGTCTTTAATCTTCGTCTTTATTTGAACTTGTAAGTCTTGGACATACTTGGCGAAAGCGTCAACATCTTCGCTCACTTGATCTTATACCGATAATGGTACTAAGTAAAGTACATGATATGGATTTCTCCCATTTACAATCTCAGATGGTGATACTTGTTGTAGGCAAACCCAGCTTTGGATAGAGCCAAGTCCCACAGATACATTGTCGCCTATGATATCCTCATGAGGTTAGCAAGCTCCTGCTGGCTACCTCAGTTTGGCCGTCTGTTTGAGAATGATATGTACTAGAGAATTGAAACTTGCCCCAATCACTTGCGTAAAGTACATCAGAAGTCGCCTACAAACTTTGAATAACGGTCCGAAATTATTATTTTCGATACCCCATGAAGTCGCACAATTTCTGTGAAAATTATGTTGGCGATATACGTAGCGTCAATTATGTGAGATAAATTCACACTTTGGATCTTGACCATCCACACACTTGTTGAGTATTTTGCAAAAAATGGGGTCCTCTTTGAATTGTTCTTTTAATGCTTTAAATCCAAAGACCTCCACAGTGAGAGTTCTTATTAGAACTATCCTCCTACTCAAAGCATTTGCCACTTTGTTATGACTTCTTAATATGTGACGCAAAAGAAAAGTATACTCTTATAGGAATGCCATCCACTTCAAATGATGAGCACGCGGCTTATTTTGGGAGTTGAGATATCTCAACGTCTCTCGGTCCGAGTAGAGAATGAATCCCTGATGAATTAGGTAATGTCTCCAATATTGTTGCGTTTGGACTACTGCATAGAAGTCAAGATCATATGTGGAGTAGTTTTTCTGTGCAACATTAAGCTTCTTACTAAAGAAAGCGGCTGACTTTTCTTCTTGACTCAACACCATGTAATGCCAACATTTAAAGTGTCGCTTTTCACTTCAAAGACCTTACTGAAGTCTGAAAGTGCAAGAATTGCAGCCTGTGTCTTTTATTATTATTATTCTTATTTTAATGGCACCAGCGCTTTAGTTCATTCAAACTTATCTCCCTGCCTGCATGTAATCAATGATAGGTACAATGATGGTGTTGAAATTCCAAATAAATCCCCTGTAAAATGTCGCCAAGCCATGGAATGAACGAACCTTCAAAAGGGTTTGTGGGGTGGATCACTCCGTAATGACCTTAATTTTCTCCTATTCAACCTTGAACATTTCTGTAGACACAATATACCCCAAAAACACAATACTATCACTGAGCAAATCATCCTCCAATCAGTGTCCCTATAAATAAGCACAAAAAGGTGTGGACAACAGAAAATAAAAATAAAAATAATAATAATAATAATAATAATGGTGGTGGTTCTCATTCCATGAGAAAAGCTTTCGGTTTACAGTGCTATGGTTTTCCAATATAAGTGTGATCTTTTAAAATCAATGTTATTATCTTTATTATTGTCTAACGATATTAATCATTCACAATTATTTAAAGTGGTTTAGGCTGTGGTTGGTTGCACCAAATATCATGATACACCGAATTTGACTGATTAATCATGAAATATCATGATATTTCATGAGATTTGGTGCAACCAAACGCACCCTAAGCATTATAGGAAGCTTCTCTTAGTTAATGTTTCAATTTCTGTTCATTGTGCGGATCACTGCTATGTGCCAAAAGGAGACCTTATACTCACTTCTAAAACTTGCGACTTTGACTCGAAATTCCACGAGCCAGCTAGACTCCCCAAGATTTCTAGCTGAATCACTAGGAAACTTGCTGGTGGGTGTGGCTAGTTCTCGAGTTGACTCGTCGACTGGGCTGAGTTGATGATACTTACCGCTGCTTAAACTAAGTCCCTCGCTTGGTGAACTCTTTTCTTTTCTTTCTTTAATAAAAGACTAGGAGATTGTGAGTTTTGAACTCTCAACTGCAACTAAAGCAAATATCTGTAACAGACGCACCAAGAGCAGGATTGTTCATTCTTCTATTTTATATATGTTAAAATCAACATAACCATTTTAATATTTATACCTACTATAAATATTTTCAATGCAATTGGTCTCAAGTCACTCAAGCTTTCTAGTCAGAGTTGCTTTGTCAGGTTTGTAAACTATGCTTCCTTTGAAGGATTACTTGCTTGTAGGGACACTCACTGATTAGCAAGATCTATGGGCAGGGCTGGGCCTGGGGTTGGTTTTGACCTGGATTTTAAATTATTTGGGCTGGACCCGCTGGCCCAGCTAGTAGGCCCATTTGATATTTGGATTTTGCTTGGCCTGCGCCCAGCTCATTGGCAGCCCTACCTAAGGGGTTCTATCTACAAGAACCATTATCTTAATAAATCGGTATTTCTTTTTTCCCTTCGATTTTGGAGTTTTGGTCATGTGGATTATTTAGTAATCAGTTAATGATTTGGTCAAGAGTTTAATGCTAGATTTTGTTTGATTCAATTGTAATTATCCATAATTATCCAGTGTTTTGGATACAAGAAAGAGAGACCTTAATACACACACACACACACGCACACACACACACACACACTAGAGATGCTTGACACTGTTTATCTTCCATTAAATGGATAATTACTTTCTATTAGTTATCCAGATGCCACTGATTCAACTGTAATTTTTTTTTTTTTTTTATAACTTCAAAGTAATTCATTTATTTTCACAAGCTCTAGCCAAACTGGCTTTATTACTTTTGCACCCAATGCCATTTTCTTTGGCTAGTAACCAAATGAATTGCACTCTTGACTCATATCTACTGAGGCTGCAACTTAGTTGATCCACAACCGATTGACTGCACCCAATTTTGAGTCAATTCAGGTTGGGTTCAAGCTGAGCAAATTTGGGCCAGGTTAGGTCGTGCTGCAAAAATCACTTTGTGGTTGGGTCAGTTTGGGTTGAATTCAGGTTTGAAATTCAGGTCAAGTTGTGCTCTTGCGGTCGGGTTCGGCTTGAGTTGACCATTGACCTGATCCAACCCGGCCGAGTTACACCCCTATTATCTGCTTGTATTTTAGCTTCATTATAGCCAATGAGAACCCAATGCCCATTACATGTGCAGCTTTTAAAGGAATGACCGTACTATATACACAGCAATTTCTATCTAGTATCATTCAAATTGTTTATATGTTTATGCATACAGGCTTTGTGCAAGTATGCAAGCGGGACAAATCCCGTAACTGGGGTCAGCACAAGAACAAGTCTCGGATGTGGAAACAGCCGCCGTAGTGCCTATGGTACCCCGTCTTCACCACTGCTAAGTGCCCCACCACAGAAACTGCTTGATCGGGATGGGTTCTGTGATCCAACCACTGGCCTCTGTGATGCCAAGTAAGCTGAGCTCAATACCACAAACTTCCAGTACAATTTGTATATAAACGCAGGGCGGAGAGAGAGCAAGAGAGAGGTGTATGGTGTAATTGTTATATTCCCTATCTGTTGGCAACCCTATATACTGTAAATTCATCTTTGTTGAGGCATTGCAAAAATGAGTTGTCTTAGTCTTTTATTTCAAGAAAATTGCAGACCCAAATTTACAAAAACAGATCTTCATTTCGTTTACTTTGAAAGCCAGTAGATGATAAGGAACAATGTGCAAGCAGCAATCACTGCAGCGAGGATAAGGGTGTCTCTGGAACGCTTCCTTTTGATGGCACCTGCAAGTGCATGAGAAGTGTCATGCCCTGCTGTCTTTAAGAAAGCAAACATAGCAAGTAGAAGGAAGTTGGAAATGACAAATACCTAGAAGGCCACGAATTACAGGAAACTTGTCACTCAGTTGCTTGACCTTCCCTTGAACATCTCCTAGCAGAGTCCTCTGAGAGCCTAGCACAAACCTCGTCGTTTGAGCTTGACTAATGACATCATCGATCTGCAAAAAAGTGTGGTGCATTAAAAGTTATGCAGGAGAGAGTTGATGTAATATTCCATAATTAAGTCTATTGATTGTAGTTTGATGGATCTCCTTTATTAATCAAAGTAGAAAGGCTGCCAAGATGCCAATGCAGTCATAGATTATTTTGTATATCCAGATGCATGATAATAGAAACTCCCAATTTGGAGAATGAAAGCACAATCGCCTACAAGAATGATCTTAAATGCAATCAACTTCATCTTCCAAGATCCACTACTCACGGAGAGGAGCTTACGCAAGTCGGTTTTCTGCCAGTGATAGCAGCTAAGCCAAATAGGCACAACAAATGAAGAGAACGACTGAAACAAAACATTACGTGGGAAACATTTCTAGAAACAGAACATGAAATGCTCCCTATTTTCTTTTTCTCAACTATGTCCAATGTGCTTATGAACACAATTAGTAAAACTCCATATTTAGAGAAAAAAACATATAATTTCTTTAATATTAACAACTCTGTTATTTCCGAGTCTCTGTCTCGTTAGATGAGCTGGTAGAGACTGTAGTAGTGTGTGTAAGTGATCCAGGATTCAATCCCTGATAGTGTTACCTTTAAAAAAAAAAAAAGTCATTTTCCAAGGTTGTTTAAAATAAGACATTTTTTATTTTTATTTTCATATAAAAACTCACTTCATTAAAACAGTTAATTATTGAGGGTGATTTAAAGATGATTGGGTGTCATCATATCAATTGATAGAATAAGCGGAATGCGGGAAAGTTCAGTGGAAATGGATCATATTATATGGGATATGCGGAAATAAGGATTGGAGAGGAATGAATGACATTAACTCTATTTGATTACTTGTCAAAATTGGTATGCACAAAGAAGTAATAAATAATCCTCCTACTTACCTTTTTATGCAAGTACATGCGTAAATAGTTTTTTCACTCACATTTTTAGTCGAAACCTGTGTCAGACATGAATTTTCATCCTCTGATTTATTTTTATTTTTCCTTTTTCCTACCATTCCTATTCTTTGCATGGATTTTTGACAGTTTTACAGGACAGAAACCAAATTAGATGTGAACATTTCCCTACCATTTTTTGCCAATGGTGTTTTAGTAACTATGGGTATGACATGGGAATGGAGAAGTTAACATAAAGTATCGCGCCAATGCACTCTGGGTGACATTAATTCTCCATAATTCTGATGTCAAGATTTTACCATGGGAGCCATCATTTACACCCAACTGATTGATAGAAACACCCACACTTCTACTTTTGGTAATACACTAGTACAAATTCCCTTCTACCAAGAGTAGAAAAGAAAGGGTGAAAGTCGTAGATATTGTAAAGTCGCAATCACAAGTCAACAAAGAACACGTAAAAGAAGGGTGTGATAGGAAGATGGGTGACTCAGGTGAATTAGAACACTAGTTATGCATACAACTTGCAGGATGCTTTAAAAAAAACAGAAAAAAGAATCATCCAGTTCAAGATTTCATGAAGCCGGCATAAAGCCACTTACATAATTCAAGATTTCATACTGACAGAAATTCAGAAAAGAATTATCCAGTTCAAATTTAGTTTGGCTTTATTAAAATGTCTAGTACTTTTACACCCAGTTTGGAAGCTGAGCAGGTAGCATACCCACTCTCCCTTGAGGCATTGCCAGGGATTAGACTGCCTTTACCACGGTGATCAGAGAGGCAGTGACACTGATGCCCCAGCAAAAGAAATGAGTAGACGCAATGGGGGAACCACTACCAGAGTGGTATGGGAAGCCAGTCATGTTTAAAACCTAAAAAGGACTGCAAGAAGCTAGACAAATGAGTTCTAATTTTCAGTTTCATTCAGCTTTTATCAAGACTTGTGGGTTCATCTGAGCCAACCAGATCCTGATGAGATGTTGGGTCAACTTAATGATTGGACCAAGTCACCCGGTTCAAATCAAGTCACTTGTTCTACGAGAGGGGTGAGTCAACTTGATCTATAGGGAGAGTCTAGTGGATACATGTCAGGAAAACTGCAGAGCTAAGTTGTTAAGAACCAAGTTTATCTATTTGAATAGTAGATGGTTTTCTTGAACCAGTATGTTGCCTTGTTAAATGTACTTAATGACATGTATTGCAATGCAAAGTGGGTTGGACAACATAAATAAATAAACAAATAAATAGGTTCAAAGCTGAGAGATCTTTCAATGAAATCTTATTTTGAAACTATATATTATGTCGTCGTCATGACGGCTATTCGATCAAACTGGAACAGTCCCTAGCATCCACTTTTTTCTACAGAGCATCATGCATGGTAAAACTTTGATTATGGACCTTATAAGGATGGGCAATCTCCCCCCATAGAAACCCCAATTCTGAGATTTGGGTGGGTGTGATGTGCCATCAAATTTCATTAGTGATGGATGTCACATTCCAATCTCAGTCCACGCACCAGCTATTGATGTGATCCCTACCTTGCAAGCATCCATATCAGTGAAGCCAACCCTAATAGACTTTATTGATAGGGACCCAAACAAATCACATCTATAGAACAATATAGTTATCAAAGATGATAGGAAACAAAATATATGCCCATTTCAAGCTTCGTAAATCCATTCCAGAGAAATCAGTGCAGTTCAGAGAAATGCATACCAAACATATTCTATATTGCCTATTGTGCCATTCAAAGATTTATCCTAAAAGCAACAGCCAGTGAAGGGACAAGCAGCTCACATTAGTGATTTTTTTTTTTTTGGCGATGCATCTCCCTAACAAATTTGTCCATTAATGCAAGTTATTTTCAACTACTGGGTTTTGCAACATCCGCATCTAAAAAAAAATCATAATGACAACAACAAAAGAGCTTGATCATTGTCCAAGAAAGCTAATGCAAGCAGGTACAATCGCACGAGCATGTGATGAAGATATGGGTCATGAAAAGACCAATTCGTGGGTCCTCCGGCTTATTTGGTGGGCCCCACGCATTGAGTTGTGTAAAGGAAGTTTTAAGGCGGTATGGATTCCATGTGTGGTTGTAATTTGATTGTTCATCATCTTTATTTAATAAACATTTTAGGCAGAATTTTAATACGATCTTATGTGTCATTAATTCATAATCAGTTTTAGAAATTTTGGGAGATTTGTATATTGAGTGAGCTTTTGTTTTGTTTGTTTGTTTTTTTTTTTTTTTTTCTTTTTTCTTTTTTACTTTTTCCTTTTCTTTTGGGAGAATTGACAATGATTTATTGTAAAGAGCAAAAGGTCAAAGAAAAAAAAAACAAAGGCCAATCTTATATCCATCTCTGACCCCTTCTTGTTTTGTAAACAACAATCATTCCTTTCCTTTCATATTTCCCACAAAATAGCCATCATCAGTCATCACTAGTTTCCTCCAAATGATCTCCTTCCTTCTTGGTTGGCACCTGTCCAAGATAAAAACAAGCTCGAAATGGACCCCAACATCACCCAATGTAAGTCAAAACGAGAAATGATTTTTATCCAAACCTTCCAAGTGAAGTCATGGTGAATGAGAAGATAGTTCACCTATTCCACATCTCTCATACACATTGCACAACAATTTGGAATTGGAAATGACCTCTTTTGGAGGTTGTCGATGGTGAGAATCTTGTTTTTGCCCATCAACCAAGTGAATGCTGAAACTTTGGGAAGGGCCTCTAATGACCATAGAAAAGAAAGATAATCTCTTCCTACCCCCGAAGAAGGATGACCCAACCGCTTGTAAAATGATCGGACCGAAAAACGCCATGACTTTTTGAAGAGCCACACTAAAGAGTCCGTTTCACCTGGATAAAACTTGAGACGATGAAGCCATTCCAAGAGGCGAACAAATTCCTCCACCTTCTTGTCCAAACGATCCTTGCGACAAGGGATAGGAGAGGACACTCATCAATCCACACATCCTTCCATAATCGAATCTTTTTACCATCACCACAAGAGAAACGGATCTCCTCCTTGAATTTACTCTTCATTGATGAAACCCCCTCCACAATCTAGAAGATTTGTAAAGGGAGGAGCTCTTTACCCACCATCCTCCTTCCCGAATGACATATTTACAAGCTATTGTTTCCATCCATAGCCTTGCTTCCTCCACTCCGAATCTCCAAAACCATTTCCCTAGAAAGGCACGGTTCATCTACTCCAAATTCCTTACCCTCGCTCCTCCCCTCCATATATGGTTCACAAAGCTCATCCCATTTTAATAAATGGAATTTATGCTCAACTTCCGCTCTTTGCCACAAAAAAATTCCTTCACAAATTCTCCAATCTGTCCAGAACTGACACCAGGCACTTGAAAAGAGACATGAAGTAAATTGGTAAGTTTGACAATACCGACTTTATCAACATCAATCTATCCCCCAAAGAGAGATGTTTGCTTTTCCACCGAGATAATTTCCTTTCTACAAACTGAAGGTGCGAGATCGAAGGCAACCCTCTTCTTCTTCTTCTTTTTTTCCCCCTTCCCACGCCAAAGGCTTCAATAAGCCCGACTGACTGACCCTTATCTAGCATTTTGCTAAATGCTTCAACTACCACCACAAATAGAAAAGGGGAGAGCAGATCCCCTTGCCTCAACCCTCTTGAAGCCCGAAAATAGCCCTTATGCGATCCGTTCACCGTAAATGAGAACCTTACAGATGTAGCGCAATCTTTCATCCACTGTCTCCATTTCCACCCATAATCCAATCTACCTAACATAGTGTCTAGGAACCCCCAATTTACATGATCGTGCGCCTTTTCGATGTCCAACTTACACACAATCCCCTTCTCCCCTTCCCTATAGCTTGCATTCAAACATTCATGGCTATTAAGGCACTATCTAGAATCTATCTTCCTACTATGAAAGCTCCTTGGGGCTCCAAAATAACTTTGTTTAAAACTACTTGAAACCTTGTTGCTAGGATCTTCGCAAGAATCCTATATGGCCCTCTAATTAGACAAATAGGGTGGAAATCATGAAGGGATTCTGCTCCCTCAACTTTCGGACTAATGGCAATAAAATAAGCTCCTAATTCTGTTGACAAGCAACCCTTTTCCTAGAATTCGGCAAGGAAGCTATAGTCTACCTTGATTAAATCCTAAAGGTTTGGAAAAAAGCTATCGGGAAACTATCCGGACATGGAGCTTTATCCCCTCCTATGAATCCACTGCCACCTTCACCTCTTCCATTGAAATTGGCTTTTCTAGACTTTCTGCTTCAGAAGAAGACAGTTGGTTGAAAGGCAGATCTTTAGATGTGATTTCTCTAAAAATAATCATCTTTAGATTTACAAGATCTCCTTGGATATATTTTTGTATTTTGGAGTATATAAAGGCTTCTAAAGGCCATTGTATGTAAGAGTGATGAAATGCAAGCAAGCACGATCACAACCGCATGTGATGAACATATGAGTCTATGGCTGTCAATGGGTACCCTGACCCAGTCATCCAAATGGATCCAACCCAATATTAACGTGTCTATCAAGAAATCAGGCTGGATTCAGTTCTCACCTTTCATGACCAAGTTAAATTCGGGTCGAATTCAGGTCAGGTCCATCTACTAGTACCAGTTAAAATGGGGTCAAGTTGGGGGGGGGGGGTTGGTGGTGTCCCAAGCTTTTGACTGACATGTGGGATCCCCATTCATCAATTGGGACCATTCATTAAATAGTACCATCGGGAGCAAGCCATGGTGCAAGAATCAGGCCGATCAGATGATCCTACCCTATGAATGAGGCCAATTTGTTACAATGTTCAGTTTTTTTTTTTTTCTTGAGCCATAGATCACATGATTGGAATAATCAAACCAAGTGCAACTTTGGAATCATAAGCAATACAAAATTGGATCTATAGGATGGATGGTTCAAGATGATGATAGGACCTACTTTGTTTATCATCTCAATCTTGACTGTTCATTTTCCATGTTTAATAGGATCTTATGTGTCATCATGCCATTAGTAGCTTTCTATTTTGGGAGATTTGTATCTCGAGGGATCTTTAGAATATGACTTTAAAAATGGCACTCTAGATTTGTAGGATCTCTTTGGATCTAGCTTTTGTATTTTGGCCAATATAAAGACTTTTGAGGCAATTGTATGAGAGAGTTGATGAATAATAGTTGAAATGAAAAAGATGCATGAGTTTGGAGAAAATATTTTATGGCAAAGGGAGGAGACCCTAAAAATGAACCTCTTTGAATTGTGTGGGTTGTACAAAGATCCTTCTGCTCTTATTTTCTCTCTCATTCACATCCTATGTCAAAAGCCTACAGAGCAACTCTGATACTGTAAGCAATGAAGTCTTACTTGATTTATGCTTCCATGAATTGAAGCTCGTTCTCGTAATAAATGCATTCTAGGTGACATACTCCCAGCTGCCTAGATGAAGCATAAGAAAATAAAACAGGTCAGAGAGAAAAATATAGAATACTTGGGCAAATGAAATTTATGACTGGAATCTTCCTCACCTTGTATTCACTGATATCATCCCTTACAGAATTTAGAAGCTCAGCATGTTCCCTCATGGAGTTTATGTTTCCTTTTGTTCGTCTAAATTCCTGTAAAAAAAATAGTAATAACCTAATGAGGCTGAGAGTGGCACCAAAGCAGATGAAAGAATAAGATGATACAATCCTGGTGAGAGCAAACAGTGTTATGGAAGTGCAACAAGCCAATACAGCAGAACTCACTTGTTGAGATTGGATCGCCAGGGACTCATATGGAGAGAAGCATAGGAGAATGATATATCATGATGAACTAAAAATAGAGATGAAGTTACGACGACCACAATGAAAGATCTGGTAAAAGTAAGAAAAGAGTAACCTGTGTAAACTCGTGGAGTATGTCCCTGTGCCTTGCAAGCTTCTGGGTAACTGAAGTGGTAGGTGTTGCAGACGCAGCACATCGACTCATGGAATCATTGATATCTAGCAGCTTTTCAAGCAAGGACTGGATTTCCATTTCCATTGACTTCCATGACCTGCTGGATCCAACAGTTGGTGACCCATTATCTGCATAACCTGCACCAATAATGTAATTGTCAATAAGAAGGGCATTTGCCATCCTCAATAATTCAAACTGTTAAAGAGTGATGGAAGTTCACACATAGATTCCTTATATATTTGAATTTATTGCTACTGAGTTGTTAACTCGGTGGAACTTGTATGAGTAAAACAACCCATGTGGAATAGTAGAATACACAAGAGTCAATCACTAAAAATGTATAACCATAGCTCACAAAAAGAATCACAAAGGTAGATCTTCCAAGTGCCAAAGGAATGCTATTTAAAGAGCAATACCTGTTTATCCATTTACAAAGAGCCAAATGATTGGCCGTAAGGACAGAATTCTTCAATTTAAGGTTTGATTACTGCCACATGCATATAGTGAGACTGCACATGACCGACATGCATTACAATTTCACATAACTTTGTTTTTTGGAAGATTGTTACCCATCAGTTATTGGCTTAGGGTGTACCCCAATTACTCAATATATTTTTGCAGAGTGGATGGTTCCCATTCTGCCATATTCTTGGAGAGGGGCAGAAAACTGAAATGACAATATGCGGATACGGTTTCCATATTTTTTAGCCCCAAAACATTATACATTATGGTTCAGGTCCTACACAATATGCAATAGATATCAAATTGGGCTGAAAAATATTCTGCCCACCTGACATTTTGCTGGGGCATCCAAAACATATATATTTCAAGGCTAGGTTTATCATTAAACGGCAATAATAAGTCTGAGCTGGTGATTGTGCAGTAGCAGGTTAGCAGTTAAAATAACCACATTATTCCCAAAGAGAATGATGACCAGATTACCCATCTAAAATAGATTTTTTTTGGCCAATGGCCAAGAACAAGAGGCTGGTGGTACTAAAGGTGTTCAGTTCATGGGCACCACAAGCAGACAACTAAACTCTGTTCAATTCATGTGCCATCATTACAATTTTACCATGATAAACCAAAAATGGGAATTGTCGGTCAAATGCAATGTTTTTGGGAGATAAGGTATTGTCATTTGTATTTTGTAATCATTGCACTTTTGCAATACATTACTGATGTAACTTGCAATCCAAACAGGCCATCATTTTCCTCTGTTTTGGTGCGTCTCCAAGACTTGAAAGAAGGTGCAATATCTTATTCAAATCTAGATAAGAAGTGCCTCCTTACCCTTTACACAGGTTATGTGCATCAACCTATAGTTATCCCCTTCCCTTATTTCTTTCTCTATCTTATTTTCCTTTTAGTTCACATGCATATAACCTCATCCAACCATTGTTCTAATTCCCTTACTTTTATAAGCCTTAATCTCTAGTTCTCAGCCACAACCACTCAATTCAATTCTTTAAATTGACATCTATAGTTTGCAACCCCTAACCTGTGCTTTAAGTTACTCCTATTTCCTATTCACCTATAACCTCTAACCCAATTACTACACAAATATATTTGAAACTCCTCAAAACTAAAATTTTAGCTTTGACTACCCTTCCGGCATTAGAGGATCAAATGAAACATTGTCTAGAAAATCTAATAGCTACTCATCAGATGTTGGCTTAGGGTGTAACTCAAATTGTGGGTTGAACAGCTATTTTTGCAGAATGGATGAGTATCTATTCTGCCATAGTGCCATGTGCTCGGACAGAAACAAAAATCACATTATGAGGGATATGGTTTTTCCATCTGCTAACCACAAATAATTGTGTGTTATGTTTCAAGCCCCACATGAAATGTAACACATCAAATTGGGTCACTCCTCTTTTACAAGGACATCCCAATACCCCTTTAGAATTCATGGAAAGGAAACATCTCCACATCTAATACGTCACAGTGAAGTTTGTCATAAAATGAAAACAACTAGTCTGAGCTGGCGAGGGACCATAGTAGTGAAAACAACCACAAATATTTACAAAGAGAATACCATCCATCTAAAATGGAAATGTTTTGGCCATCAGCCCAAGAACGAGAGGGAGGGTGCAAAAAAGGTTCAATTCGTCAACAACACAAGAAGCCATAAACACACTGCAATTTTGGCAAATGATGAGGAGAGTGTGGGAGTAGATAAAGAGTGCTACAGAGTAAAGATATTTTCTTTTTTTAATTATTATCACCATTGAGGTCTTATTACAATGGAAGTGTCCATTCTCTAAACCTATTTTGATGGGTACATGCCATGCTATGAAAGTAAGACTATGCATTGAACAAAAAGAGGTTATCCTTCTCTTCAATAAGAAATATAGAGATTTTAAGGTTAACGAGAATCAACAGTTTTATTGATGCAGGACAATTAACCACTTGCTCTAAAAGCTCGAACTATTAGAGCATGACGAATTAATTCCTTTATCTTATAGTCCAGGCCCCACATCTCATGGGTTAGAACCTCGGCCGAACCCCCCTTATGGGCCCCAAATTACATGGGTGCCGCCTCCCACAGGCCGCCCACCGTGAGTGTGCCCCTGCATCCCATAGGCAACCCCACTTGAGCCCGGTGTGAAAATGCCCCTGCATTAATCACCCTTGGTGAGGAATCTCGAACACGAGACCTCTCGCTCTGATACCAATTTGATGCAGGACAATTAACCACTTACTCTAAAAGCTCGAACTATTAGAGCATGAAGAATTAATTCATTTATCTTATAGCCCAGGCCCCACATCTCGTGGGTTAGGACCTCGGCCGAACCCCCCTCGTGGGCCCCATATCACATGGGTACCGCCTCATACGGGCTGCCCACCCCAAGTGTGCCCCTGCATCCCACAGGCAACCCCACTTGAGCCCGGTGTGAAAATGCCCCTGCATTATTTATCCACATCTCCTTGCTCACAAGGAAGTTGACTGCATTTAGCCTCAGCAACTGACATAATTGACTGAAGCTGCTAAAGGCTGTGTTATGGCATACAAGCGAATCAAACTCACGATTCAATTAGGAGCCATGTCAAAAAGCACAAAATGACATTTGTGTCCACTCTAAGCAGCACCTTGACTGATCATTCACACAGAGCTTTTCAAGGGGCAGTGAATTTCAGCTCATGCTATACGCTAGAGGTCTTGTACATAGAGCATAGAGAATGGTGGAGTTATGCGAGTTATCTAAGGGAGACTTGTAAAGAGAGTAGTATAGTTATCTAAGGGATTGTAGAGTGAGTAGTATAGTTACCTAGAAAGATTCTAGAGTGTTCCTGGCTGTTGGATGATCGTTGAATGTGCCATCCTTGCCATCCCTAGAAGGTTTTTACGTGTGCATAAGGAGGGGTCCTCATTTGTAACCAACCTCAGAATGAGCTCTCTTGTATTCTAATGCAAAACAAGACTCTTGCCCTCAAGACTCTCTAGTGTGCTCTTTTATCTTTTCCAAGTAGCTTGGCTACATTTGGGTCGTTGGCTGCCTCAACTACAAAGGGGTTGTGAGTCAAATGCTACATGGTCTACAATTGGGGAGCACTTAGGGCCTGTTTGTTAACGCTTATTTTTTGCACTTAACGCGGAATTGGGAAAATGTCCCGTGTTTAGTGGTGTTTGTTAATGTTTTGTTAACGCGGAAGAAGGAAAGCGCTAAGTGGTTTTTCACTGAATTCTTTCCGCGATAGGAGTCTAGCTTAATGGCAAACGCGGAATGCGCTCCGTGAGTTTTTCTAATTTAAAAAATAATTCTTCCAAAATTACCCCTTTTCAAGTTAGCACGGAAATTTTTTTCTCTTTAAATTGTTTGTGTAATACAAAACCAACTTTTAACATGTAAAACTTCTTTATGCCCCACCATGATTTATGTATTTGATCCACACCGTCCATCAACTTTTTCAGAACATTTAAGGTGTGAGCCAAAAAAAAAAAGGCAGGTCCAAGGATTAATTGGACCACAAGGTGGGGATTGAACGTCCGCCATTAAAGACTTCTTGGGAGCTGGAGAAGTTTCGGATCAAGCTGATATTTGTCTTTTCACTTCATCCACGTCTACATGACCTAAGGAATAGGTGGATGGTAAAAGAAAACATCACAGTGGCCCGTAGAAAGGTTTCAACAGTGGATGTCATTATTACTGCAGCATCCTTTGGTGTGGTTCACTGGAGCTGTGGACCTACTTCATCTTTAGGATCACATATTAAAATGATATGAGAAAAATGATGAACAACTTAGATAAAACACTTACATCACAGTGGGCCCCACGGAGCCCTGCCTGAACGGGGGTAGGACGCAATCCGCGTTTGAAGCGGATGGGCTGGGGGAAGCGGATTAGACACTGCCAGGTTGAGTAGCGAGTCAGATACTGAAGTGACGTCACCAAGTTGTATGGGCCCCACTGTGATGTATGTGTTTTATCCACACCTTCAATCCATTTTGAGATATCATTTTAGGGCGTGATCCAAGGAATGAGGCAGATAAAAAGTTGTAGTAGACCCCACCATAGAAAATAGTGGGGAGAGTGATTCTCACCGTTGAAACTATCCTAAGGCCCACCATAATGTTTATTTGAAATCTAATCTGTTCAAAAGTTTAAAAAGACATGAAAGAAGGTAAACACAAATATCAGGTTGATCTAAAACTTTTGTGGCTTTTAGAAGTTTTTAATGATGGGCGTCATTGCCCCCACTGTTTTCTGTGCTGGGGTCTATTGGAGCTTTGGATTTAACTCATTCTTTAGATCTTGCGCTAAAATGATCTCTCCAAATGGATGGACGGCGTGGATACAAAACATACATCATGGTGGGGCCCAAGAAACTTGGTGACGTTAATTCAGTAGCCGGTCTCGCTACTCAACCTGTCAGTAGCTAATCCGTGCCCGGGCTGGGACGGAATTGGGAAGTGGATTGGCTAGTGTATTGACGTCAGCAAGTTCTGTGTGTCCCATCACGACGTATTTATTATATCCAAACCGTCCATCCATTTTGCGAGCTCGTCGTAAGGCTTGAGCTGAAAAATAAGACAGATCTAAAGATAAACTGGACCACACTGCAAAAAGCAGTGGGAGATTGAATGTCTACCATTGAAACCCTTTTGGGGTCGCAGAAGTTTCAGATAAATATGAAATTTGTTTTTCCTCTTCATCCAGATATTTTTGACCTTATGAATAGATTAGATGGAAAATAAACGTTATAGTGGGCCCTCCGAATTTTTTAACGGTGAAAATCATTATCCCGCTGTTATTTTTGGTGTGGCCCATTTGAGTTTTGGATATGATTCATTTTTTGGATAATGCTCTAAAATGATCTCAAAATTTTGATGCGGTGTGGATATAATAAATACATTATTGTAGGGCCCATGTAACTTTGATCTCCTTTGAATTGTTCGTACAACTCGGACCTCGAGGAGCGTCCGCACTCGTCTTCACACGACACGTATCTACACTAGCTATATAGCTGGTGTGTGGTACGAAAACGGATTGGCTACTCCCCCTGCCACTAGTCCTGTGGGTGGTGGTCGATGCTCAATGGCCCCCATGATGTATATGTTTCATCCATTCCGTTCATCCATTTTTACATATCATTTTTTGTTTCTATCCCACAAATAAGAGGGATATAAATCTCATAATATATGTGGTCGGTGGTCTGTGACCCCATGATGTATGTGTTTCATCCGTTCCGTTCATTCATTTTAACATATCGTTTTATGTCTCTATCCCACAAATAAGAGGGAACTAAATCTCAGGTGGACCACATCACAGGAAAACAATAGTGACTGAATATCCACCATTGAAATCCTCCTAGGGCCCACTGTACTGTTTATTTGACATCCAATATGTTGATTAGGTCATACATGCCCAGATGAAGTGAAAAAACAAAAATCAGCTTGATCCAAAACTTTTATGGCCCCCAAAAGGTTTTCAATGGACAAAGCTCATTCAACACTGTTTCTTGTAATGTGGTCCACTTGAGATTGGGATATACCTCATTTTTTGTCTCATACTATAAAATGATCTGGAAAAATATATGGACAATATGGATGAAACACATACATCATGGTGGGGCCCACAGAGCACCGACCATCAGCCATTGGCTGGTGGCAGCGGGACTAGCCAATCCCGGGCAGGAAGTTCCTGTGCTGGAAACCTATATGGGCCCACCCTGACTTCTGTGAATAATGATATTTTAATTTTCTATTAAGTACTTCATATTTAATTTAAATTAAATAGAATAATTTTATTTTCATTTAATAAAAAATAATTTCTTTGTAATGTAAAATATTTCCAAACAAGAGATAGGGGCAAATGTGTCAAATTAACATATTTCAGACATGTCAGATGTTTGTTAACAAACAGGTTGTTTCAATTCAGTACTAAATTTTCACACTTCAGCCATAATTACCAAACAAGTTTTTTGACTTCAGATTTCAGATTCAGGCTTCAGATTTCAGATTCAGGATTTAGACTTCGGATTCAGGCTTTAGACTTCAGATTTAACAAACGGGGCCTTAGGCTGTGAAAGGCCACTTTAATTTGACAAATACAGCTTTGTCTAGAAAGCATGGAAACCCCATTTGGCATTGAGCAAAATGGAGGAAGTCTATCAAACCGGCTCCAAAAGGCAACAGAGTTTGTTCTTCTAGTTTGGACCGATAACCAATTCTGCTCAATGCTATTTTAAGGCTACTACCTCATTATCAAAACCATCATTAAAGGAGCATATACGAAAACCATCATTAGTGAAAACTACTTCTTCATATAAATACAAGGAAGCATTATCTGAGACATACAAAACACACCCTTTATGACAGTTCCAAGGATTCACAATGAGGAAGTAACCCTCAAATCGCATCTATGTTCCTTCTGAATCCAACTCTTAACTCAAAAGCAATGTAATTTTCAATTCGAATCCTAGTCCTTCAACATGAATGCCAAGGAAACTACAATTTCGTGATTCCGACACCTTACAACACTAACAGTCACAATTGTCAAATTCTGCATGGAAACATGCTCTAAACTGATCATCCAAGAATCAAATCACGACCGTGAAAGAAGAAATCGAAAGATGCCTGACCACATGAATTTGCAGGATCGTGTTCACGGTCACAGCCAATCTCTAACATATCAGATCCAAATATCTCTTAACCTTTCATACCCATAATGCATTTCGATGCCATCTCAATTGGGTTTTAGGCGAGATCAAGAAAAACACAATTCTCAGGTTTCTATCGTTACATCCATGTAAGATCAAAATGGAGAGAGAGAGAGAGAGAGAGAGAGAGAGAGAGAGAGAGAGAGAGAGAGAGAGAGAGAGAGAGAGACCTCCTCCTTGTGTGTATCTTGCACCGAGCTTGGCATAGGAAGAGAGCTTGACGTCGAGATCTCCCTCGATTTTCCTGGCTTCCTTCCTTAATTCCTCCCAACCCGATTCCTGTAGCTCCAAATTCGGATCCCCCATTTTGAATGTGTAGGAAGATGGGATCTCTCTCTCTCTCTCTCTCTCTCTCTCTCTCTCTAATGATGATTTTTCTTCTTGTGAATTCGGTTTTTCTATCGTGCGCGCTAGGATTCCCGTCCCAGATCAGATCAACGGAGATGAGATGACACCCTTTTCTCACTCTCTCTTTGTTTTTGCTCCCTCTTTCCCCTTCATTCCCTCAATCTACCGAAACGCGGGTGCGCCACAGGCTATGGGGAATTTGCGGTACACGTGACACGGTGTCGCGCGTGTGAATATCCAGGACCTTTCATTGGAAAGGGCCAGTGTCTTCGTGGCGTAGCCCAAAAGTAAGAATCATCGTATCAGAGTAGAATGTTCACCGTTGGAAATGTTTCCAAGGCCATGTTGTGCGGTCCCTTTACTTTCGAACGGGACTAATTTCTCCCAAGTTATACAATGACCTATCGCAAATGATGAATATAATGAATTTCAGGCTTCTTCTCTCAGACAGGTACGCGCGGATTGCTAGTTACAGGCTGCCCTCCTTGAGGGGCCCACTGTAATGTCACCATTTATCCATTTTGATATATTATTTTAAGGTATAATACCAAATATAAGGCTCAAGTGGACCACACAGCGGGGATTAAACAGTTACCGTTAAAAACTTTTTGAAGGAAAGTGTTCTTATACCCTGGAATGATACGTAAAAATGAATGGATGGTGTTGATACGTGTCAGTATAGTAGGGTGAATCTCTCTAGCACTACTCGTTGCAAGCTCCGTGTCCTCAACTCGGAACGCTCCCAACAAGCAAGAGCTTTGAGTAGCCACCGTGATATATGGGTTTTTATCTGCACCGCCGGTTCATTTAACCGTGACATTTTAGGACACTCAGATCCATAGCTCAACTGGCAGACTGAGTGGAGATACCTCGTTTCAACACTTGAGGTCTTGGTATCGATCCTATGGTAGGTGGCTAACATGGAGTGTGTGTACTGACATGGGTGTGTACTAACCAGCTAACCCCAAAAATAAAAATAAAAACTGTGACATTTTAGGACCAAAAGTTAGGTAGATCTAATGCTCAAGTGGACCAAACTACGTGAAGCAGCGGTGATAATGTTGCTCTCCGTTGAACCTTATAGACACCCCACCAAGGCTAGCAACTTGACAAGACATAAATGACCCTTAGGAACTAAACCGAAACCTCAACCGCAACTATTCCTTAAACTTGATTCAAACCCTAATCGAACCTAAGCCATTACGTTACCATAAACCTTAATTCAAGCCAACATCCGAACCAGAGCATGCCCAAAAGTCGATCCATTTCTCAAAACATTTCCAACCATTTTGAGCCAAACATCCAAAAACAGGCTTCAGACCGATCTCATGGCCTAAAATTGTCCTACCGGCCAAACCGCGGGAGCAACCGTACCCGAGCAGTAGTCTGACTACTGCGAGTGGTAATCTGACTACCCCCGGCGGTAATCGGATTACCACCCTCTCTCGACAGATGTATCCTCTGAGCATATAGTTGTCTCCCCTCCAAAAGTCAACTCTCCCACCGAATTACTCCTAAGTTTCACCCTATTTATCATCCCACCAAAGCCTAAAGACCAATAAAAAAGTGTCACGTGGCATTACTCTCCCTTCAACCAATCACAAGCTGTCATGTCAACATTTACCCTCCGTAAACCCTGGAACTACCAAAATGTCATACCAAAATGCTATAAATAGCTTCACTTCTCTTCATTTCACACACCCAAGACCAAGATAAAGAGAATCCTTCAACTAAAAGAGGAGAGTAAGAGTGAGAGTAAGAGGGAGTACTTGAGTTCTCAAGCTCCCATCTTTTCAGCCCTCCTCTAGCCTCCTCTAGCCATCTCTTAGCCTTACAATCCTATTTGGGTCAATCATTTCCAACCATGGTGCATCCAAACATCCAAGTTATTTCAAGTGCAAGCCAAAGATCATGCAATCAGCACTAGCATTCATATTTTATCAATCACATCATTACTTTCCTTATCAACCCCCCTACTTCTCTAGGTTTCCATTGAATGTATGCTCTGTAACTTGTCAGAACTCTGGATCTTGTCACATCAGAAACTCATGCTAGTCTGGTCCTCTTACATGTCATTATAATATCTCATATCTTTTTTTAAATTTCATTTTTAGACATTCTCTGGACGTATGCTCTGTTCTGTGGCTTGCCGAAATTTCGGACCCTGCCACATCAGAAATCCAAGTCTGCCTAGTCTCGTTGAATGCTTTACATCCTATCATCTTATCACCTAAGATCATCTTACCACACGAAGTAGAGATTGTACACTCGTATGGGCAGAGAGGGTGCTTAATACATTCCCTCTTTGTAACCGAGGTCCCTTACTCGGAATCCCGAATCGCAGATCAAGAGTCAATTTAAAACAAGAGAGTCTCCGGATTCTCTAGCTTTACATATTTTGCAGGTTCTAGCCGACTGCGGGATTTTGAGTTAAGTGGCTAGTGACGACTCTAAGTCTACATTGCATCATCAATCCAAATCAGCCGAATCACCCCCCAAAACAAACATAAATCTACGTGGGCGCTAATTTCCAAAGTTCACAGAATGAGAACTCCATTGGGGATTTGCTAGCTCGCACTAGTTGATACCTGATTCGAAAGAGTGTGGTAATACAATCTTAAGGGATATTGTACATACAAACATTTGCATTCATACTTTGCTATAAAAAAAAATGAGCGTCGATCTTTGGCTTGCACCCATTCAAGACTTCTGCTCACCCCATGCTTATCCGATCTAAAGTTGTCATGGAAAACCAAAAAGAAAAAACCATTACGCCTAAAAGGCACTCTCGGATGACCTGAACTCATGACTAATAATACCGCAACCACCTCATCCATGGACGAAATGGCCTAAAATCTCAAGGCTTTGCAGGACTTTCTTGCCCAATGTATTTAAAGAGAGGTTGTCCAAACTATACAAGTGTCATCACCTAGTGCCCCAGTCATCTTAACTTTCCAGCATCCTCCCCATAACGGGAGTAACCTTCAAGGACAATCTTCCGCAACTGAGAATCCTTTCCAGCAGCCTCTCACTAATGAGAACCGCTATCAAATACAATCTCCCACAGTCAGGGATCCCAGACAATTCCAACATCTTCTTCCTAATAGGAGATCCAATCAATTCCAAGGCGCAAAACCCTTCTCGACCGATCTCTCCAAAATTGAAGAGCTTCGGGAGCAATTGCGAGAGATGTAGAGGAAGCTACGGAAACAGCAGGGGGTGGATCTCCCACCCACCAAGTTCAGGGATCTTTATCCCTTCCCTGATGCAAAGGTACCTCAAAACTTTGAGGTACTAAAATTCAAAAGATATGATGGTATGGGGTGTCCTATGAACCATTTAAGAGCATTCTGTGAAAAGCTTAATACTATGGCATGTAATGACGGAGCGTTGATCCGTTTGTTTCAAAAATCCTTGAAAGGCGATGCGTTAGATTGGTAAACATCATTAAATTACCATTGAATTAAAACTTGGGAACAACTTTTCCAAGCTTTCATTGATCGTTTTGTATACAATCTTAATGTATTGCCTAAAAGGGTGGATCTTGCTACCTTAAGGCAGAGGAATGATGAGTCATTGTCAACTAACGTTGGACGGTAGTTAGCCATGACCTCTATAATGAAAACACTCATTGATGACGAGGAACAAATCTACATGATCATTCACTCGGTAAACCCGAGTATCTCTGGATACTTCGTCTCGTATCCATATGCTAACTTTCCTTAACTCATCTGTGCTGAGGAACAAGTCGAAGCCAGAATAAGGACTAGGAAGATCTCCCCTTGGTGGCCTCATCAGGCCTCCCCAGTACAACGGATAGTGGAAAGAAGGCCTATTGGATATGGGAATGGTAACGGAAGTGTTCCTGTCCTCCATCCAATGGAAGAAAATAATCTTGTCGCCTCTACCCAAGGCGCATTATTCACCCCTCGACAAGGACAACAATAGCAACAATCAAGATGGAATGTACAATACCCCAATCATGGTCAGCAGATGGGGATGGCCCGGGAGCCTAGGTAGTTCACACAAATAGCCCAAACTTACAGCGAGATACTAGCCGTGCTAGTCCAAAAGCAAATACTTACCCTTCTACTGCCCAGGTCCCCACCAAATCCTTTACCACCAAATTATAATGAGAATGAGTACTGTGTATACCACCAATCTCGAGGCCACACAATGGACCATTGTTTTACCCTGAAGCATGCAGTCCAAGATCCGATTGACAACCAAACAATTGTAGTTACCTCTCCTGCTGTTGCCACCACCAATTACACCCTCAAAAATCCCCTACCACTATATTAAGTAAGCCCCATCTCATTGGGCACTCCTGCCACTAATATCATTCAGGGGGAATCACCTTGCCATCTAGTTTAATCCATCCATACAATCAACGCCAACCCAACACCAATGCCCCCAATTTTGCAAGGGGCATACCCGACCAGTTCAATATCTGCGCCTTTAGATATGTAAGGGGCATCTCCAGTCAGTCCAATCTCCATGCCCCTAAGTCTACAAGAGGCACGCCCAATCAATCCAGTCCATACATCCTTTGTCTTGCAAAGGGCACCATTTGCCTATCCAACCCCTACTCGAACCATCATGCTCCAAGAAAATGCCCCTTCCTCGATCAACATGCCACATACCCTAACAAAATCAGGGTCCAACTTCAATCATGCGGTGACTTTACAGGAAGGACATTTTACTTTGACTAGCTCTACTCAGTCTTCGATCCTTCCAAAGAAGAATTTAGGATGGGTGGTTCCCTCCTCTAGGAGACAGGACGAGAGAGAGATTGAAGTCGAGATTCTGATTAGTCCCGAAACATCGACCATCACTTTTCAAGTCTTCGACATCACAACTTCATTTCATCTCTTCCCTTATCGATCTTGGATCCACAGAATTAAGGCTATCTCTTCGACTCTTCGCCAAAAGGTCAAGCACATTTTCAGAGACAAGGCGCTGATTATTCTGGATGATCCCAAACAAACTCTCCTAATAGAAGCAACTAACCATCTAGAGCTACATATCTCGATCATAGACATACAATGCTCTAATGCGAACATCCCATACATGGTCTTGAGTTTGAAATTGTGAATTGCATGCCTCTTGCATGTTCAATCGGATCAAACTATGCCTTCCCTCCAGTCGAGCACCAACATTTTTATTATCAACTTGAATATCAAGAGAATGCAGGCATGAGAGGACTGAAATATCTACCTCCTATGGGTGAGGTAGCAAAGCACAGATGTATCAAAGGAGGGAAAAATCAGCAAGAGGAGGATGATCTCTTCATCCACACATCAATCAAATCCATCAGAGAAGGGATCATCTATCCAGTTGGTAGGCCGAGATCCACCGTAGAGGATCAAATGAGCAAAATGAGCCTAACTGAGCTATTTGAAAATGACTCGGGTAAGGGACAAGAATTGTCCCTGATTGACTGAACCACAGTCTGGGTCCCGCATGACCTGGAAGAATCCAAAGACTCACAATGCATCAGGGATGAGCTGAGAAAAGTAACATCTAGCACCAACTCAGAGCCCAATCCCAAACTCATCACAACATTTAGCCACAACAATGAGGGCCCACCTACTGATCCTTTTGGCCCCGCCTCCTAAGAGGAGGGAGTGTAGGGCAGTAGTTGGTTCGCAGTCCCCATGACGACATAATAAAAGAAAGTAGTGTTTGACTCCTCGGGCCGAATCAGACAATCTCTGGTTCACATTGCCGTCTTTCACAAAAAAATTTAAAAAAAAATCAGAAAATTTTAAAAAGCCAAAAACACTAGATATTTCTGAAATCCCAAAAAATTCAGATACTTGTCAAAATAAAAATTAAAAAAAAAATCAAAAAATTCCCAAAAGCCAAAAACACTAGATATTTCAAAAATGCTAAAAAATCATATATTTGCCAAAATCCAAAAACAACAGAAATTTCTTAAAACACAAAAAAATAATAAAAAATCTTTAAAAAATCAGAAGCAATAATGTGCCAGGTGTGTCTGTCAAAACACTTGAGTTTGAAATCAACTCATATGATTTCAATCTAGAGTTATACTTCAAATTCATGGGTTTAAACGAAGCCTAGGATGTGGAAAGTGATGATCCAACTCTCGAGCTAGAGGATTCCCTCAAAAGGTTCGAAACAAAAGCTAATGTCGTTGCGGACGATTTTGAAATCGTGAACTTGGGATCCCCCGAGCTCCCTAGAAAAAACGCATCAAGAGATCATTACCTCTTGAATACAAGTAGACAATGACAGAATTCCTAAGGCCCAGGGCTCTCTAACTTTGGGTTCTCCTATGGAGCCTTACTCAGATCAAATGAAGAACCAATCATACACCATCTGCTAGCCCGAGGTCAAGCCCATTAACCAAAGTTGTCAAGATCATGTCTGAAGTCCACAATGGAGTCCTACTGATGAACAATGGAGATAAGCTATTGCAACATGTCAAGAAGTCCCTCAATTATCTAAAACATGTATAATAAATCCATGTGCATGCTTTGAATCTTTATAACCTGGTAACACCCTAGCCCTTTTTCATTATGGGGTGTGGACATCATCGAAAGAATGAACTCAAAGGCATCCAATGGTCATGAATGCATTCTCGTGGCAGACAAAGTGGGTAGCGACAACATCCTACATCATGGGTACGAATGAAGAAAGAAATCAAGGAAAATGATTGGTGGTAAGCTTAATGTAACCAACTACATCTCGCAGACATAAAGCACACAATGATCACTGGGACCAACGACAAACAAGTCTGAAAGAAAGGTTAACGACATAGTAACAATGCACATTTCATCATTACGCCTACTAGATTCAGGGGACAAGTTGAAGCCATCCTGGAATGATCGTTGATCATTCACAAAGTTCTTCCGAGAGGTGTCATTCGTCTCACCATCATTAGGGGCAAAGATCTTCTAGAGCCCGTCAACGCTGGCAACGTGGAGATCTATCATCAGTAATCCTACCTGATTATGTCAACAACCACAATCATAAATTTAAAGACAAACAACAAGCGGTTAACATCTTGAGGTACATTCCATCATCATTCCTTCCCTCCAATAAGTGTCCTAAAAAAATAAGGGTTCAAAAAAAAAGAGAGAAAAGAATGGATGAATAAAAGTGCACGGTCAAAAAAGAAAAAGAAGAAGAAGAAGAAAAGGAAAAAAGGAGTCAAACTAATGAGTAAGAACACAAGTCACCAACCCATTTCCCCTCAAGATAGTTTACCCCGATGTCAGCAGCTTCATGGTCGTGATTGAAGACAAAGTCAGGAAGCTCACCAGTTGACCAGCAATGAATGAAGTCTAGCCTCCCGCCTCTGTAGAAGAAAAAGAGAAATCAAAAGAAAAGTAACGTGCCTAAGAAAAATGGGTGAGGTGAAAACCTGAAAGGGCACCTCGAGTAAAAACAACGTGCATGTAGCGGACTTGGTGAAAACCTGAAAAGGCACCAAGGGTAAAAAGAGCACAACTGCCAAGGGGTAAGCAAGAGCAATGACCCGGGACGTGGTGAAAATTCGAAAGGATGCCATGAGCAAAATGACGGGAAAGCTGGTCGTGGTGAAAACCTGAAAAGGCATTACGGGCAAAAATGACTAGAAAAGAAACCAAAAATAAAAAAGTGTAGGTACAGAGGAAGCCAAAGCAATGAGCAAAGTGAAGAAGCACAAGGAAAAGAGAAGTCCCGGATTAGATTTCTGTCAGACTCTACCCAAATCCAAGGGGCATGATCCTAGTATGCGCTACTCTCCAGGATCCCTAGTAAACAACTCAAAATACTAGATTCGACGTGGGTTAAGTTCAATATTCTGATTGCACAATCTAGGCAAAAGTTCAGACATAAGCACACACAGACTACATGGCACAAAAATTTTCATTTCATTTTCATTTTTCATATATAATCTTATCCCTTCAAAAAAAAAAATTACAAAAAAATATACATCCCTGGTGAATTCAATCTCGATTGCAAGGGATAGAATGCAAAATGACGGATCAGATCCTTTTTTTTAAAAATCACAAAAACATGTCTTTCGATAAATCAATCTCCTAATAAAAGCCAAATTAGTCGAACGGTCCCGCAAAACCACCAGTGGAGCCAACAGAACTATCTGGACTTATTCTTAAAAAAAAATGACTATAATAAAAACTGAACGACAATGCCCTCCCGTGAGATCGAACGGATCCTTTCAAAAGGCCTCGAAAAAATCTTTGAAAATTACAATAAAATCCCTAGGGAGTGTAGTTCCTCATGTGGGATAGTTTTCAAAACAAAAATTTTCGAAAAATATGGCACTTAGTATCCAAGATATTAGGAGGTCTTTTATACCTCTTAGTGGCATCCAGTGCAAATAATAAAATAAGATTTGACCACTTTTGGTTTTCCCATGAGTTGTCAAATCCGTATGCGATACAAGCACGATTGGTCTGGATCTCAATGTCAGGACGGTAAGTGATGGTAAGCACGATCCAGCTCTGGTCAGAGTGATCGTTTTAAAATAATGAAAAAGATCGATTGTAACCAACGTATCAAAATCAAAAGACTGCATGGAAAATAGGTCACCCACATATACATAGTCTGAGATGCTTGGAAAGTCTGATCGAGTCCAAGTCGGCATAGTGAGTTCCTCGTAAGGCCATAAAACGCGCAGGGCAGCTAACCACTTTGACGATCAAATGGAACAAGTACTCTTAAGGTGAATGTGTAGCAAAAGAACAACAAACATCCAAACAGTACGAGTTATCCTCCGATGCTATTATCAATTTAACGTGAAAAGGTTGTGATTCATGGTCCGTAATGCCACAAAAAGCGCAGGGACAATCACAACGTTTTTCTCAAACCCTTATGATATGTGCGAGTCATTTCTTTTCCAAACAGTAAGCTGACTATGATACTATGGCTGACAATGGATCTGAACCACAACCTTTTCTGACCAGAAGAGTGGGGTGTCCACTTGCTTTGGCACTCGGTTGCTTACAACCTCTGGCAAAGAGGGGCATCTGTAGACACCCCACCTAGGCTAGCAATTTGACAAGGCATGGATGCCTTAGGAACTAAACTGAAACCTCATCCGCAGCCATTCCCCAAACTTGATCCAAACCCTAACCGAACCTAAGCCATTACATTACCATAAACCCTAAGGGCGTGTTTGGATGTCGGGCCCGTATGGTAATGTATCGTATATATTAATAAAATACAACACCGAAGTCGATCCGATCCAAACAACGCCACGTGGTATGCTGGATACCTGAGTACGTTGCTAGCCCAGTTTCTCGAGATGACACGTCTTGTAAAACATTACTATAATGCAGGCATCTGTCCAGTGCAATGATACCACTGCACCGCCATAGCAGACGAAAAGGGGAAAAAAATCCCAGGATTTTCAAGCAATTCTGCGGACCATCATTTATCATCTACTCTCTCTTCTAATCTCTCTAGTTATCTCAGGCGAATCCCACCCTCCTCCCCTCACTCCTCCTATCGTGCATCTCTCCAAATACCTCCACCACCGCCTCCAACTGGAACCGATTGAATAGGACTCGAGGAACATCCTTACTGTTGTCGTTCCTCTCATCTTCTTCCCTACAGACATTACAGGTGGGTGATTTCACGATTACAGGTAATAAACAACCTAATGACTCGATTCTCTGGGAGAGATTTCTCGTTTGATGTAGTACAATTGTTGAGGGTTAAATATTGCATATCAGACCCCATTTATTACCTGATTTTACGAACATGATACTGTTTAACGGCCTATTTTTTATCGTGTTTGTGTTGCAAGGTATATTTTGGAGCGTGGACTGGAAAGGAGGCTAAAAGCATGTATTTAACACTCAGGCATCATCAAGGCATTGGACGGGACTCCATGGGATTAAGATTAAGGATTTACATGCCGGAGATCAGAGAAATTCCAGCCACTCACCGTAAAAAAGGCCTAAAAGCCTTCCAGAATGCAAGATTACAGAGTTCCCACCCTCTGATCAGCCCCAAACTTCATACATGGCCTGAGGACCACAAATTAACCATACAAGTCAAATTTCAACCGTTCGATCCCTGTGGAAGCAGCCCAATGGACAGATCAGCCCATAAATCATCGATTTGGGACCGGCCTGATATTGGGATATGTGTCAAATTCGGTTTCACCCCCTTAAATAATGCGACAAAGCAGATGGATGGAGCGGATTTGTCGTAAACATCGAGGAGGGACCCACCTTACATGGTGCGTGTGCACAGCACACGCACAGCCGCAGTGCACTGGACGGGTAGCCCGGTCAAAGACGGGCGGACCTGTCTTTCCTCGTGCGCAGGGGCAGCATCGGACGACTGTCCGACGTTTCTTTTGGTTGTGGGCCCCATCTATCACCTATTCGGATGATCCGAACCATCCATGTGATCCAGGAGATGGCCACGCCCATTACCAAGCTTTCTTCTTATAGCCCATGCACACGTAAGAACGTGGATTACCGTACTGCATCTAATGAACGGCTGAATGAGGACTCCATGGGCCACCATGATTTGGATTCTAAATCAAGCAAATCCGGACAGTTTTTTGTCCTAAAGCCAGTGGACGGTATGGATTTTCTTCTCACGATCATACAGTGGGCCACGACAAGATCAGATTTGATGTGCGTCACCTCTGCTTCGCAGCAGAGGCTGCGGATGATGTTTGTGGGCCCCACTCATCATGTGATTTGAAGATCAGGACCGCCCATTAGGTTTTAAAAGGCTGTCCTACCAAAGCCTAGATGACGGAATTTTAGGAGATAATGTATATCATATTTCAACCGTCAAAACGAAAGATGGACGGCAATGAGAAAACTCCTGTGGGCCATGCCTAAATCAATCCAAAACCAACCCCTCCCTAACGGTTTTTCGAGAGGATCATAATTGACGGAGTGGATTTCTCAAAATGATAGGGAATTGGGGCCCACCACCATCACAGCGTCGTCTCCGTGGGCTCTGTTTCGCAGCAGAGTCTGCGGTCAATCTCAGTGGGCCACCATCAGGGCCCATTGGCCTAATCGGGGCCGTCCATTAGGAGCTTAAGGGCCCTATAGTTCAATCTTAGGTGTCTTCTTCTTTCCATGCGTGCGAGCATGTGTTGATCGTGATCAAAAGAAGGATGGATGGCAGAATGAATTCTTCCCTAAGCTGCATCAACAGATAGCCAAAACCGGTTGTCCACCCGAAAATTCCAAGGAGAAGTTGATGAATGGAGTGGATCTCCTGTCTGAGCTCTAGAATGGGCCCCGGAGAATATCAGCATAAGCAACTGTCTCCTGCTGCAACAGGGAGTGCGTAAGAGCTTCTTACGCACTTCCAGCCACTGTCTCCTTTGAAGCTATAAAAAGAGAGAGAGTTGACGGCTGGGGGGCATCTGGGATGGAAGGAGCTTGAAATTCGGCTAGAGGCTAGACGTGAGGAGAGAGAGAGACAGAGAAAAAGAGAGTTTGTTGTTTTTCTTTTGATTTTTAGCTGTTTTATTTATTTTATTTTGAGAGACCCTGCTAATCATGGTTGGCTAAACCTCTTAGCTAGGGCTAAGAGGTGAAGCTTGTAGTGGAATGGGGGATTCTATTTATTGCTTCTAATTTAATTCTAATTCATGAACTGAATTTGATTTTTAATTAAAGGAATACTTTTAGTTTTCAATGGTTGGTTGTGACTGAAATTACAATAGATCTGCGGTGGCTTTGAGTATTTCTTCCTCTTTATATTTATGACGTCAGGAAGCCCTGTTGTTCACCATCGTCTCCTGGGCATGGTTGGATGATGGTACCCCTTCCTAGCCTTCATACATTGTTGATTGGTTGGTAATTAGTTTAATTCTGTTGTTTACTTTGTCTCCTGGGCATGGTTTGGTGATGGAATCCATTCTAATTCATATACCTTTCATCTTTTGAACACTATATCAAATAAGTTCAGTTTAATTTCCATGATTCTTGAAGCAGGCATAAGATCTCCCTGATCTCTACAAGTGGATCCTCTGAATCCTTAGTTCCCTTCCTTTGAATTCTCTTAAGTTTTACATTACTATTTCACTATTATTCCTCAAAATTCATCTGATTTAGAATTCATCTTAGTCTAGTTCTAGTTCTGGTAAATTTCAGATTACGTACGAGTTTCAGTCCCTGTGGATTCGACCTCGGTCTTACCGAGTTTATTACTACATCACAACCCTGCACTTGGGGAGTGAACAAGTTTTTGGCGCCGTTGCCGGGGACTGACGGCTACGATTTTCTGAAATTAATTGGATTTAGAGTTAGTTTAAGATTAGGATTTTACTAATTTTAATTTTGTTTTCTATTAGATTCATAGAACTAACCTATTTCCTATTCTGTAGGTTGTTAAGATAGAACTTCTAATTTGGTAAACTCTTTCTGATTTTCTAGATTTTCTAACTTTTTAGATTTGGTTTGCTTTAGAAACTTCTTCTATTTAGAAACTAACTTATTTTATTTTGTTTTGTAGGTCTTTAGCTTAGAGACTCCAAGTTGGTGATTTCTTTCCAAACCTCTCTTTCTTTCTAGATTCTTATTTTCTTTTTTAGGATTAGGTTTAGGACTTGATTGAGGACTATGAGTGTTTCATGCCCAAGTGGGCCCGTGACGACACTCGACGTCTCTTGACTGAAGGAGGATTAGTTGAGGGGTTGACTGTCCATCGCAGGACTAGACACCGCTCGAATTCTCCTGAGTTAATTGAGGTTATGGCTGCAAATCAACCTCAAGCATTACCTCAACATATGGATGAGGAAGTACATGATGAGAATGAGGTGCATCAAGCACCCCCGCCTCATACTTTACGAGATTATTTACAACTGGCGGGGGTGAGTACGCCCTCATGTATGATTTTTCCTGAAAACACAGGACAGATGGACATCAAGCCAGGGGTTATCCAACTCCTTCCTAAATTTCATGGGCTTGAATCAGAAAGTCCATACTTACACCTGAAAGAGTTCGATGAGATCATAGCCACCTTATACTTTCCCAATGTATCCGAGGATACAATCAGGCTGAAACTCTTTCCTTTTTCCTTGAAAGAGAAGGCTAAGACGTGGTTACATTCACTGCGTCCTAGATCCATTGGCACATGGAATGATATGCAGAGGGAATTCATAAAGAAAATTTTTCCACACCATAAAACGATTATCCTCAGAAAAGCAATCATGAACTTCGCCCAAAAGGAAGATGAAACATTCTACCAATGTTGGGAAAGTTTCAAGGATCTTGTCAGTTCATGCCCACAACACGGTTTTGAAATGTGGCGCATTACAAATTTTTTCTATGATGGACTGACATCTTCTATGCGCTAACTGGTCGAGACAATGTGTAATGGAGAATTCATGAATAAAGAGGTTGATGAGGTATGGGATTATCTCGATAGACTTGCCGAAAATGCACAATCTTGGGACCATTACCCAAAATCAAACACCACGTCTAGGCCAACTCAATCTAAGGAGAAAGGTGGAGTATATCTCCTGAAAGAAGAGGATGATGTAAATTTTAAAGTGACTAATCTCATACGAAGAGTCGAGGCCATGGAAGGAAAGAAGGATAAGGTTAATGAAATTGTTTGCGGCATTTGTGATTGCAACATTCACACAACTGAAAATTGTCCTACAATATCTGCTTTTCGAGGAGTGTTGAATGAGCAAGCTAATCCCGTAAATAACTATCAAAGACCTTTCAATGGATCCACCTCTAATACATACAATCCTGGTTGGAGAAATCATCCAAATTTTAGTTGGAGGAATGGACCAACTGCTACCCCCCAAAGTTTCCTCAATCAAAATCCAAATCAGGGGAAACCTCAAGAAGAACCGGTTCAAAATTCCATACAAGAGCTGGCCCAGACAATGTGGGATTTTATGCAAAAAATAGATTCACGCGTGACGGTTATAGAAAAGGGGATGCTTCCTGCACAACCGCTCCCCAATCCTAAACCGCAATACGAGATAAATGATCACAGCTCTTCAAATCAAATGGGGCACGATAAATCCATCACCACTCTTAGGAGTGGGAAGATCATTGATAAAACCCTTCCGGTTAGGCCCAAAAAGCCTCAAGAACCAGAAGAGGACAATAATGATGGATCTAGTGATGTCCCACAAAAATTAGAACCGGAACTTCTAGAGAAGCCAGTTGCTCCGTTCCCCCAACGGTTGGTTGCACCAAAACATCTTTCTAACTCTCAGGATATTTTGGAGGTGTTGAAACAAGTGAAAGTCAACATTCCTCTACTTGATGTCGTAAAACAGATCCCCTCATATGCCAAATTTCTGAAAGACCTATGCACGACCAAAAGACGGTAGAGTATTCAAAAGAAGATCTTCTTGACTGAGAAAGTGAGTGCCATCCTGAAGCAAGACGTGCCGCAGAAATTCAAGGATCCCGGTAGCCCAACCATATCATGTGTAATCGGGAACCATCGAATTGATCACGCACTTCTTGACTTGGGAGCGAGCGTCATCCCCTACTCGGTATACAAACAGTTAGGTTTAGGTGAGTTAAAACCCACCCTAACCACACTACAACTTGCCGATCGCTCTATTCGTGTACCAAGAGGGATTATTGAGGATGTGTTAGTCCAAGTCGATAGATTTTACTACCCTGTAGATTTTATCATCCTGGACACTGAACCCATCAATAACATGAGCACTCAGATTCCCGTCATTCTTGGTCGCCCATTCCTTGCCACGTCAAATGCAATTATCAATTGCAGGAATGGTGTCATGACTATGTCTTTTGGAAATTTGACATTGGAGTCAAACATCTTTTTCAATAACGGCAGCAACTCAGAGGATGATGACGATCTCCACGACATTAACATGATTGACTCTTTCGTGGAAGATACGACACCTCTGACTTTATCCTCCGACCCTCTAGAGACGTGCCTGGCCCACTCCCATGAGTTTGATGATGATATGATTAGGGAGACGTGTGCCTTACTGGATACTGCACCGGTACTTGAAGTTAACCGATGGAGGCCACAATTTAAAGAATTGCCACAAACTGATGTAGTGCCTCTACCGTCTAACCTCACGGCACCGAAGCTTGACCTAAAACCTTTGCCCTCTGATTTGAAATATGCCTATTTAGGTCAAGATGAGACATACCCGGTGGTGATCTCTGCCCACCTAGAGAAAGAACAGGAGAGTATGCTCATATCTACTCTTATTGAGCATAAAGGAGCCCTAGGATGGACGATCGCGGACCTCAAGGGAATCGACCCCTCGATTTGTACTCACCGCATATATCTTGAGGATAATGCGAAGACCGCTCGGCAACCACAACGTAGACTAAATCCAAACATGAAGGAAGTGGTTAAGGCCGAGGTTCTCAAACTATTGGATGTGGGTATCATATACCCTATATCTGATAGTCAATGGGTGAGTCCAACTCAGGTAGTTCCTAAGAAGTCCGGAATCACCATCGTAGCCAATGCTAATAATGAACTCGTGCCAACTAGAGTCACTACTGGTTGGAGAATGTGCATTGACTACAGAAAGTTGAATACCGTCACAAGGAAGGATCACTTTCCTTTGCCCTTCATTGATCAAATCTTAGAAAGGCTAGCTGGTCATTCCTATTACTGTTTCCTTGACGGGTATTCGAGCTACAACCAGATTGAAATCGCCCCTGAGGACCAGGAAAAGACCACATTTACATGTCCCTACGGCACCTTTGCTTACCAAAGGATGCCATTTGGACTATGTAATGCCCCTGCCACCTTTCAGCGATGTATGCTGAGTATCTTTTCTGATATGGTGGGGCAATATCTAGAGGTCTTCATGGACGATTTCTCTGTCTATGGTTCATCTTTCAGCAAGTGCTTGGAAAGTCTTAAATGTGTGCTGAAAAGATGTGAAGAAAAGAACTTGGTACTTAATTGGGAGAAGTGTCATTTCATGGTTCATAAGGGGATTGTCCTTGGACATATCATCTCGTCCAAGGGAATTGAGGTAGATAAGGCAAAAATCGATCTTATCTCTAACCTACCTCCACCCAAGAACATCAGGGATGTGCGATCCTTCTTAGGACACGCAGGATTTTACAGGCGATTCATAAAGGACTTTAGTCTCCTCTCTCGTCCTTTATGTAATCTTCTTCAAAAGGATGCTCCATACGAGTGGACTGAGCAATGCCAGGAAGCTTTCACCAAGCTTAAAGGCACGTTAACCACTGCACCCATCATGCAGCCACCCGACTGGAGCCTTCCTTTTGAGCTTATGTGCGACGCTTCTGATTATGCTCTTGGAACGGTTCTAGGCCAGAGAAAAGATAAGAGGCCCTACGTCATCCATTACGCCAGTAGGACTTTAAATCCTGCCCAAGTGAACTACTCGACTACGGAAAAAGAACTCTTAGCCGTAGTGTTCGCCTTGGACAAATTTAGGTCCTATTTGATTGGATCCAAGATCATTATCTATACAGATCATGCGGCACTTAAGTATCTTCTTTCTAAGAATGATTCTAAGCCCCGTTTAATACGATGGATCCTTCTACTCCAAGAATTTGATTTGGAAATTAAAGATAAAAAGGGAGTAGAGAACGTAGTGGCCGATCACCTTTCTCGCCTTAATACCTCTGATTCCCTTGAGGCGACCCATATCAACGACATGTTCCCTAATGAACAATTGTTTAGAGTCTCTCATTCACCTTGGTTCGCTGACATCGCTAATTATCTTACCACAGGTTCCATACCGACACATTGGACTGCGCAAGATAAGAAGAAATTTTTCACTGAGGTGCGCAACTTCTTCTGGGATGATCCATACTTGTTTAAATATTGCCCAGACCAAATCTTAAGGAGATGTGTGCCAGACGATGAGCATTAGAGTGTCATTCCCTTTTGTCACTCACAGGCCTGTGGTGGCCACTTTTCTGCTAAAAAGACCACGGCCAAAATTCTGCAGTGTGGCTTCTATTGGCCCACTATGTTCAGGGACACTCATGAGTTTTGCAAAGCTTGTGAGCATTGTCAGAAGTTGGGAGCATTGTCCCATCGAAATATGATGCCCTTGAATCCCATTCTTATCATAGAGGCATTTGATTATTGCTGGGGCATCGATTTCATGGGGCCATTCCCCCAATCTTTTGGAAATTTATATATTTTGCTTGCCGTAGACTATGTCACTAAATGGGTTGAAGCGATTCAGTGTCGAACTAATGACCATCGCACGGTCATTAAATTCTTAAAAGAAAACATCCTTTCCCGATTCGGAACGCCTCGAGCCATCATTAGTGATGGGGGCTCACACTTTTGTAATAGGCCATTTGAGAGTTTAATGAAGAAATATGGTATCTCTCATAAGGTGAGCACCCATACCACCCACAGACAAGTGGGCAAGCTGAGATTTTCAATAGGGAGATCAAACACATTTTGGAGAAAACGGTTAACCCTGACCGTAAGGATTGGTCAATTCGATTGACCGATGCCTTATGGGCTTATCGTACTGCTTTTAAAACCCCTATTGGAATGTCTCCCTTTAGACTCGTCTATGGGAAGGCTTGCCACTTGCTTGTGGAGTTGGAACATAGAGCCTACTGGGCGATCAAAAATCTGAATTTCAATCTGAACAACGCTGGCTCGCTACGCAAACTTCAATTAAATGAACTTGAAGAAATCCGAACGACGCGCAGTACGAGAACTTGAGAATTTACAAGGACAGGATGAAGGCGTTTCATGACCAACATATTCTACGAAAATCATTCACGCCAGGTCAGAAAGTCCTTTTGTATAATTCTCGATTACATCTCTTTCCGGGTAAGCTTCGATCTCGTTGGACCGGCCCTTACATTGTTGTTACTGCATATCCTCATGGGGCCATCGAGATAAGAGACCCTGACAATGGCAAGGAGTTTAAAGTAAATGGACATCGCTTAAAGCCATTTGTCGAGAAATTTGATCCAGAGGACATGTCCATACCTCTGACTGATCCTGTTTACCAGGAATGATCTCCTAGTCTGATGGAGGTATAGGTAGGTTTCCTGATTGCATAGGACTAGGGTAGTTGCTTTGGTCTGGCTGAAGACGTTAAACTTAGCGCTCCTGGGAGGTAACCCAGCTTTTCAATTTATTTCATTTTCCTAGTTAGTTCAATGTTTGTGGGTAACATTACTGCAAACCCTCACGAGACTACAACTCGTCCACTAGGGGCAACCTAGGGGTTTAAAGGCTTGTTGCATGCGCTAAATGCAATCGAGAGCACCTGCGAAAGTGGTATAGATAGGATCTTATTTATTTATTTATTTTAAGTTTTGTGTTGCTCTCTCTCTCGTGCTAATTGGATTCCATGCTGCTTGCACTTGGAATGTCTCTCACGACTCATCATCCAGGTACTATCTTCCCATCACTTCACATTTACTTTTGTTGTCCCATGTGCATTCCATGCTCATATCTTTTACATTGAGGACAATGTAGCTTTTAGGTTGGGGGTGGGAGATTAGGTTGCCTAATCAGTATTTTCTTTGTCTGGAGCAAAAATTGTGAAAATTTTTAAAATTTTTTTGGACTTTCTGGTGAATTCGAAGTGATTTGACGACCATCTTTGATTTAGAATTACAGGATATGAATGTTGGTGATTCACTACTCTTGGATTCAGTTGCTCGTTAGATTTCACAGTTAAGTTTGAATTATTAATCCATGATTAGAAGTTATAAACATTGATTGAGTCATGATTTCACATGTCACATCTCGCTTACACATTAAGATTTCAGTTTGAAACTGAAGGGTTAATTTGGTAATCACTTAGCATAAAAGAAACCAGCCTAAAAGATTTGGCCATTAGGGTATAAAAAAAAAAAAGAGAATTACACTATGGGTTTGCTCCCTATAGGTGTGGATTCGATTTTCCATGATTAACAGTTGGAAAGAGTTGGGCGACTAGTTTCACCATAGGTTTGCTCCCTATAAGTGAAAATTTGATTCCCATCTTGACATTAAAAAAAAAAAAAAAAAAAAAACCTAGAAAATGAAAGAATGATCTGTGAGGCAAAGTTATGGTTTAGGTGATGGTAGTTATGAATTTTCTGATTGATTACCAATGATATCATGAAATCGACAATTTGATCTCTTAATGATGATAGGCCGAGATTTCACTATATACCCATGGAACTCAATGTTTAAAATTATTCTAGTTTATGGATTAATATTTGAACTTGATTATGAAATTCACCGTGCATGAGAGGCCAAGAGAAATTGATAATCAACATTCATGAATCTTAAGATTTCTCATATCTGGATTATTTTCCAAAATCACTCGAGTTCATAGAAATTCTCCTGTAATTGTCAACTTATTTATCGCATACTTTGCTCGGGACTAGCAAAATGCTAGTTGGGGGTTGTATTGAGGGTTAAATACTACATATCAGACCCCATTTATTACCTGATTTTACGAACATGATACTGTTTAACGGCCTATTTTTTATCGTGTTTGTGTTGCAAGGTATATTTAGGAGCGTGGACTGGAAAGGAGGCTAAAAGCATGTATTTAACACTCAGGCATTACCAAGGCATTGGACGGGACTTCATGGGATTAAGATCAAGGATTTACATGCCGGGGATCAGAGAAATTCCAGCCACTCACCGTAAAAAAGGCCTAAAAGCCTTCCAGAATGCAAGATTACAGAGTTCCCACCCTCTGCTCAGCCCCAAACTTCATACATGGCCTGAGGACCACAAATTAACCGTACAAGTCAAATTTCAACCGTTCGATCCCTGTGGAAGCAGCCCAATGGACAGATCAGCCCATAAATCATCGATTTGGGACCGGCCTGATATTGAGATATGTGTCGAATTCGGTTTCACCCCCTTAAATAATGCGACAAAGCAGATGGATGGAGCAGATTTGTCGTAAACATCGAGGAGGGACCCACCTTACATGGTGCGTGTGCACAGCACACGCACAGCCGCAGTGCACTGGATGGGCAGCCTGGTCAAAGACGGGCTGACCCGTCTTTCCTCGTGTGCAGGGGCAGCGTCGGACGACTGTCCGACGTTTCTTTTGGTTGTGGGCCCCATCTATCACCTATTCGAATGATCCGAACCATCCATGTGATCCAGGAGATGGCCACGCCCATTACTAAGCTTTCTTCTTAAAGCCCATGCACACGTAAGAACGTGGATTACCGTACTGCATCTAATGAACGGCTGAATGAGGACTCCATGGGCCACCATGGTTTGGATTCTAAATCGAGCAAATCCGGACGGTTTTCGTCCTGAAGCCACTGGACGGTATGGATTTTCTTCTCACGATCATACAGTGGGCCACCGCAAGATCAGATTTGATGTGCGTCACCTCTGCTTCGCAGCAGAGGCTGCGGATGATGTTTGTGGGCCCCACTCATCATGTGATTCGAAGATCAGGACCGCCCATTAGGTTTTAAAAGGCCGTCCTACCAAAGCCTAGATGACGGAATTTTAGGAGATAATGTATATCATATTTCAACCGTCAAAACGAAAGATGGACGGCAATGAGAAAACTCCTGTGGGCCATGCCTAAATCAATCCAAAACCAACCCCTCCTTAACAGTTTTTCGAGAGGATCAAAATTGACGGAGTGGATTTCTTAAAATGATAGGGAATTGGGACCCACCACCATCACGTCTCGTGCCTCCGTGTTTCGCTGCAGCCAGAGTCTGCGGTCAATCTCAGTGGGCCACCATCAGGGCCCATTGGCCTAATCGGGGCCGTCCATTAGGAGCTTAAGGGCCCTATAGTTCAATCCTAGGTGTCTTCTTCTCTCCATGCGTGCGAGCATGTGTTGATCGTGATTAAAAGAAGGATGGACGGCAGAATGAATTCTTCCCTAAGCTGCATCAACAGACAGCCAAAACCGGTTGTCCACCCAGAAATTCCAAGGAGAAGTTGATGAATGGAGTGGATCTCCTGTCTGAGCTCTAGAATGGGCCCCGGAGAATATCAGCATAAACAACTATCTCCTGCTGCAATGGGGAGTGCGTAAGAGCTTCTTACGCACTTCCAGCCACTGTCTCCTTTGAAGCTATAAAAAGAGAGAGAGTTAACGGCTGGGGGGCATCTGGGATGGAAGGAGCTTGAAATTCGGCTAGAGGCTGGACGTGAGGAGAGAGAGAGACAGAGAAAAAGAGAGTTTGTTGTTTTTCTTTTGATTTTTAGCTGTTTTATTTATTTTATTTTGAGAGACCCTGCCAATCATGGTTGGCTAAACCTCTTAGCTAGGGCTAAGAGGTGAAGCTTGTAGTGGAATGGGGGATTCTATTTATTGCTTCTAATTTAATTCTAATTCATGAACTGAATTTGATTTTTAATTAAAGGAATACTTTTAGTTTTCAATGGTTGGTTGTGACTGAAATTACAATAGATATGCGGTGGCTTTGAGTATTTCTTCCTCCTTATATTTATGACGTCAGGAAGCCCTGTTGTTCACCATCGTCTCCTGGGCATGGTTGGATGACGGTACCCCTTCCTAGCCTTCATACATTGTTGATTGGTTGGTAATTAGTTTAATTCTGTTGTTTACTTTGTCTCCTGGGCATGGTTTGGTGATGGAATCCATTCTAATTCATATACCTTTCATCTTTTGAACACTATATCAAATAAGTTCAGTTTAATTTCCATGATTCTTGAAGCAGGCATAAGATCTCCCTGATCTCTACAAGTGGATCCTCTGAATCCTTAGTTCCCTTCCTTTGAATTCTTTTAAGTTTTACATTACTATTTCACTATTATTCCTCAAAATTCATCTGATTTAAAATTCATCTTAGTCTAGTTATAGTTCTGGTAAATTTCAGATTACGTACGAGTTTTAGTCCCTGTGGATTCGACCTCGGTCTTACCGAGTTTATTACTACATCATAACCCTGCACTTGGGGAGTGAACAACAATGTTATTATGCTATATACTTTTCCATCTCTCTGTTTACTCCCCAAACGCCCAAATGTACATACCTCTTGGATATGCATGTGTGGGTTAAGTAACGACCATGGTTGGGGATTCACGCTTAGTTGATGGACCGTATGTGAAGGCTATCATCGAGGAGATATTCCTGACAGATAAATCTTTTCTTTTCATTGCGTATCTGCAGTGTATCCGGTTGGTGGATTCATGTCACCGCGACATGCGACTTGACTAGTGCATGTCAATGAACATGACATACTGATCTTTGAAGTGCCTCATAACCATTTGTGGATACTCTATATAAACTCTCTTTATCTTCCTTCTTCTCTCATTCGATTTCATCCTTAAATACTGAACTGTTGCATAGACTCCAAGTCTTCTGCATTAGGCCAGGTATTACCTCCCTATCTGTGTTAGCAATCTTTTGCAATGTATCGAACATGCTTCTTCTCATTCGACACGTTCCGTAGCCTGCTTGATAGTGTATGTATGTTTTATGAACATTTCTCCATTTTTTTGGGCATGAAAAAATATGTGAATATATTGTCAAGCTATCCTAATTGATGTGGTTGCTATTATTAGTATGTATTTTGGATTGTATTTCAAGACATGCTTGTTGGTTGCTTGATTAATGTCAGTATCCTGTGTTATCTCTGATGAATGAAAATGGTTTTCATGTTTTAGATGGAATAGATGTATGTTAAACTCGGTACTATGTTGATAATCGAATTGATGTTTAACAGAAAAACTCTGTAAAAGATATCATAATGTTGTTGTACATTTGGGATTTTCATGACATTTCCATCTGTAAATTCAAAGTAACTTGGACCTAGTAACAGGTCGGACACAAATTGTTTCATGGGGTCTGGTATTGGTGTCTCTAGTAACGAGGGCTCATCTAATAGTGACTGGAATGAAAATGAGGTAGCAGCTGCAATGACTGCAATTGCAGCCTCTGCATGCGTCATGAGGGCTGCCGAATATTATCATCGTTATTGTTTGAAGTCGTCCTCTGGATATTGTCATGTAGCTAGAAATAGATTTGTGAATGAAATCATAAGGAAAAGTGATGTAGATTGCCTTTCACAACTACATATAGGGCGAGATAAATTTTTCCTGCATGTTCTTTGTTAAAAGATAGGAATTTGCTGTGTGATACTAAAAGGTGTAGTTTAGAGGAATGGGTTGTCATGTTCCTGCATACAATTGGCCACAACGTGCGAAACTGGGCCATTGGTAATCGGTTTTCAAGGTCTAGAGAGACAGTGAGTCGACACTTCAATAGGGTTCTTCAAGCTGTAATTGGTCTTTATCTGGAATATGTCAAGTTCTCAGACTTATATACTCCAAAAGAGATATCCGATAATTCAATGTCAAGCCCCCATTTTCAGGTAATACGATCCCATAATATTGAAATACTGATAAAGTTATATTGTCGTTTGCGTAATAACGACCTAAATGTTAGTTGAATGTTGCTTGTAGGATTACATTGGGGCACTTGATGACACCCACATTCAAGCCTATTTGCCGAAAGGTGAAAGTGCAATTTTTTGTAATCGAAAGGTATTCTGTCACAAAACGTAATGACAGTATGTACGTTCGATATGAAATTTGTATATGTGCTAGCGGGTTGGGATGGTTTAGCTGCCGATGCTCGTGTATTGCAAAATGCATTAACTCGTCGCCCTGATTGTTTCCTTGTCCCTCATGGTAATTAATGACACTTGCTGATTCATGTACATATGTAGGATGCGATTGTTCACATGCTTAATTCTCATATATTGCTTTGTGTAGGAAAATATTATGTTGTGGATGCGGGAAATGCCCACTCCTGGTTTTATGGCACCTTATCGAGGTGTTCGGTATCATTTGAATGAATTTCGTACAGGAAGGAAGTCTGGAAATATGAAAGAACTATTCAATTATCGTCATGCCTAGTTGAGAAATGTTATCGAACGGTGTTTCGGTCTTTTAAAGGGTCAATTCTCTATATTACGGATAGCACCACAGTTCAAATTTATAACACAAGTAAAAATTGTTATAGCTTACTGTGTGCTGCATAATTTCATCCGTGTTTCTGGTGAAGATGATTTTTATGAAGCAGTTGAGGATATTGGAGACGGTTCTGAGGAAATCTCGCCTTCCCCTATCGAGGTCAACAATGCTGACAAAGATCGCGCGTTGACTGGTTTAACAGACCGCGCGAGAGATAAGTGGATAAAAAAAAGGATCAAATTATGCAGAGGATGTGGAATGACAACCTTCCTCGTACCCGACGACGGTGTTAATTTCCCCTTTTTTATGTCATGTATTAAGCTGTTTTCTGTAATAGCAGATTTTTATTGTTTCGTTGGTCATCTGGTGTGCTCTTGGGAACTTACGACTATTTTCCTTTTCATTTTCTTATGAAATGACTTCATGATGTCTGACAGTTTAATCGATTATTATCGCTCAGTTTGCAATGTATAATCTTAGTATGCCTCATGCTCATATTTCTTGTCCACATGCTTGTTTCTTTCAAACTACTTTCCATTGATTGTTAATGCTTCGTAGGTAATATGAACTTCCTACGGAGTTCCAACAAAATAGGCAAAGATAAGAATGTGTTAGCATCTTTGTCAAAATGCAAAGGCCCTACCAATAGCCCCCTGACATCACCCAACAAAATATTTGGAACATCAACTATAACCAGCTCAGCAACACTACTGACAGTAACATCACCAGTGTCTCCAACTAAAAAAATCAACGATATGCACGCCCAAGAAAACTGTTCGCATACAATGGACTGATGCGATGGACAACGCATTGGTCGATGCTCTAGTTGAGCAGGTAAATCTGGGTCATAAGAGCGACGTCGACTTCAAGCCGGAATCATACAAAGCAACTATAACCGAAATTAGTGTCAGATGTGGAGTCTAGCTAGAGAATAAACATATATCCAACCGCCTGCGCACTTTGAAAAAATTCTACTGGGCTGTGAAGGATATGTTAAACGCGAGTTGTTTTGGTTGGGATCCCGTTGTTAAAATGGTCATTGCTACTGATGATGTCTGAGAGGCCTATATTGCTGTAAGATACATGTATTCTCTATATAATGCTGAACAAGTAATATATGCACAGTTGATTAAAGAAAACTGAAGTTGTTGCAGACAATATCAGTCCTATGCATATTTCTATACATTTTTGATGCATTGCCCAAATTTCAGCAACGCATATCTGAAATTCAATGAACTGAACAGAGTGTTATTCTGTATAAATGGTCTTGTTAGATATAATGTTTCAGCAATGCATATCTGAGAAGAGAAAATGGTTGTTACTAATGATTTTGTAGACCCCATACCTGATTTCAAAATGATTATAGACTGAGGGAATACCAGATAGATATCTCTGAAATGAAATAATGTGTTCAACCTCGTTTTCTTTGGGTGGACATATCTGATTATATAGTTGCTTAGTTGCTAACTTGTACTTTTCTGTTCTTGCAGTCCCACCCATATGCGGAAAGGGTACGAGGAAAGCATAAAGATAGGTATAATGATCTAAGTTTTATGTTCGATAGTGACTGTGTGCAGGGATCTTATGCCAGTACAGCATACTCATCTCCCATTTCTGGACGCCGCCACCCAAGAGATGACGTTGATTTTTCCGATGAGTTTGAAGAGGATGACAATGATACAGTACGCCTTTCTTCAAACGATGATGATCAAAACGGTAGTGGTTCGACACGATGTCCCAATGAGGGGTCATGTAAGCAGACAAAGAAGGATCATACAGGTCCTATGGAGACTTCGTTTGGGTCTAGGAACAGTCAGAGCACTGGTACTGGCACGACCCGTCAACGAAGGGTTAAACCGAATGACCAAATAGGAGATAAGATGGGTGAAGTGGTCAAGGCTGTCAGGTCCCTAACAATTACTATAGCAATGGGAAAAACTATGACTCGTCTCCAAAAAATACTGAGCATTTTAGAGGATGTCAATGGTCTCAGCTAGGAGGACCAGGTCCGGGCTGCTAGACTGCTATAGAATGATATTGTTTATGCCGGTTTCTTCATCAAGATGGCATATGAAAGGCGGAAGGAGTGAGTTCAGAAGCTCATTGACCGCAACACAGATGTTTGAAACATCTCTATCTTTGCGATTTCTGGAACTCTTAAACAACTATTACTGAAATAGTTTCTTATGTTTTTTTTTTTTTTTTTTTTTGTAATTTAAACAGGTGGTTTTTTAGATTGCTGTTTTTGGTGGGTTAGATAATTAAAGTACTACATTGGTACCAACACCCAACTTTTGGAATCTTGTTGATAATGCTTTATTAACTTTGACTATGCAAATTGATCCTTGGTGGTAGGATTACTTCAAATATCTGTTAGCAATGAGAGTGAAATGTATGAGTGCAGGTAAAACTGATTATCTACCTCAGAACGCAGGAACATACCTCTTGATTTCGAATGTTGGCATATATTATGTTTGGATGGTTTTCCATGTTGTATATGTTGTTATATGTGGATTGTCTGTTCTATTTCCTTGTAGAGAAAACTGTCATCCTTTCACATCATATATGTACATTATCTTTTCTATTAACTGATGTTATAAACTCTCTGCACTTTATCGTTATTGCAGTACCACTTGGTATTAATTATGATATGTATATTTAATTTTTCTTGCAAGGATTGTATTAAATTTAATGATTTCATGGGATTGAATATTGGTTCATCACTTTATAAATACCTACTGATAAGGTAAGACCCGGGATTGGGTGTGGATGGAAGCAATTGTACTTATTATTGTTATCTGATTTAAAACTGTTGGCACATGTTATATTCACTTCATTGTAATAATGACTGTTATTTGGAACGTTTTTTCAGCAACGTATGGGGAAATACTACGTGGTCTTTGTTGACAAACATCCTGGATTATATTACAAGTGGGAGGATGCACGAGCACAGGTGGATCACTACAGTGGATGTAGGCACCAATCGTACAAGTCATATGAGGAGGCTGTGAAAGCTTGGCAGGATTTTTAGGTACTGATAAGAAACCTATGTTCAGATGGAATCGTCACATCGTTAGCCTTATTGTTTGAGAAGCGATTTGTATACCATCTCCATCATAATACATTTGAATATTATGTTTTTAACTGTTTGTCAGAGCACATACCAGAATCATGAAAGACCCACCACATGCTAAAATTATGATGGGCCCACCAGGAGATTTCAGACTGAAGATTCTCCTCCTTAGGGCTCGGCTATTCGGCAGGAGGATTTTGTTGGGACGCAATCTCCATGCGAATCGCACATAGGCTTGATAGGAGAACATGGTGAAAATGGGATGATGAATGCGCTAATCAAAGTTGTGATTGGGGTGTTGCTGATTTATGTAGCCGTTGCCTGGATCGTTTCTTTTATCGTATCTTAAACATATAGTTGCAGGGCTATGTCCATATTGGTTGCAAACCTTTTTTCTATTATTTCTTCTATCGTTTCTTAAACCGCCTTTTTTTATGGTTTTTTTTTTCTTGTTGTGAACAGGAATCATGGTACATATCTGTCTGGTTGTTCTCTGCTCTTCACCACCAGCTATGTTTCATAAGGAAATCATCCTATGAACATTTTTACATATTCTTTTATTGAGGGCATTCTTTTATGTCATAGTGAGACCACTTCATGTGACGACATCTACGATCTAGTTGGTTACTGATGAACCATAACGGTTGTGGCCTGGAGGCATAATTGAACTCTGGTCAGTTGAAATCTGGACCGTCCTATCTGGATTGATACTGATTTAACTGATTATACTGAATATATCTAGGATATATAAATTAGGTGGACTGTTGGGGTTTTACTTATGTCATCATGGTGGGGCCCACACTGACTTTGGACAGGAAATACATCATGTGAGGGCTGGATGTCTGTATACAATTTTCCTCTCACGGTCCGCATTAATTCCAGACCCATGTCATGCTTGGGAAGCAGTGCAGTTGCTGACCACTCCATTCCCAAACACTGATTTCGAAAACCATGAGAAGAGTGCAATACGAGTTCACTCTTATCCAAACATTGTGAGTGGTTTGCAATTTGTAGACGCATTACCGCTGCAGGACCACTAATACGTTGATGGGACAGTTTTACTTCCCTATACAATACTATACGCGAATCCAAACATGCCCTAATTCGAGCCAACATCCGAACCAGAGAATGCCCAAAAGTCGATCCATTACTCAAAATATTTCCAGCCATTTTGAGCCAAACATCCAAAAACAGGCTTCAGGCAGATCTCATGGCCCGAAATAGGCCCACCCGCCAAACCGCGAGAGCAACCGTACCCAAGTGGTAGTCTGACTACCGCCGGCGGTAATCGGATTACCGTCCTCTCTCGACAGGTGTATCCTTTGAGCACACAGTTGTCTCCCCTTCAAAATTCAACTCTCCCACAGAATTACCCCTAAGTTTCACCTTATTTACCATCCTACCAAAACCTAAAGACCAATAAGAAAGTGTCGCATGACATTACTCTCCCATCATCTAATCACAAGCTGTCATGTCAACATTTACCCTCCATAAATCCTGGATTACAAAAATGACATCCCAAAAGGATATAAATAGTCTTCACTTCTCTTCATTTCACACACCCAAGACCAAGATCAAGAGAATCCTTCAACTAAAAGAGGAGAGTAAGAGTGAGAGTGAGAGGGAATGCTTGAGTTCTCAAGCTCCTATCTTTTCAGCCCCCTTCTAGCCTCCTCCAGTAATCTCTTAGCCTTACAATCCTACTTGGGTCAATCATTCCCAACTATGGTACATCCAAACATTCAAGCTATTTCAAGTGCAAGCCAAAGATCATGCAATCATCACTAGCATTCATATTTTATCAATCGCATCATTACTTCTCTTCTCAACCCCCCTGCTTCTCTAGGTTTCCATTGAATGTATGCTCTGTGATTTGCCAAAACTCTGGATCTTATCACATCAGAAACTTATGATAGTCTGGTCCTCTTACATGTCATTATAGCATTTCATCTTTTCTTAAATTTCATTTTTAGACATTCTCTAGACGTATGCTCCGTGGCTTGCTGAAATTTCGGACCCTGCCACATCAGAAATTCAAGTCTGCCTAGTCTCATTTTAATGCTTTACATCCTATCATCTTATCCCCTAAGATCATTTTATCACACGAAGTAGAGACTGTATACTCGTACGTGTAGAGAGGGTGCTTAATACCTTTTCTCTTTGTAACCGAGGTCCCTTACTCAGAATCTCGAATCGCAGATTAGGAATCAATTTAAAGTAAGAGAGTCTCCAGATTCTTTAGCTTTACATATTCTGCAAGTTCTAGCCGATTGCGAGATTTTGATTTAAGTGGCTAGTGGCGACTCCAAGTCTACATTGCATCATTAATCCAAATCAGCCCAATCACCCTCCAAAACAAACATAAATACACGTGGGCGCCAATTTCCAGCATTCACAAACCTTTCCCACGGATTACCGAGATGTTTATTAGGCCTTCAATCTATTCATAAAGTCACGTGGACCTGGATGGGAAGCGGATTAGGTGCAACCTAGATCCACCAAGGTAGGTGGGACCCCACTGAAAGTGATGTATGTGCCTTAAGTCCACACCGTCCAACCATTTTCAAAGCTCATTTTAAGGCACGGTTCAAAAAATTAATTATGCTCAAATCTTAAGTGGACCACACCACAGGAAATGGTCATAATTGAATCTCCATAATTAAAAACTTCTTTGAGTCCACGGGAATGTTTATTTGCCATCCAACCTATTGATAAGGTCACAAAGACCAATATGAAGAGACTATGCAAATATCATCTTGATCCAAAGCTTTTGTGGCCCATAAGAAATTTTTAATGGTTAATTACTGCTGTTTTTTGTACTACGGTCCATTTAAGATTTGGATCTGCTTCATTTTTTGGATCATGTCTTAAAGTTAGTTTTCCAATGCAAATGGACGATGTTGATGTAGTCACATACATCAAGGTGGGCCCGGAGTCAAGGGTCCCATTCACCTTGGATGCACCGAAGCCGTGCTCACCTCTAGAGGAAGGGAAAACACAAATATTAGCTCCGTTCAAAACTTGCGTTGCACCAAGAAGTTTTTAACTGTAAGAGTTTAATCTTTGTTGTATGTATCTAACTCAAGTTTTGGGCCTATATCCCGAAATGATAAAAATAAATGAATAAATAGTATGGATAAAACCCATACGTTACGGTGGACGCTCAGAGCCCCTGCCTTGAGCTGGGCAATGGTCTGAGTCGGATTGGATTGGGTCCAACCCGATCAGATCCGAAATCTCAACATCTTGACTCGAACTCGTTCCGATCTGGGATCGAGTCCAGGTCACCTGACTCGAACAGATTCAAAATTTGAATGGGTTGATTTGAGTCCGATTCCGACCCGATGATAAAACCCAATTGGATCTTCAAACCGTTTTTGTATTCAACGCTTAAAATCATACCTCAAAATGAATGAACGGCTCAGATAAAACATATACATCAAGGTGGGCCCCACATAACTATGAGAAAAGTAGAGGAAGTTTCATCTGTACGTTATCATATTGACGTGTAGTCCTTTGCTTCCTTTTCACGCACGTCACGGACGTGACGGGCAATATTGAGCTTACACTTTAGCCAGGAGTCAGACGATGGGGTATGTGTTATATCCAAACCGTCCATTCATTTGGCGAGCTCGTCTTAAGGCTTGAGACTAAAAATAAGACAGATCTAACTACCATGTGGACCACAAAAATTGTTTAAAGGTGAAAATCATTCTCTACTGCTTTTCGTGGTGTGGTCCAAATGATCTTTGGATATTATTCATTTTTTGGAAAATGGTCAGTAATGGTCTCTAAAAACATATGAACGGTGTAGATATAATAAATACATCACTGTGGGGCCCATGTAATGTAACTTTGATATCCTTTGAACCGTTCGTACAACTCGAAGCTCGAGGAGCGTCCGTGCTCGTCTTGACAGTTGACACGACACGTACCAACTGGCTATAGCTAACGCCTGTGTGGTACACCAGTAAACTAACTTGTTATTGTATGCTCTAAATTCTATTGGGGCCCACCTTGAATGCATGTGATTTATCCATGCCGTCCATTCGTTTTTTCATATCATTTTAGTGGTTGAACCCAAAATTAATGCATATCCAAAGCTCAAGCGGACCATACCACAGGAAAAAATAGAAAAATCAATAAGAACTACTCCGGATCGGGTAGGATCGGATCTGTTCGGGTCCATTCAGGTCGGGTTGGGTCGGGTCAAGGCCAATCCGAATTCGACCCGAAATATTTTGGATCTAGATGGGGCTATCCGATCAGCACCGATCCAGACCGTCGGTTCGGTTCTGGTCGGGTCGAATCGGGTCTCATCGGGTCGGATCCACCAGATCGGGTCCTTTTTGCCCAGCTATACCCCTGCCCGTTCCCAGCTAGAGACGGTGAGTTCCTCGATGAACATTTGGTAGTGTGGGCAACTGTCAAAATCATATTAATTGGATGATCAGCACCATTAGATCATGGGAATTTGACAGTTGACGTAGGTCATTGATCTGTTTTGTTTTCAAGAGTCAATTTGTGGGCCATCAATTACACTGAGAGAAGTGGGTTTGATGTGTCATCTCAGTTCTAGGCCGTCGTAAAACATTTCAGAGGACAACGGACACATATGGACATTTTCACGAGCTCCCTTCCACACGGGTTCCAGTGGGCGGACTGTATCAAATATCATTAATCAAGTGGACCGTTTTACCACATCTATGTCATTCCAACTCATCGTGACTGCTCAAACTCGGCTGAGTCTGAACTCGATGTAGGCCGAACCAGTCGTCTCCGAGCGTTTAAACCATGATCCACATTGCTAATCTGGTTAGCTGCCCAAAAATCATAGTAATTAGACTATTTCTAACTATCCGTTTATTTATGATTTCGCTTCTTGAATTTCGATGGTTGATTTGTTTTGGATTATTTCTTTTTCTTTTTTACATCTTTTTTGCCATTAATTAGATAGCCACACATTCAAACCTTCTTTATTTTCAGATAAATGTTGGATCACTACACATGGGTTGACTATATCCGTCTATTAATCTGAATTTTCAAATGCTGTCCCCAAAACGGCCCACATCTGAATTGTACAATTTGAAAGGTCAGGATTAACGTGCGTGTATGCCATTTATTCCGTTTATGGGTTGCTCCATCTAAGCTGGCTAAGGGGCATAGACATCAAAGAAGCCGGATTGGCCATTGTGGTAGGTTGTTAATGGGCCGGGCCAAGGTCAATCAAAGCCCGTCCACAAAGTAAAACCTAGGGTTTTATGGCTTGAGCCTGATTCCAGCCCAAACCAGAGCCCGTCCACCCACTTTCGTGTAATATCTGAGCTGTTTAGTAAGTGTGACCCATCATAAATGATATGTAGCAAAAATGGCCTTGAAATTCTAAACGGGCTGTGATGGACCGGGCTTGGGCTCTCGAATAAAACCTGAGCCTGACCCAGTTATTAAACAGGCTTAGATTTTAGGATCAGGCCCAGCCAAGGGCCTAGTATTTCAGCCTAGCAGAATGGCCCAGCCGGGCCCATCGACAGCCCTAGCAAGTGAGCTTTTGGGGTTTTTATTGGATGCCTGCTTGTCCGGATCCACCCAAACTGTGGGGCCACTGTGATGTATGTGCCTTACATCCACACTGTTCATCCATTTTGAAAGCTCATTTTGCCAGCCCGCCTTCAGTATCGCGCAGACTGCGTTGCCAAAGCTAACCTCTTCCTCCCAACATCAAGGGCCCAATGGTTCGGGGACCAAGGCACATGACCGAAATCAAGAGGTTGGGGTCTGCCCCGCGCCCTTCAGGTACAGAATTAAAGGCACTGGCCCGCTCCGTAAGTCTGATCGCAGAGCCAACATTTTGCTATCCGCTCGTTCCTGTGGGAAGCGCGAAGAGCTAAGCCACTAATGTCATGGAGTGGACCATACCACACAAAACAGTAATGACTGAATCCCTGCCCTTAAAATCTTCGCGGGGCCCACTGGGATGTTTATTTCCCGTCCAACCTCTTTGATAAGGTCACAAGGACCTGGATGAAGAGACCACAAATATCAGCTTGATCCAAATCTTTTGTGGCCCACCAGAAGTTTTTAATTGTCAATTACCACTGTTTGACCTGGATGAAGAGACCACACAAATATCAGCTTGATCCAAAACTTTTGTGGCCCATGAGAAGTTTTTTATAGTACCCATCACCACTGTTTCTTTTATTATGGTCCACCCTGAGATTTGGATATGCTTCATGTTTTGGATCATGCCCTAAAATGAGTTTTCAAAATGGACGGACCGCGTGAATATAAGTCACATACATCACAGTGGGCCCCGCAGTCAGGGATCCCATACCACCTTATTAGGTCTACCCACCCAAGTAAATGTCACTGGACCAGGTACTTAGCTTGAGGTTTCTTGGGCCTTGGTGCTAAGGTTTCCAGCTCACCTACTTAAACCATAGAACATAGATGATCTAAATACTTATGTATTGCTGTATCCATGGCTTAATTATTGGAAAATATCGTCAATGTGTTTGAATAAAATCTTGTTATTACAGGTGTTATCAATCATGCTCCTTGCGTGCCACTCTTGATTGCCCTTCTTAATAAATCACTTTTATTGGATTATCATCATTGGTTAGGGAAATGGACAATTCATATTTGATCATAATACACATGGTCTGATCATTGATCTTGACCATCCATCACGTGGGTCCTAGCATTATCCCCTGTCATTATAAAACTCACTTTTGTTGGATGATTGTAACCGTACATTCAATGGTTAGGAAAATGGACGGCTCATATTGACTATAACACAAATAGTTCAGCCATTGATCTAGACCATCCATCATATCAGTCCTGCCCTTGGTTGCCATCACTTATTAAAAGTCCTATTTGTTGGATGATCCTATCCGTCTATTCAATGGTTTGGGAAATGGAGTCTAAATTATCCTAACCATCTATTAATTATAGTTGTCCAACTGAGTCCATCATTGATGGTTAGTCCCTCTAAAAAATTCACTTTAATTGAATGATCCTAGTTTTTAAATTAATGTGCAGGGAGGTCTTGTCAATATGGATTATACTACAAGCACTATGATCATTGACTTAGACCACCCATCATGTGGGTCCCACCCTAAATTGCCTATCCTTCTAAAAAATCATTTTGATTTATCTGAAATTTTGATTAGATGATCCTAATCGTCCAATCAATACCTAGGCAAATGGATGATCCATATTGATCATATTATTTACGGTCCAATCATTAACATATCTCGGATGAGGGCTGGCCAATGCTGGCATCTTGTCCTCTTATGTCAAAACAATCACTGCCACAAATATGTGAGACTACAACGGTACGTCCAATTACCTAAAGTTCGCTAAGGGGCTGTTTGGATGATAAATTACTTTACATAAGCTACTTACATATAGATACCTCGTTTCAACACCTGAGGTCTTGGTATCGATCCCTATGGAGTGGCTATCGATCCCTATGGGGTGGCTAACAGGGAGCGTGTGTACTGACATGGGTGTGTACTAACAAGCTAACCCTACCCACCCCTAAAAAATAAAAAATAAAAAAAATAAAGGATATCTTTTCAACAGAGGTCTTGGCATCGATTCCCTAGTAGGTTTGGCTAACAGTGGAGTGAGAACCGACAGCAGGTATACTAACAAGCTAACAAACAAATGAAAAAGAAAAAAGAAAAAAAAAGAAGCTACTTATACATCAAGCAGCTTATTTTCATATCTAATTAACCAATAGATAAGCTTATTTAGTAAACAACGTGCTAGTATGATAAAAAGTAGAAAAATATGTTTTGTTTAAACATTAAGTAGGTATTTATCCCTTAAGTTTGTTAGGTTCACCTCATATCTTCGTCCACGTGGGACCAACATTTGATGTGGATTGCTCATTGTGTGAGCCCCACCTTTGATGTGTGCCATCCATCTTGCGAGGCTCACTATGGATGTGAGCTATTCATCATTAGGGCTAACCTTTAATGTGCACCATTAATTATGGAGGGCCCACCTTTGATAGGTCATCCATCATATATGGGCCCCACCTCCAATGTAGACCATCCATCATGTGGGGTCCACCTTGAATGTGGCTCACTCATCATTACAACCGACCTTTGATGTGGACCATCCATCATGTGAGGCCCGCCTGAATGTGGGTCATTTATCATGTAGGCCCAACCATCATTATCAATTGTCCATCCTATGAAACCCACCTTTGATGTGGACAATCCATCATGTGGGTCGCCCATCTTGCAGGGCTCGCCTTAGATGTAGGCCATTCATCATTAAGGGCCGACCTTTGATGTGGAGTGTCCATCATGTGGGCTCCACTTCAATGTCCATTGCCCTTCATGTGGAGCCCCCCTTTGATGTGGACCGTCCATCATGTAGGCCCCACCTTTAAAGTGGGTCATCCATCATCTCGTTCGCTTTAGATGCAGGTTTTTACCATCAGGGGCAAGCCTTTGATATTGACCATCTATTATATGAGCCCACATTATTATGAGGTCATCCATCATGTGAAGCCCACCTTTAATGTGGATTGTCCTTCGTGTGGGCCCCACTATCGATGTGGACAATCCATTAAATGGGGCCTCCCTTGATACAATAGTAAGAGAGCCTCCTTTGACATGGGCCATAAGAGTAAAAGAGAAAGTAGGTAAGTAATCAATTGAAAGCTTAAAAAAAAAAACTTACCAAGATTGTTTACACTCATTTTCAACTTCCTAACATGGCCCAATAAGAAAGCGCCATGAGGTAGCACTACGTGTTTAGCTTACATGAGGGGCGTACTTGCTCTAGAAGAGATATTTGATTGATTTTCCTTTGGCATTACACATTCCTTTATTAATACGATGACATCGACCTTTACATATGCCCTCGAGGGGATGAATCATCACATGTCACATGGCCATGATCCATATGTCTATTTATGACACAACATACTAGGCACGTCTATAAGAGGCTCATTGAAGAACAGATCTATCACAAATCTGGCAATAATATCTTTAACAAAGTTGTCTCTCATTTTCCTTCCAGAATGGAAGATCTCCCTATAAATATTTAGAGAGGCAACAACATTCAAGAAGGTTAACGAACATTAGGAAATTGAACCCATGCCTAAGCCAACTCGGTTCGAAACCTAACCCAAGTTGTGGAAAAAGTATCTCATCGGATAATCTCAAGCCGTTCATTGATTGGACCAAAAGGGATGGGATAACTGGATGAGAATGCAAGTCTGTCCAATAATAACATATTAGACATATCCAATCCATCCAACAATGCAGAGATAAGAAAAGACAAATGAAGCACTAGGACACCCCCAGAGTCGAGCTATGATCGGGATAAAAATTTTGGAAAGTCAGGATGTGATGGATCAGGTCCATCTTTCTTTTCCCACATTCTAAACCATCCCACGATGAATGGTGAAAATACTATATGAGGTTTGATCTAGACTGTCTAACACCTCTTGGTGACCTTTGGCCTAATAGACCATCACCGGAGACGTTGAGTGGTTGAGATCGATCAAGATCTAGCCCTTGACGTGGCCATCTTGATAAGAAGAATCTTGACATATTTAGGTTTGGTCTTTAGCAGACCATGGAGACCTTGCGATTGATCAACTATGAGAAGAAAATTCGGAAAACAAAGGAGTCTAAATATGACTAGAGTCCTTTGTCCCAATCCAATTCACTAGTTCCGCAGCAATCAAACGAATTCTTTATATCCAGAATAACGATGTAAGAGTGAAGGATCGATCCACTATCAGAATGGGCCCAATTTCCTTCTCCTCCTCAGCTTACCAGGGTCCGAGCGAGATTTCATTGGCCCTAATGTTTGGATTAACTAGTCTAGAGCTCGCGCCATTCTCCCCCCGGTGGTAGTGGACCACATTTCTGAGGAAGGTTGTTGCACCTCCTCTGATGTTGACAAACGTGTTTGGGCCCCCTCGTCTTTTGGCAAGTTCTAGGTCAGCTCGACTTGGAATATTTTGAGACCAGTGGGTTTAAAAGGTCTCTTGGTCTAAATGGGTGTGACACCTGGCGATTCCAGGAAAAATTTCTCTTTTCGCTTGGAAGATTATTCAAAGAGCGATTCCGATGGATAAGAGGACTCAAGCAAAGGGTGTCCAGATGGCTTCCAATTGCATTTGCTACCCCGCTCCTCTTTTGCCAACTTAGAATCGATCGGCCACCGGTTCTCAGCAGGAGTCACCGCTGTAAATTTTTGGGAGCATTTTTAGCCCTTTTTTGGTGTGCACTCAGCTGCCCATTCTTTGGCAGTTGCTAGGGCCAGCCAATGGTGGGCCACGCCGCACTCTGGGAACCATTCGCATAGCCTGCTTGCCCTCACGTCCTCCTTCATCTTCTAGGAGATCTGGTTGGAGAGAAACAGAGCACCCTTCGATAACTCGGCTTTTAGCTCGTCCAGGGTCATCCTCCAGGTCCACCGCTGGATTGAAAGGGTAGGTCCATCTCTGCCCTTTCCTAGATTGCTGTCTCGCCGCCTAGCTACCACCCTAGCGGATCTACATATTGACAAACCGTCGTCTAGACCGAAATTCCCCATAGTTGTGAAATAGATTAGACACCAGAGGGGCTGCTGGAACAAAATAAACGTTGATGGCTTGGCTTTGGGGAACCCGTGCCCATCAGGGGGTGCGGGTGTTCGGGAGATGCGCCAAGGGTTTCTTCATTTTTGACTTCTCTTCAGGCTATGGCACCAGCTCCAGCTCCCGTGCCGAGTTTTGAGCGATCTGTGAGGGCCTGACCAAATGTGTTGAGTTAGGATTCTCAAAGGTTAAAGTGGTGCATGTGCGATTCCATATCGATTGTGGTGATCATCTCAAAGAATGCATGTCCAACGTGGTCGTTGCACTATTGGTATGCAAGGGTGAAGGCTATAAGGGACCATTTGGACATATCTTTCGCCCATACCCCTAGGGAGGCTAAGGCAGTAGCAGATGACCTGGCCAGGCGAGGCAGTGTATCTCAGGCTAATCTTTCCTATGACTCTCTAGCTTCGCTCCCTCCCTCCACTGGAGGTCTCTTTTTCTTAGATAGGGTAGGTTTGGGATACCTGAGCGAGCCTTAAAATTTCCTCTCTATGATTGGTGCGGCAGCGTCCTTTTTGTGTTGCCCTCCCAATTGCTGTCAGGATGGGCGGGTAGTTTCTGTTTATTTGTGGATACTTAGGATTGCTTCAGAGTAGGGGTGGCCTTCGACTTTTTGTGTGGCCTTCTCGATATATTTGTAAATTTTCCCATATGAATGAATTTTTTTTTTTTTTAATTTTAAATTTTAAATTTTAAATTTAAAGTAGGAGTTGAAACCAATTATACATAAGAGATAACCACAGAAGTAGAGTCGTCTAACACTTAGGGCCTATTTGTTAAATCTAATGTCTGAATCTGAAATATGAAATTTGAATATAAAGTCAGAAAATTAAGTATTAGTCTAGAACAACCTATTTGTTAACTAACATCCAAAATGTCTAAAATATGTTAATTTGACACATTTGCTCCTGTCTCCACATGAAATAGTCGTGATTGAATCCCTACCATTAAAAACTTTATGAATTTCACTAAAATGATTATTTACCATCTAACCTATTGATAAGGTCAAAAACACCCAGATGAAGAGACCACACAAATATCATCTTAATCCAAAACTTTTGCAGCTCATGAGAAATTTTTAATTGTCATTTACCACTGTTTCGTGTACTATGTTCCATCTGAGATTTGGATCTGCTTCATTTTTGGATCATGTGTAAGAATGAGCATTCGCATCGACAGCATATATGTAGTCACAAACATTATGGTGGGCCCTGTCCAATAGCCTGCTCCCTACTGCAGGGTCAACAGGCAATCCGCATGGGGAGCCAATTAGGTGAACTCTGCTGTGCGTTGACGTAAAAAAGTTTAGTGGGCCCCACTATAATGTATGTGTTATATCCAAACTGTCTATCCATTTAGTGATGACGTTTTAAGGCCGGAGCCCAAAAATGAGACAGATCCAAAGCTCAAGTGGACCACACTTCAGAAAGCAGTGGGGACTAAACATTTACCATTGAAACCTGCTTGGGGTCACAGAAGTTTTGGACCCATATGATATTTGGTTTTCTCCCTTCATCCAGGTATGCATGACCTTATGAACAATTTGGATGGAAAATAATATCATGGTGGACCCTATGAATGTTTCAATGGTGGGAATCATTTTCCCCACTACTTTTTCTGGCATATTCCACCTGAGCTTTTAACATGACTCATTTTAGGATCATGATCTGTGCTAATCTCACCAAATAGATGAACGGTGTGGATATAACACATACATCATGGTGGGCCCCACAAAACTTGGTGACGTCAATACAAAGTTGGCTTGTGGCACACCAAACAATCCGCTTCCCCTGCAAATCCGGTCGAGGATTCGGCCCTACCCCATCAGGGTCTAGCAAGAGAAAGATAGTCCTGTTTAGGGCTACGTGGGTCTATCATGATGTATATGTTTTATCCACACCTGCCATTCATTTTTCCATATCATTTTAGGGAATAATACCAAAAGCCAGATCCAAGGGAATTGGGTGCCTACCGCTGAAAACTTCTTAGAGCAATAAAAGGCTTTGATCAAGCTTATTTTTGTGTTTTCTCTTCATTAAGGTATGTGTGACCTTATGAAGAGGTTAAATGGCAAATAACCTCACGGAATACCTTAAGAAGGTTTTAACGGTACTCATTCCTTTTCCACTACTTTTTGTTATGTGATCAACTTGAACTTTGGATGTGAGTATTAATTTTTTGGGATCATGCTTTAGAATGATATAAAAAAAGTTGATAGACCCGTGTGAATAACACAAATCATGATGCACCCAGAAAAGTGTCACACGTTAAAAGTTGGGTTGCTTGTTAGGTAAACAAGAAAATCTTTGTTTGCACAGGCAATATTGGATTAAAAAAAAAAATATTTGTGGTGCGCTTTCTGGATTCACTGTGAAGGTAGACTTCCTTCGTCGAAAAATTTCGGCATAAGTGAAAGTTTTCAGCATTAATAAACACGCCCTTAGTTCCGGAGGCCCACCATATTTGTAACCTCAACTCTATATATCAGTTGCAACACCATATGTTAAGACCCCGAAAACGAGGCTCGATCCAAAATTCAGGTGGGCCACACGATAGGAAACAGTGGTGATAGAATGCTCAGCTTAGAAATCTTTTTAAGCCTAACATGTTTTTATATGCTCTCCAAGCGGCTAAAGGGGTGAGATAAAAGAGGCATTCTAAAAATATAAACTTGATTTAAAACTCAGGCGGACCACACCCAGCTAATAAGAAGTTTGAAGCGTGACTTCAACAAATTTTTTTTTTTTTTTCTAAAATAAATAAAAAAATCATAGGCGTGATTTTACATCCTCTACGATACAAGCGGCACTACCATTATCATTTGAAACAGTACGTCCTGTGGACCGACTGCCAATAGCAAATGCTTCAAAAGTAAACTAGGATCGGCGGACAGAAATCGTCTCTGACACCTGCGTGTAAAACACCCTAGCTCTTTGGGGCCCACTACTATGATGTACATGTGAAATCCACTCCGTCCATCAGGTTACAACCCTTATATTCACCCTACATACAAACGACACTCTCTATACTAAACTTAGATAGCCACGTGAATGTGAAAAATGTAAACTTGCATCTGAAACCTCTAAATTCAAGCGTTTTGGCACGCCTGAGTTCTGGGTCAGGCTTATTTTTATATTATCCTTTCATCATGGTCAGTCACACCTGATGAACCGTTTTGATGAATGATAAAACACTATGGTGGCCCCACAAACAAACCTTCGGTCTGATGTAACTCCCTTGTTCCATGTCGTGTGGGCCAGATCTGACTGATCTTCTGCTGGACAAAATGGATTTTACACATACAACATGGTGGGTCCCAAAGAACGTGTGAAACAGGTGTGATGTAGAGGATTCCCGTCCAGGATTGGATAATGTTACAAGATTGCCAAAGAAAGGTGATGAAATTGGATTGACTAATCTTCTCATTTCGACATAAGCCATTCATCATAAAGCCCACTAGAGGGACACTCTCGATTGATTTGTCCACTTGTGCCACGTGTACGGTGGATAGATGGCTCTACCACATATCGTAGATTTAGTTCGAGAGTATCGTCAACCGGTTTTGTCTCCTTGGTGGGGGATGTAAGGATTTCCTTTGCAGAGAATGCTGATATCTCTTTTGCAACTTGCTACGGTACGGTCAAAAGCATCTTATCTTAGCAAATTCTCTTCACCTTTGACTGTTATCTCGGGATAAAGTCAATTGTCTGATACGAGGGCGACGTACGTCGGGAATTTGGCCTTTGAATCTGGGTCATCTTTCGAATGATCCAAACCGTTTATAGGACGAATATTCTCACTTTGTAGGGAGGAATTTCAATAAATAAAAGCTCTCTTTTGAAGTTTTTGAACTGTTTGATAATTTGGTTCTTTTGGTTTTAAGATTAACGGTCACCATGATCTTTTCAGAATTAAAGTTTTGAAATATTTAGTTCTAGAGTTTTTCAGCGCATCTCCTATATATCTAAAGGTTTCAAAGCTAGAATCCTGGCTTATCTTATTGCTTGAACAATTGTTGCCTTGAGTATTTCAATAATCAGAACCGTCCATGTTGTGGGATCTGTACTATAAAAGCCACCATCAGGATCTTTTGCTGAACAGATGAACTTTTCTATCACCATATGTACATGAATTTAGAACGATGAAAAGAAAATTTTCAAAAGCTCACATGAAAAATTCAACGGTTAAGATCCACCATTAGAGCATAAGATTAATTATTCTGTTAGTTGCTCACTTGGGTGTCATTTTTATTCACTGAATTATGATCACCCGTCTATTCATGTGGATATTCACCTGCTTAAGTATCATTGACCATATCGTGGTGTATACCATCCAACTCTAGCATTAAGTGAGCTCTACCATGCATCAAGATAGGTGCCCAAAAATCGAGTCCATCAAACCATTAAGTGGGCCACACTATAACAACCACTCAATAATCTAAAAATTCACATGGCAGCATCCAAAACCACACTACAACAGCCACTCAAAAACGTAAAAATTCACATAGCAGCCTACATGATTTGTTTGATTGGCTTATTTTCAAGGGGGTCCAATCTTCAAGGTGAAGACTGTGGTGGGCCACAAGCGCAACCCTTGTAGAAGGACTTGCAGGAACTGGTCTCTTTTAATAACTACTCAAAAGAGAGTGGTATACGTTCCGCACTATATATATTCTAGGCTAATGTTGTAGGATTCAGATTGGAGATTGCAAGTGACGCATGCTTACCTAGGGCCCTGTTTGGATGCAGTTTGTAAGTTTTTCTGCTGAGGTTTTGTTTTCTTTGCTTCGGGTCTTGTTTGGGTCGGGTGAGCATTGGGATCAGTAGTCACCTCGGTGCCACGGCTGCTAGTGTATTTACTGATGGGTTTCTTTTTCTTTTTCACTCTGTATAGCTTGAATGGTTAGTATACATGATAGGTGTGGTGCGTCTTTTGTGGCACCTGCTCCAAAGTGGTAAAATTTTCCCACATCAACGAAGTTACAAGTGGGGTGTTCTCACCTTTCTCAATAAAATAAAATATAATAAACAAATAAAAATATCAAAGCCATCCATCCAATGGGTCTCACCATCTAGATCGCTTCTGCCCAAACTAAGGCAATCCACTATTCACATATGTCTAGATGTTATAAACAAAAGGATGAGTTGGCAAAGCTGGGCGTTTTTTTTTTTTCTTTTTTTCTTAGGGGATTTTTACTGCAAAATCCCTTGGCAGTGTTACCAATTGTGCTTTAAAGAATCAAAATTTCCCCAAGGTGCTTTTTAAGGACACATACTGTCGTCCTACCCCTGCTGGTCTCTAGATACAAACGGGCAGATCTATGTGGGGCCCACTATAATGTATCTATTTATCCATGCTATCTCACGTTACTTTTCTTAGATCATTTTAAGGCATGAGCCAAAAAATGAGGTAGATCCAATACTCAAGTGGACCACAACACAAATGACTCTTGCATTTAATGCAACCCAATCTTATTGTTCTGTGTATACCACTTGAGTGTTGGATTTGGCTTATTTTTTCAGCTCATAACTTAAAATGATCTAAGAATATGGATGGACAATGTGGATAAACAGATGCATCACAGTGGGCTCCCATATAGATCTACCTGTCCTAGGGTAGGATGCAATCCACGTCTGCTTTTTTGATAGGAGAAATTATATAAATGCCCTTATTTATTTATTTTTCTTAAGTGGAGAATAGAGAATTTTGAGCCCTAGGTGTTTTATGTCTAACATCCAAACCGTCTGACAGATTTACCCCCACCAACATTATTAGACGATCAGAAAAAGTGGTGGGTTCAATCATAAGATAGGCCAAACCGACGGCATTGTGTCATTATCATTCCGCTCAAATTCGTTCCTGCTTAAGCTATCCATCCTCCGTCTCCGTGGAGTTTGGTCACAGTTTCCATTTTCTGTGCAAGCAATACCAGTATATAATATCTAGATACAACTGGTCACTGTGACGTGAATCCCTGTAGAACTTGGTTTTTATTATTATTTTATTTTTTAAAATTTTTTTAAAGAAGAAAAAAGAGAAAGAAAGTAGGCAAAACCATTAAAAAAAACCGTACACCACTTAAAAACATCCAAATTCAAGTGTGGCTCATCTGATGATTTTATTGGCTAGATTTTTAGATCTGATGATCACCATGATGGGTTGCATATGTTGGACAGTTTGGATGTTATACATATACCAGGTGGACTCCACAATTCTCAACTTTGCAAATCCTTGAGGAATTTTGCGGTAAAATTTCCTTTCTTTTCTGCCAACCATTTGAGACAGAAATGGCAGCTCAAATGACTATTATTGACAAATCCTACTTTTGTTTAATGTCATCATCGCGCTGGGACCATCTTATGTGGGTTGGAACGTCCATCACTAGACTGTAGCTTTGACCCCTGCAGATCAGAAGATTCTTCAGATTGCTTGCACTAAAATCTTTTGTGCTCGAAGATCATGACCACTTGATAAAGATATACGAGAAATGAACTGTAAGAGGCTCTTTTGACGCAAGTTGTGTCTAACACAAGCTGAATGGGAAGGTTGCTTGTCCATGATCTATAAAATTCATCTATGCACATGAACTAAGGAACATATATATGGATAATTAATGTGTCTACAAAATATTAATATTTAGTATAGATGATATATTATTGAGTAAAAAGAAAGTATCCTATCCTGGCAAGCAGGAAAAACCTGGTTATTGAAATCTAATTGGCCCGCATCATTATATATGACTTCATTTAATGCAGCATTGCTGACAATGTCAATGACGATATGGACCTACAATGGAAGCGGATTGACTAGTGTACCACACACCATCAACCTAGCTCATGTGGGCACGTGTTGTGCGAAGACAAGCGCTGACTCTCCTCAAGCTCATGTGGGCACGTGTCGTGCGAAGACAAGCTGACTCTCATCACGCTCTGAGTTGTACAAATGGTTCCAAGGAGATCAAAGTTACACCCTACAATGAATCTACACCGTTCATCCATTCGGAGAAATCATTTTAGATCTTGATCCCAAAATTTAGTAATTTCCAATGTTCAAGTGGACCACACCACAAATAACAGTGAGGACAATCATTCTAACCGATAAAACATTCATAGGGCCCACCATAATGTTTACTTTTCATCCAATCTGTTCATAATGTCACACAGGCTTAGATGAAGAGAAAAAACAAATATCATATTAATCCAAAATTTTTGTAACCCCAAAAGGATTTCAATGGCATGGGTTCAATCCTCCACTGCCTTTTACACGGTAGTCCACTTGATTTTTGGATGTCTTATTTTTCAGATGAAGCCTCAAAGCTCACCGACTAGGCTGAAGGTTTGAATATAACTTATACCTAATAATAGGACCCATAAAACTTGGTGACGTCAACGCACTAGCTAGGTTGCCGGAATATGGTACACCATCCAATCCTCTTCCAATCACAATGCAGAAAATCAAAAAATTTCTATTTGTAGCAAGCTGATGATCTGCCTCCAGTCACAATGCAGAAAATCAGAATTTTTTGACATGCGGCAAGCAGAGAATCCTGATTAAAAAAGAAATAGAGATGAAAAAAATGCTTATCCCTATTCGGAAGCACATAGAAACAGAACGTCACATGTATTAATAATAATCTTTAATTATAGTACGTGTGCTACTTGTCAATCTGGCAAAGCCTCTGCAGACATAGCATGTCCGAGGTAAATTGGGACATCAATCTGCTGGGCCAATAAACGGATAGGCCATAGATTTGAAAATGGGATATCGACTGGACAATCCCATCCATCGAATGTGGTCCGTTCTCATTTATCTCAGCCAGCTTTCTATTTAGCTGGCCTTTCGCATGCGTGACACTCAGGTTTACAAGAACAATGATCCCGATCATCCTAGATGTATGCCACGTGTACTGTGCAACTTGGACGACTCATTATATCGTGACAAATAGGATTATAGAGAAAATCTCACGAGAAAAAACACTACTTATGGCACTAGGACGGAAGAGGTTGGAGTTGAGAAGCATATATATGATGCAGTCACATGGAAACTCTGTCTTGAATATGATGTTTTCTTCCTCCGCAAACAACACTTAGAAACCCTAATTATTCAGTCTCCCTCTCTTCATTTCATGCGTCTGGGGTGACTTTGACTTGGCCGGTGTGGGCCCCACTCTCCTCTCCCTTTGGCTGGAGGCACGTAGACTACAAGAAAATATATCAGGACAGAAACGTGGACCTCCGGAGTACTTGAAATTATGCTCCATAATACCTTGGGCTAGGTTTGCTGGGTGATGGGCAAGGTCCATAGGTGGTTCCACCGTGGATGGACTAATGGTGGCATATCAGCGTTGGAGCCTGCCACATGACCTGTTCCCGCCAAGGTATACGTGACCTAACACAAGATGGACCACAATTTCAGGTGCACCCGCGGTTTACACTATGTACTAACTTTAATGAGACGAAACATGTCAAACCCAGTCAGAAGATTCAGAATCACCCACCCCGAGTCGCTTTTGGCCTAGGATTCCGACGGTCCAAAGGCTACGGGACTCTCTCTCTCTCTCTCTCTCTCTCTCTCTCTCTCTAAAGGAGGAAGAGATGATGATTTATGAGTTCATGGCATCCACGCCAAATGAGTTTGTCGTTTTGAATATTTCGTTACTTAAAAGGGCGTTCCATGCCTGACTGTCAAAGTGCTTCTTTACCTTCTAATTAACATTTAAGGAAAGCTAATACTTCTTATCCTTAATCCCAGAAGCCATTACCACTGATTTTCGCTTACGTCCTCGTAGAGCCCATATAAATTTCTCACAGATATCTTTCGAAGACGTACCGTTCCTGCTTATTCTTGTTTTCACTCGTTTTGAATTTTCAGTTCGTGGGGAAGCAGCAAATGCAATGGAAATGTAAGATGTACATTTTCCTCCTTTTCTTGTGGCCATCTTATTGTATGGATGGTATGGGAGTAGCTTCTGCTTCTCCATTGAGAAGCTGAATGAAGTAGTGAAAGAGTAATTTTCTTTGGGTTGAAATTTTGAATTGTTTTAGAAAATTCTCTCTCACATTTGCTCAAATGATCTCACATTTGCTCAAATGATCTTATTGGGTAGATATTATTGTTGTGTTTCTTGCTGATTTTGTGTTTGTGCCCTTCTTTTTATTTTTTTCTTGTTTTTCTTGATCGGGGAAGATTTCATATGTTGCCTACCGCCGTGGTTTTGAACCGCACCGGTGTGTATCTTTCTGCAACAAATAAGATGCGTTTGTTGTGGTTTCGGAAGCTTTATGAATCAAAGATGATTTCATCAAAACGTTGTTCATTTGTTAATTGTTCTTATACTAATACTGGTGAAATGGGTTCAATAGTAGGGAGCAAGCATGCACAATGCACACAAACATGTACAATTGCATGTACTCGTCACATTCGTCTCGTATATATGTACTCACACAAGCATTTAATGAATTTATTATGGAATGTTTTCTGTTTTAATTTCTGTTTGAAATGGATAAAAAAAGACTTCTATACGAAATGGGCTATGAGGTATAACAAAGGGAGAATAAACTGTTAGGCTATGAGCAATGGTTTATAGGAAAATTTTCTATTTAGTAATTCTTTCTTAAGGGAGTGTTTGGATGCACAAATGAATTGGATTGCAGAAGCTTAGCTTAATCAAGAAGATGGAAAAAATTAGTGATGTTTCCTAGTATTCATACTGAGAAGTAGGCATCAATAAAATTGTTTGGGCAAGCTTTGGGCTTGATGAGGGTTCTTTGTCCATGGCTCCCTCCATCTTGGGTTGTATTTTAGTTTTTTCCAATATCAATAAGATTATTGAGGTGGATTTTGTATTCAAACATACCCTTAATGTTTATGGGAGGTTTATTTTTAGATTAGGAGAAGCAGTGATTGGGCTTTTATGCCTTTCTCTATGTAATTGAGATTCAGTGATAGCACTTCTTTTTATCCAGTCAACATTAAACCTCTCAATGATTTCACCTTGCTTGCACAAAAGAATACTGTGTTATGCGAAATAGTTTCTGAATTTATCTGAAAATGCCAGTGTGACCTGAACCCACCTTTAGGCTGCGTTTGAATTTACAAGTGAACTGAATTGACTAAAATGACAAAACATAATGATGCTTATTAGTATTCACAATGAGATAGTAGCTCTCACATAGAAGTTTTACTTTACTTACAAGGCCACCTTGAAATTGAGGTAACTGCAATGGAGTCAAGTAGCTCAATATGAATGCTAAGGAAGGTGACTGTAATCTGGTTATTCCACTTTATTGGGCTCAAATTGTGATTCAATTTGATTTTGCATCCAAATGCACTGTTAAGAAAGACACTGGAACACAAGCCTCTCAACCCCTTCTCTCTGTGCGTCATAATTTCTTATAACTATTTTGTGCTTGATTATTCACCTCTCACTGATAAATCTGATTTAATTTGCTAGAATCATCAAACTCAATATTCAAATTGCCGTATAGAAAGGTTTTCAATCAATCTGTTTATTGGACATTTAGTTATCTATTTGTACTTTACAATCATAGATATTCCTCAATAAGCATACTTGTGCTTTGGTATGATTCTTTTACCATCTGAAAAGAAAACCAATTGTTGAGTATATAACATATGCCAACCATTTCTTTGTTTTTTTTTTTTTTTTCTTTTACCATCTGAAAAGAAAACCAAAAAATCTCAATTTTTACACCCAAGGGCTTTTATAAAATCAAACCCACCCAGCAACGGTATACAACACCATACATAATGTCAGCTATATACATCAAATTCCTCTAAAATTCACAAAACCGAATTTATTAAATGAATGCTAATATTGCTATGTTGTTTAATCCATGTAGAATGCAATTATTGCCACTTGCAACCAGAATATATATAAGCCAAGAGACAAATAACGGAACATAATGATGAAATAAATTTTATTCTAATCCTAATTCGGGTAGAACAAACAAAGACATCTAGAAATCACACAGAAGTTGATTCTATCAACAGCATGCATGCTGTCTAGAGATGGACAACATAATAATGCTCATTACAATGTAGAGAGAGCTGCCTCCAATGTGCAATACATTCAACACATACCAACTTGGTTACAGCGACGCTTAGCTGCACCATCTGCCTAATAATATAATTATCTTATTAAGGTAGGAGTTTTGGTCTAACCAGTTGGGTGATATAAATCAATATTACAAAGGTATGCGCATGCCCAACAACTAGGGTTTTTAGATTATTATGTACAGGAATCTGAATGATGTCTTCTTTCGTTTTGAAATGTTCTTCCTATGATCAGTATATATTGAGGAATTTATATAGATTTTCACTTCCATAGATCTATTTGGCAGCTGGAGGTGGACGTGGATGCATATTCCGCTGCTGCATCTGGCTTGTCGGACTGCCCAATAAGGAGTTCCAAGTTGTCAGAAGGTTGAAAGACATCGGCTGCATTTGAGAAGTTGGGGTCCTTTGAAACATCGTCTTGGCTAAGTTGAGAGGCCACAAACTTGTGAAGAACCCGCCAATCTGTCACTTGGTCGACTGCTTGCTCAGAGGTATTGTTGTATAATGGGTTCAACTGATGCCGATGAGTCTGTTGCATCTGTTCTTCTTGCGTTAGGGAAGACGACTGGAGAGTGCTTCTTTGGTTGATGTCGAGGCCGTAGGCAGAGATAGAATTGCAGCTTACTGTAAGAGCAGAATTTGGAAGTTTGGGGCTCTCCAATTGAGGTAGCTGGAAGAAGGGATCATGGGGCATAAGGTAATGCAGCTCAAGCTCTTGCTTGCATGAAAAGGATTGGTGGTATCCCACATCATGGTTTAACCTCTTTGGAGAATCAGATTCTGGCATGAAGGAGAGTTGGTCATCGTACCAGCAAGGTGACTCATGCTCACTTGCCTTTTGCATTGCCGTTATCCGCTTCTTGAATACCCGACATACTACCCAACCCTCTTCCTGAAACATTCAGTTAAATGAAGATCAGATTAAGGAAGGTACATAAAAGAAATTAAATGCACCAAAAAAGAGCATCAGAGTCTGTCAGGTTCACAGCCCTATAGATGAACATCATGGATGTATAGGTTGGTTTTCCAATATGATCATTCCCATGTAATCAGTGAAGCATTTACGATAAACTTCACCTTTCTTTTTTCTTCTCGAGAAAGTTTAAAGTGTATTAGAGAAGGAAGAGAAATACTGGACTAAAATTCTCTATGGTTGGTGCACTGGGGAGCAAGCATTTCCACCGATCATGAAATTAAGTCCAAACCTTTCCATTGCTAACTCTCAACGGATCAGATATTCTCCCTATCATTTCTGAGAATTGCCTTGATTACTTATGAAATTCAGATGTCTTCGGTAAAACAACTAACTATTTCTTGTTCCAATATAACAAATATTGACGGTGAAATTTCATGTATCTAGGTCAGGGAGTCAGGTATATCTCATAATATTGCTCGATATGGGTAAGCTTGCAAAGACCGAGAGAAAACTTCTTTGGATGGATCATTTATAAAAGCAAAATAAATATGTTAAAATCTAAAAAAGAAGAAAGGAAAGAAAAGAAACAAAGATCAAAGATTGCACAATAAGCAATAACAAGTATGTCATGTAGACGAATTGCAATCAACTGTGTATAAGCTTTAGAGAACCCAGCGATTAATATGCGAATAGCTTCAATGGAGTAGAAGAGGGAGGGAAAAAGAAGGAAAAAAAAGAAGAAGAAGAAGAATAGAATAGAAGAGACAATGTGTTTCTTCTCCTGAAATTTTGGAAAAATGCCAAGGCGTGTGCACCTGTGCATGCATGCTTGATTGTATGGGAGTGGGTGCTTCTACTCCTACATTGCTTAGCAACAAGCTTGAAGTAGATTGGTTTTATATATGGACACAGGCATCAATATAGTGAAATTACTTTACAATTAATGAGCCATGAAATAACGCATTAAGGAATCTAATCTGTGATATGGACATATAGTATGATTAAATATCCTAATGTAAAAGGAGAAAATAATACAACAAGCCATCTCATCTGGTTCATATTACTCACTCATAGATTGGCAAAAAACTTGAAAGCTTGCAATACACTGCATCTTGTAATCAAACAAACAAGTCAAAAAAAAAAAAAACTTGTTGGCTGAGGTGTGGTTTGGATTTATTATTGAATTGAGCTACAATAACTAACTTAATTGAGTAGAAACTTCCAGATTGTAATTACCGTCACTAGTATTAATGAGAAAATATCCCTCAAACTGCAGTTATATATATTCTTCTCGAGTTCAACTTGAGAGTAATGTAGTTTGGACAATATAGTCTCTCTGTGAAAGTAGTTGGATCAGTAATCACACTTTTGGTCATTCAACTTAACTGAACTAATAGTTGAATTCAATGGCGCATCAAAGGACATCTTAATATTGGAAAGCGCATAAAGTGTAATCTTCTTACGGAAACTATATGGGAGATAAGTAATATTCTTTTTGTTATTGCAATGACTCAATGGAACCAAAGAAGAGGGTAGAAAGTTTCTCTTTAATTTTCAAAAAAATAAAAATAAAATTCCAATTAAAATGCTTGCCTGAGTCGTCCCATTTTCATTTGTTTCAAGCCGATACTCATGCATTATCCAATCCGATTTTTGCCCATTTGGGGCCCGACCCTTGTAAAAGACTAAGGTCTTCCTCATGCCAATCAAGTTATGCTTCGAATATATGGCCTTATCTCTTCCTGTTGCCTTCCAAAACCCTGCTGTTGTGGCTCTATTTGTACGAGTTCCTGTTGGATACTTCTTATCTTTGTGGCTGAAGAAATACCATTCATTCTGCTCTTCTGTACCTATCTTACATTTTTCTGTTCAAATTAACCAAAAAAAAAAAAACATATTAAATACGTGTCACTTCATAAGAAGGAAGGATATATATATATATATATATATATATATATATATATATATATATATATATATATATATATATATATATATATATAAAGTCAGCATGGTTTTGCAGAGATGTAAATATATGAATTGAGTGTTACCTTGAAGATCCCATGGCTCAATTTTATATAGATCAATGTCTTTGATTACATCTAGATCAATCCTTCTAGAAGCAATTTTCTTTCTAAGATAGTAATCGACGAGTTCCTCATCAGTTGGATGGAACCGAAAACCTGGGGGAACTTGTGAAAAGGTGTTCATATTCTTCGAAATGAGTAATCAACTCCTGTAATTTATGTGACATACACCATTAATGTCGCAATTGAATAAATTTCTGTAAAGATTTCAACAAACTCGCAAAAAAAATAAAGAATTGTCTTGATTTCACTATGATCCTAAAATTTTTTTTTTCTTAGTTTTGAAATCTAAATACAATTTTTGAAATTATAAAAATGAAATGACCCAGTGGCCATGATATTGGCTACAATGTAAAACTTGACAGACATAAAACATGTATCTTTACAAAGTATGGTGCTTGGATAAAAGTATCATATTATTAACTATGAGATCTTATTATTGTCAAAAATCTATTACTAGAGGAACACATTATAGACGTTAAAATGCTACAGAAAATTGTAATCTTTTCTTTTTGTTGTTTTTCAGAAAGGTGGGAGCACACCACCTGTAATTGTAATCATCACAAAAAACTGTTAGGTGGGAGCACACCTCCTTTAAAGAATGGATGTAAAGCCATCTTTTCTGTCACAGGGAACTGTAACCGTCTAGTAAAAGTTCACTTTAAAAATATGGTCATCTGTAGAGAGACGCCCAAACATGAGGCGTGTCATCACATCAAGGAGAATATGAAAATAGACATCAGAATGAATGGCTTCAAATGTAAAATAGACATACAACCCAAGGGGAGGGCATTTGGCATGGTCCCAAACTCAAAACCCCAGCCTGAATACGGTTATAGATCTTTGTAAAAAAAAAAAAAAAAAGAAAAAAAGGAACAAAAAAAGAAGAAAACAACACTGGGCAAAACCTCCCAAACTGAAGCCATCCAATTCCCACATCTAATGGCTCCTAAGCCGTCATTATCCAGAATGAGCTTGAACTCCCAATGCGAGCGAGTTCGTCCACCATGGAGTTGGCCTCCCCAACCACATAGGACAGATTACAATTGAGTGATGGGCGTTTTGACTTAGCGGCCACCCACCAATTCCAAATTGCCCAAGAAGGCATCATATTGGAACTCATACAATTTACCACAGTTTTTGAAACACTTTCTATTCAATCTCAAGGCTCCACAGCCCAAATTACCACAGTTACTAGACATTGGCTGATGGAATTCATTGTTTTCATAATTTAAGATTTCATCAAGTTATGGTAGATAGTGATTCAAATACTTTGATTGGCACAATTAACTTACGGCGGTCTTGGTTGGAAGGATTTGAAAAAGTTGAGCACCCATTTGGCATTCTCCTTTATCTATGTGTACGGGGAAGGGAATAAAGCGGCAGATACCTTGGCTAATTGGGGTTGTGAATCCGAGTCCAATTGTTTTATGAATAGGCATGCCTGTTGCCTGCGTTGATTAAGTCATAATTAACTTTAGATTCTATGTGCCTTTTCTACATAAAGGTTTGAATGCTATTTTTTGTTGATCTTTGTATAGCAATTTAGGAGTAAAAGATGAGGGAATTTAGGATTAGCACCATTAGTAATAGAACAAGGGAAGTAGACTTGGATAGTTTGGCCATGTGCAATAAAGACCATGAACTGCATCAGTTATGAGTTAGTAGGTTCAAGTTGGCAGCTCTAAAAGGGCAAGGGGAAACATTTCCAAGTGACTGTTTGAGAAACATCGGCCTAATCACTATTTGGATGACTAAAGTCCATGCTAATAGTACAAGAAAATGCAACATGGCTTCAACTGGACGTCCTTACCAAAATGCATGCAATAAAACAAGTTAATCCAAATAATTTCCATGCATGATTGGTTTTCTAATTCATTATAACTTTTGGTGGTGTGCTCCCACCTTTCAAAAAATATATATATTTTTTATATAACTTTTGTGTACAGCTTTGGAGAGGAAAGCATTTAAATCTCACCTTGAATTTAATATTAACAATGTAATATTGATAATTGAGTTCAAGTAAAGTCCGGTAATGATCGACATGGAGAAAGCCTATGATAGGCTAGAATGGGGATTCCTAAAGCATGTTCGGGCTCTCAGATACTTGGGTGATGTTAGTGGAACAATACTTGGCTAATTGCTTGTTCTTTATGTTGGTTAAGGGGTAGGCAATGGGCTTTTTCAAGTGGTCTAGGGGAGGTAGGGGACCCCTTATCACCTAGCCTTTTCATTATCATTGCTAAGTTCCTCAATCTTGGATTTAAGAACCTTGTTCATAAAAGTTTCTGTCAGTCCTTTTATGTTCTCCAAGGATGCCCCATAATTTCGCACCTTTTTACAGATGACAGTGTTATTTCTGAAAGCAGTGGGATTTGCTCCACAAAGTCAAATCTTTCTTACAGTAATACGAGAAAGCCTCAGATCAAAGATTGCACCTAAGAAAGAGCAGTTTCTCAATTGCATCCAAGGCAAGAATGACTAGAGTTGAAGTAATGAAGAGGATGATTGGATTTGGTCAGACGCAACAACATTTAATTTATTTAGGTGTGGCTATTTTCAAAGGTAGAAAGAGTTTTCAGGCCCTAATTCAGAAAATTGTGAATAGGATTGCAGGTAGGAAAGCTCAGCTTCTATCGTCAGTGGAGAAATTGGTCCTCATTAATCATGGAAGAGGCATTGGATTGGTTGGAAGAAACTTTATCTTCCTAAATTGACGAGATGCCTGTGTTGGAGTAGTGCATTGGAAAATCAATGTGAGCCCTAGTCCACTAGCCATGTGGATGTGATAGGGGGCCAATATTGGCCGTAGATCATGATGACCATGTCTGCCTAGTAGACAGTTTATTGTGCGTTAGTGTTTGGTGCTACCTTAAATTTATATGACATATGGTAATTAAGTTGATGAGTGATTCCTCAATTGGTCCTTGGAAACTTGAGATTGGACATGATGTGGTCATTGATTAGGAAGAGTTATGATATGTAGATCTTAGTACCTTTTTAGGCTATGATCGTCACAAGCGATTAGGACACACATGTGAACATTCTTTGATGAGATTTATAATCATCCTCTGTGAAGGGACATGGCTTATGTGATTAAACGGCGGCTTTCCAACCTCTTTCACTTGGGATAGATTGAGGAGAGACCCTAACATGAAGGATCAACATCTATAAGAAAATGTGGAAAAACTGCTTCACAATCTAATTAACCATTCATTAAAGATTTAAGTTCATGGAAATCTGAAATTATCACAGTGGCAGCAAGTTCTGCAGTTTGGCTTTGAACCGTTCACCACATCTGATCGCTAAATCTACTTGTGAAGTCGCCAGAGAAAGGCAGCCTAGAAAATCCTGGGCCAGGTGGGTTTGACACCTAAACATTCCATCTAAAATCTCTATTTTTCTTTGGAAGTTATCTCAGTAGCCATTCCAGTAGAATCGGCCATCCAAAGTGCTTGAACTGCTATGGCTTCTAAACGTTGTGATGCAAATGTTCGGAAAGTTGGGGAAATGTTAATGTGGCCTGCAAAGGTAGCGTGGTTCTACTTTGCCAATTTATTCAATGTGGCATTCATTGAAAATCAGCCCATTTCGGTGCATATCCAGCAGTGGTTCAAACTTAGTAGAGCTTCTTCTCAATTTCTGCTCCTAGATGGGATTTTACCTTCTCTGAGTCTGTGGGAACTATGGTGGGAGCGAAACGATTCAAGTTTTGAGAACAAGATGAGTAACCTGTCCAATGTAATCTTTCGTGTAGGATGGCAGATGACAGAAATTGGTAGCCGTATCCCACCAGATTGGAATGGCTCCCTCTTAGGTCTTGCACTTCAAATTGTAGGTATCCTGCCCTGGCCTCTTTCAAAATCAATGTTAGTTGTGAAATGGAGACCGTCAAATAGTGGGTGGCTAAAACTCAACATGATTGATCGTCAAAGGGTGACCCCAGACTGGGGGTGGTGGTGGTCATTGTAGGGAAGGGAATATTATTTTTTCTTATAGTCGTAATTATTGATCGATTTCATATACGGTCGCAGAAATGAGGGCCCTCAATGGTGTTTCTCTATGTCTAGGGCAAGGACTGAACAATTTAGAGTTGAAAGTGTCTCTAACGTAGTGCTGTGCAGTCTCAATTCCATTTTGGACTCGCCATGATCCATATGATATTGGTGGTTGGAGGCCAAGAATGCGTTGTAGAGGATCCATTATGAAGAAAGCCACGTTTTTCGGGAATGTAATTACATAGCAGGTGGTCTAGATCAGATAGGTAGTTCCACTAGAAGAGATAAATTTTGCTAGAGCTACTATGCTTCCAAAGAAGGAGAGAGGATGCTTCAGAATCGACAAATTTGGAATTGAAAATGTTCATTGGAGCTAAGTTTCCCTATATCCTTATCATCCCTCTTTAGTTCGACGCAGTCTGCCAGGTTTTGGTTGGTTGGCATCTGTCCCCAGGAAGATTGTAAATAGGTTGGATCCTCTCTCTCATTTCCCCTTTCGTATAGATATCCAGGAGGTCATGGTAGGGCCCTGCCCCAGCTAGGTGTATGCATCCAATTCACTTTGAACAAAAGAACACGTGAATCAGTAATTATATGAATTTAGTTATAAATGTCCAATAAAGTTTCACAAAAAAAATAAAAATAAAAATCTAGCGTTGTGCAATGTGTAAACTAACCAGAGTAGAATCACTGAGGGTCTTGTACAATTGAAACCACTGCCATAACTAACATGTTTAGCTAAATAATTTGAAGATCCGATGTCTGATAATGTGTTCTTTTTCTTCTAGCACTCAAGAAGAATTTTCCAACTCTATCATTTTCTTCTATAAACATCAGGCAAAGGATAGAGTCGGAGAAAAAAAGAATAAATAAGAAAAGAAATCAGGCAAAAGGAATATTTTCCTATGTATGCATACATGAATGAAGGAAACTGATGTAAGATCTATCTCATCCAACATGACCTATTTATTTGAAAATAAAAAGATTCTTACTTCCATCGAACAACATTTCTGTGGTGATCAAGTTCGATTTATTTCCACTCAAGAAAAAAAAAATGAAAACGATAATACGATATGACAACCAAGTATCAAATTTGGTGTAACATTGAGATATGCATTTGCATGAGTTACATCAGTATTTCACAATCTATATGCAATTTTCATGTGCACTTTTGTGCATCTTATATATTCTTATCTTTTAAATTTATCATGGTAATTCAATTACTAAAAACAAAATATAGGAAAGTATCAAGTAATCATGAAATCATATCAACTGCTAAAATGGAGAAAGTATATGACAAGAAAAAATAATGTTCACTTCCACCAAAACAGTTACCCGAACAAGCAAACAAAGAGGAATCGGGTCATCATGATGCAGGCAATATTTTATACTAGATTTGGTGTTCCTTCATAAAATCGTGCAAAGTGAAAATAGTTCTTCCTATATTTGATATGTGAATCGCAATCTTTTCAGAAGGCCTACATTGAAATTTTTTAATGAGAAATTCTTGAACAATATTTGTTGAATGTTTTATGCCATATCAAGCTTTGAAATTTCTTTGATGATTGAGCTTTTATCAATACAATTGCAAGTGGTGTACTCCCACCTTCTCAAAAAAAAAAAAAAAAAAAAAAAAAAAAAAAAAAAGAAGAAGAAGAAAAAGATTATGATTGAAGACATGATCATATGTGGAATCACGCTTCCACAAAAGAACTAGATTTGGATCTTCCGAAAAATGCAATCCGTGTTGGAATTGCATTATGAAAGAGAGCAAAATTTCTTAAGAAAATAAAGAAATAACAACAACTACAACAACAACAACAACAACAACTATAATAACAGTCTCCAGCTTTTACTATATTATAGTTATACCTACATGTGAAAGAAAATATGAAAATCTGAATATTGGATAATCACCATCACTCATCATGGTTCCCAGTTTCAAACAAGAAGCCTTTCAGCTTAAGCCATACTAGTTCCCAAATGGATAATATCAAAATCTTAATCGAATCTGTTCCTACTGATCCAGTCATTGAAACAAACCGTTGGAATGTCAATCAGCATTCACCAACATCTAGATCTAGCTCCATTTTTCACTATTCAAAAGCAAATAAAAAATTTCACTACACAAGACATCATTTCTAATCATCTAGATCCACAAATCTAATAAAAGATAGAAAATAGGAACTCCCAGCATAACCCAGAAAATAAATAAATAAAAATCATAAAACAAAACTCATCAAGAGATAACGAGAAAGATCAAGGAAGCTTACAGATCAAACTACAAGGTTCTAGACTCTCTTTCACCTCCTCCGATCTTTAACAGCCTCTGAGAGAGAGAGAGAGAGAGAGAGAGAGAGAGAGAGAGAGAGAGATCCTCGGAAATCAGATCCTGCACTTGGGTCGTGGTTTTAGAAGCGTCAGATGGTGATGGTGGACAGAAGGGAAATGATCGGATCCCGAGGATATCTGTGTATGAATGTGCGTGCAAGGAGGAAAAGGGTCTTTAAGGGAGAGAAGTTGGCGAATGGGAGAACGGAGAGCAAAAGGCGTTAAATAAGACAACGAGACAAGACAATGCGCACGCCCTAATTACCTTTCCCCACCTCCCCCTGGATTGCAGGAAAAGTATTTGGCGGGAAGAGAGAGAGAGAGAGAGAGAGAGAGGGAAAAGAGCCTGCGTGGCGGCAACCGCCTCCGCTACCCGCAACCGAAAGAGACCGTCTAAATGGGATATATTTTCAGGTCAGAGATTGCCGGGCAGAGCTAATGGAGAGCTAAAACACCAACACCGGCAATGAAACAAAACGGCAACGTCTCAGAAGGGCTAACGGCAATGGACGCCAGCTTTCTTAAAGCCTGTCATCTCAACTGGAGAAAAGGCAACCAAAAAGAAAAAAAAAAAATACAGGAAAGAAAGGGCTCACTAATTGAATGGATGAGATTAATCCATACATAGACTGGGATTTTTGGTGGTGACGTAATTGAACAGCTTCTCTCTCTCTCAGTGGCCCCTACAATCACAGTACAATATTATTATTTCGCCATAAACTATCAAAATATCAGCTTTCGCAATTCCGTAACTGTCCATCCCTTTTTCCTATAATTACTTAGTTTTTCCTACGTACCCAGCCTTTAAGGTGGTCGATTTGTTACCTCTAAAAGTCATAAAAAGTATATATTTATTTTTGCATTGTTTGGCATTTTAATTGTCATTGGTGTTTTCTAGTGGATATCAAGTGGCATGTTTGGATGCATTATGGAATTGAATTGCAATAACTACCTTACTAGAATAATGAGGTGTAGGAAACATAATTTATTTCGTTATTGGAAATTCAATTCACTCACGCATCCAAACGCGGCCTATAATATTAGGTTTATGATTTGAACCAGCTCTCTCACTTTTTTTATTTTATGGGTATGGGTTTTCAGCTCACATCATTTTTTCCCATTTATAAATTTTCATTTTCTTCCTTATTTTTGGATGATACTGACTTAAAATTATCATGAAAGCTGAGTCGACCGTAACAACTTGCCTAAGTTCAAGTCACTGGAAAGGTGCTGTGGTTTAGCTTTTCAAGCCTTTATAATCAGCTCTCTCTCTCTCTCTCTCTCTCTCTCTCTCTCTCTCTCTCTCCTGCATTGGACAGTTGAGCGACAATAGAGAACAGTTGAATTACTTGATACACTGGCGGAGTATCATGCTTGATACTCGAGCAATTCAAAATTGTACATGTGTTGTACATTAACTCAAATTAAACCAATTAAATTGTGGGGTCCACTCTATTTAACAATCTTAATCTCTGATTCGTGGGCTCTTGTTTGTTGAAATAGGATAATTGGATATTTTCATATCCAGCCGTTGTGTCCACTAATAGTATAGTAGTCTGATAATTAAATAAGAGATATGTTTAGTTCAGGATGAATTAAACTAAGACCTTAATTTGGACATTTTAATTTGACTACTTGAAATGCCACGTGTGCAATGTATAAGTAATTGTTAAGTGCCTGCGTATCATCCATCACCGTTTGTCGGAGTATAAAAGTTTTCCTTCGCAACAAGAGATGGGGGCCTTTCAGACAATTGTCTAGTTGTTATTATCATTATTATTAAGCTCGACACCAACAGCACGGGCCTATGTTGGTTGGTTTTTACATATTTTAACTTGACGGTCTTAATTCCAGCAGGTTGTACGGTTCAACCGGTGGATTACTTCCAACCTTTCATATGAATAAGAAATCCAATCCGTCCAATAGGTTGCCCCCTCAAGGAAGATCATCTTTTATAAAAATCAGACATATTGACTAATCGAACGGACCACACTTATATTTTTTTACTTATCAATGATTAGACATTGTACTCTTTGGTGTGGCCCACCTGATGAGTAAAAGGAGGTTATTTTTACATAGGTGATCCTCATATAGTAGGGCCAAACTATTGGAAGGGTTAGATTTCAAATGCATTTAACAGGTCGAAGATATCAGCTAGGGTGGACCATACGTTGCGGTCCAAGCAGTTGTACTTGAGACAACCTCTATTCTAACCGCGATTATTTAAGTCCATAAGTGGCCCTTCCACGAGGTGGGCCCCACCCAACCGACCTAAGCATGACGAAAGGGACGCTTCTCCAAATGGACGCGAAAAAAGAAAAGCTCCAAAGGGCGGACAAAGCCGAGCCGAGAAGCCGGCGTACAAAGTAACGGGATAGGGGCTGAGTGCGGTTGAAGGGGGGTGGGCCCCACGAAAACGGAATGATTCTTTCGACTGCTGTACGTGGCGGCTCATGGTCCGGCGTGGGGCTCCCCCGATCATTAGGCTCGCAATTTGGGTGCTTGCTGGTTGTCCGGAAGGGCCTAACACCCCATGTGGGGCCCACCCATGGGTTTTTATCTTTGATCACGCAATAGATTCATCCCTGGCTCGACACGTGTAATAGAAGGTTTTAGAACCTGATAATCTTATAGCAACGGATGCTTTGCGATGGGTGTTGGTTGCTTTCTCCCTTATCTCGGCCGTTCTCTCGCCGTTGGTATTGGAATAGGATGGTAAATGGAAAAAGTGGAATAAAAGTTTCACACGTGATCCAACGGTCATCTCGTCCCATCGCCTGCATCACTTGCCCTCTGGTTAAGTTCTAGCTCACGATTGGACTTTTGCCACCCGACACTCACTGGGGCCCACATGCTGAGATGGTTCCGTGATTTGACCCGTCTAGATTCTCTTTACTACTGTAAATAAGGTCTTATCTCATGATCTAGGCTTCATTGATTATAACAACCTTTGATTTTTATGCTTTTAACCCTTCAATTGTATTTTAAATGGTAATCTAAACCATTCTTGTTCTGGATTCTATGCTACCCAAGTCAACGTAAGAAATTTTCAAGGAACAATTGATTGTGCATAGATGAATATTAATCAATGGCTCATATTCAAATCCATCATTCAACAGCTAAGTTAATTGATGAACTGTGATTATAAGAATTTAGTTCCTTTACGGTGTATTGAGCCATAAATGGTTTAGATTAATTTAAGGATGCAATATGGGGCCATAAATCAGTTGTTACACGCTGTGTAAGGTGACACAATACCATGGGAAAATTCTAAGCCTTATTTAAGAAAGGTATTAGTTTCTGTGCGAGAAATATCAATTATTTATTAGACAATAATTATAATTTTTAATTTAAAAAATATTTTTATTATATATCTTCTAAAATATTCTCCTACTTCTTTTGAATGTTCATAGTTCTTTCAGTCAACAGTGTTTTCTCCAACTATAATATCCAACATTACAAGTAAGATGAGAGAATAATTTAAATTTTCATTCTATCATGAAACATTTATACATATAATATATTTCAAAAATTAAATAATATAACATTAAAGTATACAATAAAATCTATGCTAAGCTACTCCTGTTGCTTATCCTAACTTAAAATTTTAATAAAGAGTTAAAAAGTGTTAGCTTAAAAAAGCTCAGTAAATGCATTTCTCATGCGTATAATGTTACTCACTAAAAATCTCAATTAAAATTCATTATCAAGCCTGTTGGTGGACACGTGGCGCTTGTACATGTTTTTTTTTATTTTTATTTTAATGACATATATTTTATATAGAGAAAAACTGAGAAATACACATTCAGGCTGGACCTCGCCACTAAAAAGAAGAGAGGGACAGCCTATCGTGAGCCTATACAAGAACAAACAATAAAGAAAAGAAAAATCTACGAATGACCTCTAATTGAGCCCAGGCCCGATCAGTCCAAAACCAATTCCCCTCTAATAAGGGGCAACAAGTCTGAAGCGATTGAGAATACCGAATTCGTTTGAGTGGAGCTGGGCATGCGAGCCAGGCCGTCCACTACTTTGTTCACTTCCCGGGGAATGTACTTCATTACGATGCTAATACTAGCCCTTATCTTATTGAAAGAAATTTTCCAGTAGTGGGCAATCCACGACGCTCTACCCTCAGTGGAAAATAAGGCCACCACCGCCTATGAGTCGCTCTTTACTTCAACTCTATTATATCATTTCTTCGAACATAGACAGAGCCCATCAACCTCTACTTTGGTCTCCGCAAGGAAATTGGTCCCCTGACTGTATACTTTGGAAAAAGTGAGTAGTAAATTTCCTGTGTTGTTTTTATAAATGCCTCTGTTGCTTGATGGGCCCGGATTGCCCCTAGAAGATCTATCCACGTTAAGTTTGACCCAACCCTCTTTGAACCTTGTCTACTTGACTATGGATAAAGGTGCACTTATTTTTAAGTTGAAGGAGAGGCACGTGTCTTTGGCTACTTCTAGGGGAAAACAGGTTGCTACTTAAGTCAGCCAACCTCTGACATTGCGAACAGCCAGGTCGACATTAACTTAGGTGTCTTCAAATGTACATGTGTTTATAGCTATGCGTAGTTATCTGGTCTATTAATACACATCTCATACGTGTCTTAGACACGTCATCTCTATAGCTTTCTAGTCTAGTCTTGCACATCTCATACGTGTCTTAGACAGTCATCTCTCATTTATATTCCCAATTAATTTAACCTAATGAAATACAATTTTCACTTCAACCCTTAAAAATAAAACCTAGTCAGATAATATTGGTAGGTACTATATCGTATTCAGAACATGCAAGTAGTTTAAACACTTAGTTCATAAGTATTTTCCAACTATTCCTCTCCGTTAGCTTGAAAACTGACACTTACATTCGAGCATTAATTCATAAACCGTTGTTGTTCCTAAAAAAGCTCTTAACAATCAGATTGCAGAGGTTTGCTAATTCCAAGCTTGCAAATGGCTATACACATCCACACGTAGGCGCCACCATTTCATATGTGAGATCTGACCATTTTATAAAGTTAGAAATAATTCTTAAACTTTCTTCCTAATATAATTCAAGATAATTTTACTCTTCGAATGTATCACAACAGACAAAGTAAATGGACAGTTATTATTTTTTTCCTACCGTTCACTTGTTTTGATATGGTGAGGCCCACCTGATGACATGGGCTGATTTTGATTGCAGGAGGTTAAAACGTAGCTAACATGATGGAAAGTTCATATCTCACACATTCGTCATGTTATGACAGAAAGCGCCCTCATGTGGATGCGTACACGCGTTCGAATTAGTAAGATTCTCGATTATCCCGCTTTTTTTCTTTTTTCTTTTCTCAAACTTCGTTCTCTTTATACAGCTACCCCTAGCTAAGCTGTTTATTACAGAAATACCTGATATTTACATGAATCGTGGGCCTGCTTGCTTACCGGAATTAATGTTCCTGTTCGTATGTAAATAAATAAATCATCGGTAGCATTTATATAAACGCCGGAGGGGATTAGCTGTTACCCGGGTAACATCTTAGTGGGTGTTACCCTTACCGTGTGGGACCCACCTTGATAAATGTATTTCGTATCCATGCGGTCCATCTGTTTTTTCAGATCATTTAAGGATTTTATCCCAACAATTAAGAAGATCCAAATCTTTTGTGGGCCACACCACTGGAAAAGGTGATGAATGGTAATTAAAAGTTTTTTAGGGCACAAAATTTTTGGATCAAGCTAGTCTTTGTATTTTCTATTCATCTAGTTCTGTTTGACCTTATCAACGGGTTGGATGACAAATAAACATTACAGATCTTCTTAAAGTGGCCCTTGAGAAGTTTTTAATGGTAAGCGTTCAATCATCACTGTTTCTTGCGGTGTGGTCCATCTGACATTTAGATATTCTTAATGTCCAAAACTACGTCCTAAAATGGGCTGAAAAATGAATGGACGGAGTGGATATACAATATATCATCAAGGTGGGCCTACGATAAGGGTACCCCCCACTAAGGTGTGGCCTACTTGATTACTGGATGGTCATGATTTTTGGTTCCATGGTGAAGATGAGTCATCCGAGCTTGTGGACGGTATGGATCTCATGAAAGTTAAATTCCAACCACGTGGCTATCTGCGAGAGAAAGAGAGAGTGGTACACCTGAGGTGGACCGGCTGACAATCATTGCGGATGTAACTCCATCATTCCTACCGTCCGCCACGTTCTAAGACTCCGTTTGGTCCGACGTGGCCCCGTTGGGTTGGCTGCATCTGACCGCAACCCCACCCCATGCGGCTTCTCTAATACTCCTTGGGCCCCACTTCCCTCTTCTCTGCCATCATGTCTTCTTCTACCCTTCCCTTATCCTTACCCTCACACATAGATTATAAAAATACATAAGAATACACGTGGCCAGCGTCGATTGGACAACCACAAAAAATAAGTACTCTTCTGTAATTTCAAGTAGGCTAGCTTTGTGAAACAGAAGAAGAAAGAACCAGTAATTAAGAGCCTGTAACAAGCGTGACCAACAAGTACCACAATACATAAATAAAGTTAAAATTAAAAAATAAAACTTCGATACTCCGGCAAAGTATGGTGGATGATACACAAGATACTTAGAAATTAATTAAAGATTGCATATATACTTTGCAAATAATTTATGGGTCTCCGTTTAGATGTATCATGAGTTAAAAGTATTACACTTATTTATTTATCTACTATCATATTGTTGTAAATTTATTGGACGGTTAAAAATGAAAAGCATCCTATAGTCGTATTTCAACATCAAGTGTCAGTTAATCAAAGGTTAGGAATGTCCAACCAATTTGATTTTGAGATTATAACTTAGTGACTATGCATTTTATAGTTTAACTGGTTTAATGTGTGTTAATTATGCCACGTGTACAATTTATGAATGCCTGTGTACCAAGCTTCATGGGCTGCATGAGTATCAATTAACCCCTGTAAATAAACAACGAATGACAAAACTGCCTTTTTAAGCTTTATAGGATATTTTTATTAGACTTACTTGAACAAAACTCGATCCTCGGAGCTTGTCTTGGGCAGAAGCCTATATTAAAAGGTTCCTAGCTCTGGTAATAGATTACTACCATGTATAAAATGATGGTGACCCATCACAACATACACGTGCATGCGTTTACATCAATCCAGACCGTCCAAATTGTGGAGTGAATTATGGATGGACTGTTGTATGAAATTCACGCCGTTGAATGATCCCTAGCCATCTGGTTGCATGTCAGGGATTGAAAGTAAGAAGGTCAGTGGTCCAATTTCAATAGTCAAAATCCAAACATTGCTCACCATGTGATTTTTAGGCCCGTGATTTGGACAGTTTGGATTGCCATATAAGGAAGCCATGTGTCTGGCAATTTAGTCCCCACCATTTGAAAGTAGGGGTTGACTATGACTGTAGTCCTACCCTTATACAATTCAACACTTTTCAAAACGTTCAAGTGGAATTGCTAAATTGTTAAGTGTGATATTTAATATTAAGACGCGTGATTAAATTATCAATATAAAAGCTTAGATGGACCACGCCCGAGACAGGTATCTTTTGGACCGTAGAACATGAGAGAAACAAAATGAATCAAAGGAAAGCTATTTCTGCCCCCCAATTTGATAATACCATCCGCCAAATATTTTGACTGTTACAGTTGTTTTATAATCTTTGACCAAAGTATTTTCATTGTGCTGAAATAAGAATTTTAAGGGATGAAATGTGTTAGAATGCTTACTTATTTCTTTCTCTTGTATATTTGACCCATTGCAACCATGCTTTGTAGGGCCATTGGCCTACCTTCATTAAATTTTCTTTATAAATATAATGTGTGGGAGAGAACTCTTTTTAATCTTAAAAATTAGATAATTATCTCCAATTTCTCATTAGACATGCTTTGTAGGGTTACTAGCCTATATTCATTAGATTTTCTTTATAAATATAGTGTTTGGGAGAGTGTTCTTTCTAACCTTAAAACTTAAATAATTAATATGTTATTAGAGCAGAGAGATCTCTCTCTCCTTTGAAAAGTAAAAATGGAGATGAAAGGAAAAAGCCCTAATTTCGAGGTCCGAAATCTCATCGTCCTCCTTTTTTTTCCCACTTTTGATGAATACACACAAAGAACATAACACACTTAATCTAGTATCAATATTTTTTTTTATTTTTCTTTCTCCACTATCTCATGCTCTTAATTTCAATTGTTGGGGAATTGATTGGGCTAGATCATCAAATGATAGTCGCTCCATCACTGGTTACCATATCTTTGTTGGTGGCAACCTTGTTTTGTAGAAAAGTAAAAAGCATATACTATATAGTTGATCTTTTACTAAATTGAAGTATCACTTTATATATAGGTCAAGCTACATGTGGGGTTCTTTGACTATGGTTACTCTTCTTGTGATAACCCGACAACCATCAACATAACCTACAATCCTGTGTGTTAAAGGCACACTAAACATTTTAAAGTTGGTTCTCACTTTCCTCATGAGAAACTCTCTATAAGTATTATTTCTCTTTATAATATTCTTTTGAAGAATCAATTGGTTGATGTTCTTACCAAGACGGTTTCACTTCTCGTCTTAGCAACTTTGTGTTCAAGTTGGACATATTTAGGATTTCAAACTCAATAAAAACCTGTGACTCACAGCTTGTAACTTCCTTATGGGCCTGTTTGGACGGATGGATTGGAAGGGATTGAATGGTATTAGGGTGGATGGCATGGATTTCAAGGTAATGATGGTGTTGTCCGTGGATTGTCTTAAGATTTTTTTTTTTTTTTTTTTCAAAGTGGACTGATGCCACAATTTCAAAGTGGATTGTCTTAAGATTTATGGGATTGCTATATCCACGGATTGCCATATTGAGTCTGTTTGGCACGCCTGGCCAATCCCGGGATTAAACCTTCCCATCCCATCCAATCCCTCCAACCAAACACGTCCCAGGCAAATTTGAATGGATTAGGGCAGATTAGATGGGATTTAAAGGTAATGATGGTGCTGTCAGTGGATTGTCTTATAAGTTCCATGGGATTGCTATATCCCGGGATCAAATCACCCGGTCTGTTTGGCACACCCGGCCAATCCCGGGATTTAACTTCCAATCCCTTTCAATACAATCCAATCCCTTCCAATCCACCTGTCCAAACAGGCCCTATAAGTGAAATATCCTAACAAAACACCATTTCTAAGCAAGTTACTTACAAACCTATTATAACTAACAAAACAATGCAAGATTATGATGCTCTAACAATATATTTAAGCTTCAGCTTGAAGGGGAGTATTAGAGTGTTTATTTAATTTTTCTCTTGGATTTGTAGCCTATTGGAGACCTGCTTTGTAGGGCATTGGCCCACCTCCATTAGGTTTAATAAATAGAGTGTAGGAGAGTGTTCTTTCTAATCATAAAACTTCATTAATCATCAAACAGAATTACTCTATGGCGTTTACACAATGTGGAGGGTCATCCAATCATCAATCTATACTATCCATTTCAGTTTGAGGCGCGTTGCGATTCGTTTCCGCCTCTTCTCTTCTCGGGCCCTGTCCCTCCCCCCCTTTTTTTTGTTTCTATCCTCCTTCAGTTTCCTTTTCGGTCTTCTCCCAATAATAGGTGTCGCTCAGGTCCTTTTTTCTGAAGAAGCCCGAATGTCCAGAGCCATATACATCTCCTTTTGTTGAATGAAATCAGACGGTTTCCAAAAAAAAAATAAAAAAATCTACAATATCCATTTGTTCCGTACCACCCTTGACAAGGTGCCAAAATCACGCCAATTGGACATTGTAGTTATTTGATTGTTGTATGCAAAATGGATTATCAAGATAGAGAACACGAAATAAGGCCTATTCATAAATATGAAATAGCTACTTGAAAGACCCGCCGTGAATTTGTGTGGAGCCCACCCAAATGCATGTAAATCTTTTCTATTCCTACCGTGAATTGCTTAAAATCCCAGAGAAGCACTTCGGTGCAATGGTGCTGAACATCAGATCCATGTGTTGTAAAAAATTAATGATTATAACGAAATGACCTACATCTAAAGGATTTTAATCATCCAATCAATGTGGCCTTTGAATCATGGCCTTTCGTTGGTGGATGGAATTAACAGACAGTTCAGGTGGATTACTGAAACTCTCCCACCAAGTGTCGTTTAAAAGCTTTGGACATAATACTAAATTTCAACGTAGTTGCAACGTACACAGACATATATGTGCTCATATCCAACAACTGAATGATTTCCATCATCTGACATGCTTGAAACATCCAACCATCCAAAACGCTGGCCTAACCATAGCGATCATCTAATGAGAAAATCATCCCAATCCATTCATCAGATAGGCCACACCGGTATTTTGATCATATCAATGCCCATGTATTCTTTTCTATTGGTGCGTCCACCTGATGAGTTGATTGGGCTGATTTTGCACAGGTTGCTGATAGGGGCAATCTATGGGATGGGTTGAATCTTGCTTGCACATGGCAGGTTAGAATATATCCACTGGTCTTTTGCATTAGTTGATCTTGCTTACACACGGCAGTTTTCGTCGAACCTGTTGGAGATTATCATTTCTTGCGGGAAATATTGTAGTGGTAATGTTATCACCACGCTCCGCGCGTGGGCCCATTTGTGATGTGCTCATCCACTCTGACCATTATACATGCCCTCTCATGTTCAAGCATGGCCATTAGGCCAATCTAATGAGAGGGTCCACACCGTCTTGTATATATGACATCCAATCCATATGCATGCATTGGTGATAGAAAGCAAATCCATATACACAGTATACGTAAATGGCCCACCATATACATGCTATGCACCAGTATTCCAGTTTTTCAGCTATGAAACAATTGCCTGATTTACCACTACATTATTTATTTATTTATTTATTTTATTTTTTGAAAAGTGATTTACCACTACATTAGACATAATTGCCAAGAAATCTTTAATAATTATTTTCTCCAAATTAGGTCGAGAGTTGATAAGACCCTAGCTTTTATTATTTTTATTATTATTATTTTTTTTTAATCGGAAAAGGCCGTACGTGGGAGCATACCACCCATGATTGTATTGGTGGTGGAAATTGTCTACACCAAGAAAGGGTCGCTCAAGGAGCTCCATACACTCGAGGTGTCGAAGTATACAATATACAAAATCTCTACATAAGCTCAGCCCATTAGGGGAAAAAAAAAGCCTGAAACCACGCATTCTACCGGTATATATATATATATATATATATATATATATATATATATATATATATATATATATATATATATATATATATATAGAGTTTAAACATGTTAGGAAATTTCTTACCGTTGTTTTCACAAATGCTGTCAGGTAACGAATGAGAGATGTTTTACTTGGTTCACATTATATCCTTGCACATGCTTTGATATTTGAAACTTAGCTTGCATACAGATGTTGTAGAAATACCTAAGTACCTAAGTGCCAGATATATATATATATATATATATATATATATATATATATATATATATATATATATATATATATATATATATATATATATATATATTCATGCGTGAACTAGGTCATTTTTTAAAGATGATTCCCGCTCTTTTGCGTAGAATTTTCCAGTGCAACATATTTTTGCCTCCACAACACAGAAGCCTATTAGGAAAACCACCCCCCACTCTGGTTTTTTTCTTTTTTTTTTTTTTAAATTATTATTTAAGTGGGAGCACACCACCAGTAATTTTATTGATGAGAGAAAAAAATTACAATTAAGCAAGGGAAGGCAACACCTAACCACATACGAAGGCACTATATAAGATTATGGAGCCTCTTCCATTAAAAAAAAATAAAATAGCAGAGACTCTCCAATTTGCATTCGAACCAATGAATCAAAACAACCTTCTTCTTCTTCTTTTTCTTACTCAAACCAGGCTTGCAAAGCCCAGTGGATCAGGAACACCATAGCAAAGCACACCCCTTTTTATCTTGCCAAAGCTCAGAAAATAACTGGAAAAAGAAAAAAAGAAAAAAAGAAGAGGATGAAAATAAAAGGAATTCATTGAGATAGAGCTCCAAGTAGTTCTGATCTTTTGTTTGTTTGTAAGCAAAGTAAAAAATCTGTTTTTATAGCCTTAGTTCATGTGCTTGCTTAGTCGACCACTGGCTTGACCCTTGAGACTTTTCTTGCTTGCATACGAGCCAAACGACAGTTCTAGCTTTTGGTTTAAGACAATAGGAACCTCAAAGCTTTATAAGCCTCCTCTACTTCTTGTAAACTTCTCATACAGGACCAAAACATATTTGAAAACGAGGTGAGTCAACCACGGACTCGGATGGGTTAACATGGCCCAGTCACTAACCTGGTCATTGGGTCGTAAGAACCACCGCGATGCACAGGTCCCGGGATTTCTTGAGTCAAAAATCAATTTTTAACTTGCTTGATTAACCCACGTATATTCCCTCGTAAACATGTGTGTGTGTGTGTATATATATATATTATGTATATATATATATATATATATATATATATATATATATATATATAAACTTTTTTGAGAACTCATCATATCCAATAAGTCTCGAAAATCTGAACGGTCCACATGAAGCAGAACCTCTTGAAACCCCTGGTACAAATTTTTACTTTGAACCAAAACTTCGGTGGGCCATGAAAAATGTAAACAATTTCTTCCCTTGATTTGAATTTCTCTTTGCTATGGTCCACCAGAATCTTAGATCAAGGTGAAAATTCATCCCCAAAGGTTTCATGGGATTCCGCATCTTATGGACCGTTCAGATTTGACACCCATGACACGTGTGCAAAGGTGCACATGTACGTAGGTGAGCATGCCTCATTTTATATATATATATATATATATATATATATATATATATATATATATATATATATATATATATATATATATATATATATATATATATGGGAAAAGGTACTGTGCGCTCGACCTCACGATAAGCTCCCGTGAGGTCGAGCTATGTGGGCCCTATTGTGATGCGTGTTAACCATCAACACTGTGCATTTGATGGGTCCCCTTTAAATTATGGGATATCCCAAAAATCAGCCGTATACGGAACTCAGGTGGGCCATACCATCTAAAAGCATGTGAAGACATGCCAAAAACATATAAAAGCACTTGGTGGGGCCCACAGTTTTGAATAGAACCCTTATCCAAGTGGGACATACATAGAGACGGATTTGCAAACCCATCTCGATGGGCCCAAAAATGATTATATGTTTTAATGGTGCACGGCCCCTCTCTCAATATATATATATATATGAGATATATATATATATGGGGAGATGTTATCACGGTACTATGACCTCATGTCAACCTCATGGTGCATAACCTTTTCCATATATATATGGGAATTATGGTATTATGAGGTCGACCTCAGGGGAACTTCCCATGAGGTCGAGCTGTGTGGGCCCCACCGTGATGTGTGTCGAACATCTACATCATGGTGGGGCATCTAACCGATGGGGTAGATGTTAGACACACATCAATGTGGGGCCCACACAGCTCGACCTCATGAGAAGTTCCCATTAGGTGGTCGACCTCATAGTACCATTTCCTATTAATTAATGATTTTATTTTAAACAAACCACGGACTGAAAAAAATCAATTGAAAAATTTTAATAAGTTAAAAGAATGGTTTTATTTTAAACTTTAGAATACATGGACTGAGTAGCCACACATATTAACCGGCCATGAACCAGGAGGACACGACTATCGGCCCAAAAATCTCAGGTGGCCCATAGGACATGGGAGTGCGGTGATAGACATCGATCCAATGGAGGAATGTGTGCCGTTGATATGGGGACCGGCCTGATGAGTTTTGAGGCTGGAGAGCTATATGATCTTGATGAACAACTGGGATGTCCCACATGAGCCAGGTGCGTGGATATGAATGTGAGCTTAGCAAAACTCTTCACAAGATGTATTTTTGCTCACGAGGAATTACAGGATCCTTATTTTTGGAAAGTGACATGATGTGCTAATCCATACAATTGCAGATCATGGGGGCCCCATCGATTGGGTGCCACAAGAATCTCACATATGGGAGATTCTAACCCTTGATCGCTTGCCTTCAAACATGTGGTTAAAATAACATGACGTACGATGCTCTAAAAAGAGGCAAACGAGTGTATGGTTGGATCATCCAAAGCGGATGAATTTGGGTTCTACCAAACATGGAAGGGCCCATCAGATCAGCGGACAAGACCATTAAATCATTGGACGGCATGCATGCATGTTAGATATATACTCGGGCCATTAATAAGGAAGTGTATACAATAAACATGCAGTAGACCAAAGAATAATTCTGGTCCATTGACCAGGCAAATCACACTTGTATTGTATGAGAAATGGACGGCCAGAAATTTAAGCTTAGTAATCCAAATTCAACGTGTACGTGGCTCACATGATGAGTTCACTATACCTTGGTTTGTGTGTATATGGCATGTTCTAAGAGCGCAATACCTACGGTAGGGTCCACATAGACAACATGTGTTCCACCCAATGGTGGGAACCACGCCCCCTTATTACGGTAGCTTTGTTCTATCAACTGATAAGTCTGTTAATACCACATGTGTGAACATGACCGCTCCTCTACACGACCTAGGTCACAAGATCCAAGCCGTCCATCAGTGGATTCTGTCCATCCATTTTGACATCTCATGGTAGGACAGCCCAAAAATGAAGCAGATCCAAAACACAAGCTGACCACACGACAGGGGGAAACGCCTATAGTTGAAACTTTCCTAGGTATTTTATGATGTTTATATGCCATCCAAACCGTTTATAGAAACCGAAATGGTTGGTTTTTTTTTTTTTTTTAAAAATAAAAAAATAAAAAAATATGCCATCCAAACCGAGGAATGAACTGAAAACACAAAACTATTTGCCTGATCCAAAACTTGTGGCTCTGAGAATGTTTCAAATGGTGGGTGTTCATTTCCTATTGTTTCTTGTCCTGTGGCCCACTTGAGTTTTTATTTTATTTCTAAGTTCATATCCTACCATGAGCTGGCAAAACAAATGGATGGAGTGGATTTCTCACAAACATCACGGTAGGCCCACCTAAGTTCCTACACGTGGCAGGCAATCCACGTCCGGCATTTATATGTATACAGATGGGATTGACCTGTTGGATAGCTTGGATCTAACACCCACGTGCCAAATTAGCCGTTGGCCCGGCCGATGCTCTAATCTCCTATGAGTTCGTTTTGCATCTGTAGCTACTCACGATCCAGCGCGTCCACTGGATCCACATGCAGGAATGGTTAGAGTATTTGAACCGTGTATATTCTCTTTACAACCATAAATAAATGTACTATCCCAAAATCACGCTTCAGTGGCAACTCCAACCATTGATTTTAAGAGTTAAGTACGGCCCATTGAAAAATTTATTCTCCTCGTTCTCAATTCATCTACAGATAGTGATGATCACAACCATCCGTTGAGAATAAACTTCATATGGTGGACTACATATCATAAACTCACACAAAATGAACGGTTCCGATTATCAGATAACTCAACAAGTGGGGGGTTAGTGGGTGGTCACACACGCTAGACCCTGATTCACGACAAATACAAAACTAACTACTCTCCCACATGACATTCACGATAAGAAAAAACAGAAGGAGAAAAGCGTGAAACGGGAGAGCACGTTCAGAGCGAATGGCGTGTGGTCGACAAACTCAAACCCCTCACTCGCACGATCAAAGGCCACGCGCCAGACAAAGCCATTTTTATACCATATCTACTCACGACATCCATTCGGCACGTGACATCTTGCTGTCCTACAAAACATGTGACCGCTCACCACGCCTGTATAATACGCCCCAACAGCTCTTAGCGACGACCAAGGGCATTTGTGTCATTTCTTAATATGTGGGCGTTTTTACTAAGTTATTATTTATCATGATCATAAGCTATAGCGACACTTAGGCAATATAAAATTAATATTTTTTTTTCAATAAAAAACATCAAAAGCCTTTACTAATTGGACGGTTGACAGACGTTTGACCCAAAACATTCTAGTCAACTCTATGTCTCTCTCTGACATTCTCCGTACGAATGGGGGCGGATTAGGTGCGGCCCGGCCTCACCTAAGATGGTACGGCCCTTACAGTGGGGCCCACCATAATGTATGTATTCTACATCCACGCCGTCCATAGGTTGATCCAGATCATTTAAAGCTATAAGTCTAAATATTAATCAGATCCAACCTTCAGTTGGACAATACCATAAGAAGAAGTGGTGATTGAAGACTGCCATTAAAAACTTCCTAGGCCCCACCCTAATATTTTCTTAATGTTTATTTCCTATCCAACCTATTGGTAATTTCATTACAGCACAGGTTAAGTTTAAGGGAAAAACAAATATTAATTTAATCCAAAACTTTTATGGTCTATAAAATTTTTTAATGTTCAGTCACCAATATTTACTATGTTATGGTCAACCTGAAATTTTGATATATTCATTTTTAGTATAACTCCATAAAATGATCTAGAAAAATGGATAAACGGCATGGATATAGAATAAATACATCAAGGTAGGCCTCAAGGTAAGGACCGTACCATCTTGGGTGGGGCTAGGCCGCACGTAATCCACTCCCGTACGAATGGCTAGGGCTGAAAGTCGGGCGGGTTGGGCAGCGTTGGTGCTCAACCTATTGTTTCTATACCTCAACCCAACCCAACCTCAGGTTGGGAATTCTCGACCCAAGCCCAACCAAGCGGGCTCGGTCGGGTTGGTCGGTTGTATACATGATAATATTTTCATTCTTACATTAGGCTATTGTATTTCAATACACGTCTTATTTTTTGTATCTATAGTTTTATTAATTATATATGTAGTTATTTATAGTAAATAACTACGTGTTTTTTTCTAAACAAACAAGCTAAAATATAAGACAACTATTTTTTTAAAAGTCATGTTGTGTAGCACGCAGTCTATTAGAGAGAGAAAAATTCGGCATATCTTATTAGCTTGAGTCATCGGAAATGATGTGGACCAATGAGACCCAACAACACAAGAATTTCCTATGCCTTCAACACGATCCACGCTCAATTATAATTTATTAGTAACTTATATATTGATCGGGTTCGGGTTGGGTTGGGCAACCCAAGACCTCAACCCGAGCCCGACCCAAGTTTTATCGGGTTGGTGTTTGTATAGCCCAAGCCTGAGATCGGACTCGATACATCCTACCCGAGCCCAACCCAATGTGGGGTCGGTCATGGGTCAGTTGGGTTGAACCCGCCCATCTTTCAGCCCTACGAATGGCCGTGGCTTAATAACCCTAATAATTACTATTTGACATTTGTTGCAATGAAACACTCGCATGCTTCAAATGTTGCATGGAGGCGCACGCTAAAACTTCGCCACCGTCTATTGTGCATGTAACATTTGTTTCTAGTGATCAAGAACATTGATGATTTGGTGGGCCACCATATCGTAAAAGACAAGCTCATGTCACTGATGGGCTTTTTGACTAGTGGCCAAAACCAGGGGGTGAGCAAAAGTGTGATCAACGGTCGAAGAATATTTGACACGTGGGTGGTGGCCAACTAATCAATGGTCTGTAAGACTCTATTAGGTGGGCCACACATAATAATTAGTGGTTTAGATCTGACCATTGATTGTTTAGATTGACAAATTTACTGAGCCCACTACAATTGTGATAATTACAAATAGGTTTAGGGTGGGACGCATGGAGATCCTGTAGGGAGAAGTTTTCTGACTCTCTTTTCTATAAATATATGTATTAGTCTCTAATCTAGATGAGCTATGTCGAGGTATCGAGAATGTCTTCCTAATCAGATACACCTTTAAAATTAAAGTATATATATAATTTTCATTATTGATGCAGAGACAATATTCCAATTCCACCATATATAAATAATAAGGTCCTCTCAACAATGCGCAATTCATGCAAGGTATGTGCAGAGACTTGCACGCATGATTGCAATCCATCGGGCAACAACCAGCTAAAAATGCAATGTGGTCATGCTCATACATTGAATAGAGATTGTTGGTCATCTTCTCCAAATCACCCATCTTTCTCAAACACAGCTTAATTTCTGAGCCAGGGAAAATTGACAGTGGACCCCTCCTGAAGAATGGTCCAGATACATGCATGTGAGACATTGACACATGTATTTTGAACAGACCCTTTCATCTTTTGCCGACACGAATTGCCACAGAAAATGTACAGTGGCTTTCAAGGTTCATGTTCATTCCACTTTTAGGTGTCATGATAATAGGGTTAGGAAAAAAATGAAATCTCACCTAGAGATAATAAAAGACTGAGGAAGATTATGATGATTGCCTTTGGTTTATATGTCCCCTTCAATAAATAACAAATGTCAATTATAACAATGATAATAAGAATAAGAAAGGAGAACAATAAAGAGAAAGAGAGAGACAGTGGAAAATCGAATGATGAGGATCATATTCACACAAGGTGTGGGAGAGAGAGATCCACCCGTTTATCTCCCGATACGTGATTTTACAACAAGAACGAGATGACCGCTTTCTTCTCTCTAAAAGCAGCCCTATGTGAACTTGCTTTAGGACATGGTTTTGGTACTGGTTTTAGTTTTAATCCATTTTATTGGATGATTATTGAATTTAATAGAATGGATCTTGTGATAAACATTACCACCTTGCATCTAAGTCTGAAACTATGGTAATAATCATATGTTTAAGCTCTATGTGGGCTACTCGTGATTTATATTTGGAATTCAAATCGTGTGTTGTTGATGTCATAAATCTATCAATAACAGAGTTTGTAGATACCATTGACAGACCACTTGATGCCATCGAAAAAATTCAAAAAATTGCTAGAATGATTTATTGTTGCTACTTGATGTCGTCGAAGTAAGCTCGATGCCATCAACAGATCCTTGATGGGTTATCAATACTATCAAAGGTCGAGCGTGCACGTAGAATTGTGCAAGTGTGAGATTTGTTTCCTATTCCGGTTGTTATAATATATATATATATATATATATATATATATATATATATATATATATATATATATATATATCGGGTGTAATTGAAATTAATTTGGATATAGAGAGAAGTGTTTTAGGGCTTTCTAAATTTTTTTTAAGTATTTCAAGGGCAAAGCCAGGGCTTGTGAAGTAACTTCAAGACTTGTTCGAATTGGTAAGACTCTCTCTTGTAATTTATATTTTCATAGTGTCTCGTCACTTTGTACTGTAGTTTTTTTCTGTAAAAGTTTTCCATGTAAAATTCAAATTGTTTTTGTTTGGACTTGGTTGTACGATTGCGTATACTTTGTTTGATTTGTCTCTATATGCTTCTATGGTTTTCCAATATCATGCATTCATGAACTTTCATATGCTGGGACACACCGTAGAGAGCAACGTACAAAACCAATTTTTATTCATGTGGTGCCGGGCTTCCTGAGTTTTGATGTGTCCCTGCGTCCTTGTGGGGCACAGCTGATTAGTGGGTTCGATGGCATATGTAAGACACGTTCGACCCCACCTTCCATCTGAATGTTTACATGATGGGTGTTACTAACCTTAGTCTCCCATTTGTTACACCCAGATCCATAGCTCAATTGGTAGACTGAGTGGATATACCTCGTTTTAACACTCGAGGTCTTGGTATCAATCCCTAGTGGGGGTGGCTAACATGGACTGTGTCTACTGACATGGGTGTATACTAACAAGCTAACCCCCAGCTAAACCTACTTAAAAAAAAAAAAAAAAAAAACCATTTGTTCACCTTGGCATGCACCACTTCAGTTATGGATCACACTCCTTTGAGATCTGGTCAGAAAATGGTGGGTCACACCTATGTATTGGTTAGATGGCACTCCCACAACTCCGACGTATGATAACTGGAATGCATATGGTCATTCCCACTGTACTCATGCAGTACCTATTGAGGATCAGATATGGAAAGAAGTAGTCTAATCAATGGTCCACTTCAAATGCAACAGAGTTCTTGAGAACTGAGGGCTACGATCATCCATCGACCAGGTGTGACAATAACATAAGACCCATTCAAGGTGGGGCCCAGGCACATACCAAAGCGGGATCACTTATTTAACATTGGATACTTTCTCTAGATCTAAACGGGCAAAAGACCCATGTTATTCTAATTTCATATCGAGATGAGAAATTGGGAAGGAATGGAGAGGCATGATTGGGGTTGAAGTAGGTGGGGTGGCATGGGAGAGGAGGAGTCAACGTAGTTGGGACTCATATCATAACGGTGGGCCAGAATGTTATTTTATTTTATTTTCATTTTCTTTTGTAAAAGAGAATTTTGATCATAAACCAATAATACAAACTGTAACTCATCAAATTAATGAGCTGCAGACACGTTTCCACATTAGGTAGGGAGCAATCTGACCACACATAGGTGGGCCCTACAAGACGAGTTGTGTTTGCTAAATCTAGTGAAGTGTTTGGATTTGTGTGAATGTTTGAAGGATTGTCTGTCCCGTACTCCCATTGCCATATCATCTCATCCATGAATTGTAGCATGATAGCTTTTGGACAGGCAAATGAATGCCAAAGAAATGGTCTGCACTTTCCTTTCTTATGCATTTCTGCACAACTTTCCATACATGTGGGACATCCGTATGATGATCCAAGCCATGCATTATCCAGGCTTCAACATAGATTATCCTAACCATATAACGAATAAACTCTTTCTCACTGGATGTGGACCACTTCTGATTTTGAATGGTCAGGATCATACTATGGACCATTTATTTATTAGACCCACTAATGAACGGTGCTGATCTCGTCCAAGTATACCATGTGTGTGGCAATCCCATGAAGGCACGATCACTCCCTTGCTTCGAGTAGCACAGGATCAATCAGCTTCCCCATATTTCATATAAGGGGTTTGCTTGCTTCTATACATCTCGATGTATTACAATAAGATATGTGGGGACACTAGCAGTTGGAATCCAAACCGTCTATTTGATAGGGATCACTAAGAGGATGTCCGAAAAAACAACAGGACTGGATATTTCAACCCTTTCATTATACAAAGGTGACATGGACCGTTCATGTTCAAAGCAAAATAGCCAAATTCTCAAGGTAGTTCATGTACACCCCCACCGAATGTGTCAACGTGGCCAGAAGGTGCCATATCCAAGCCGTCCATCAGGTAGGTCTGACCGTATAAATGTCAATAAATCTAGTCCATTCGTCAAATGGGCTGCAACTTTAGAAACAGTTGGATGAGTAAGAAAACTTCAGCCACTGTCTTTTTTCAGCCGTTTATTTGTTTGATCAACTATGGCCCACCCAACGAATAGATCAACCCGATTCCTGTAAAACAGCATTTACCTAGTGGTCAATCACTGATGAATGATTTAGATCTAGAACCAAGGTGACATGCTGGCACGTGTGTAGCGTGTACCTGGGCTGCCTTGTACACACGTGTGTACATACCAAAGCTCCCATTTTAAACACGCGTGATTGTGTAGGCCTTAACGGATCACAAATGGTAAAGTGCGCCAATCCAAAGGGCCCTCAGCGGTGGACCCTCCTGATTATGGCTGGCAGTGCTCCAATATACTTCCACGTGTCGACCCGAATATATAAAGAGTGTGGTGATAATTTACACTCCAATCCAAACCGTCAGATCCGTGGACCCCACATGCATGGACCGAAACTCAGAATAACCATCTGATTTTGTCCGTTGATTTTGACCTGGTGCCCATTATTCTATTTTAACATTTCAATTGATAGCTCACCAATTCAACGGAGCTATATGCTCCATCTTCTGTGGGCCCTACTATTTGGAAAGTCTGAGCTGACGTGGATGGTGTCTAGATGCAACCCATATCTTAAAAGGTGGCAGTGAACTATAACCGTTGTGTTGTCCCTGGTGGCGCAGCTGTCCATGCTTTGAGATTGAGAAACGGTAACCTAATTAGTCAAAGTTCTCACCTACATATGGTTGTAACTGCAAGAATTTAGGTTTATATATGGGCCCCACATGATGTATATATGACATCCAAACCGTTTAACATGGGGTGTTCAATGATCAAAATGGGATGCCCTAAAACCCATCCGACCCAAACATCAAGTGGGCCACCACATGAATTTCAAGGTTTTTGGATGGTTAGTGTACGTCTATCATGTGACCCACGTGATGACTGGATCGGCATGATGCATGAGACATCCTATTTTCATGATGGTAAACCGTGTTGAATTAAATGGATATGATACATGCACTATAGTGGGCCCCACACGCATTTAGCTGTACGTGTAACATTGCTTAGGTTCGACCAGCAAGCGCACGTAGCACACAACACCACATGATCTTAGATTAGTGAAACAGGATCACTGCAGCTTGTGGACCTTATCATTTTTTTCTTCCAATATTACACTTGCGCACGAGATCATTTCCATTAAAGTGGTAGGGCCCATCGTGAAGATGACCTGGCACAAAAATCAGTCGAGTCTGGTCATCAGGGGGGAATCAACTGAACTAACGGTTGGGATCAACATACATGCTTGGCCCACCTATGGAATCGATCAGCCTGATTTTTTAGAACGTTGTGGTTGGGTTGATGAAAGCTCTCATGGTATTGATTTCCGGAACACATGGCGCGTTGGAGGAAAAGAGGGTACGGTGTACTTATAAATTGTGGTACAGTTGCCTGTAGGTGATTAGTAGTGGGTGTTTCCCTGACCGTGGGTCATATACTGATGTATCCACGCCGTCCGTCAGTTTTTTAAGATAATTTAAGAACATAAACCCAGAAATTAAGCAGATCAAAATCTCAAGTGGACCACACAGTAGATATTGAATTTCCACCACTAAAACTAAAAACTTCTCGGGGGCCATGAAATTTTTTGATCAAGCTGAAATTTGATTTCTTTTTTATCTTCATCCAGGTCTGTCCGACCTTATCAACAGCTTGGATGGACCCTAAGATGTTTTTAATGGTGACCATTCAATGACCACTGTTTCCTGTGGTGTGGTCTACTTGAAATTTGAATCAGTTTAATTTTTGGGGACTTGCCCTAAACTTAGGTGAAAAATCTTATGGACGGCGTGGATTTACAACACATAAATAAAGGTGGGCCCCACGGTCAGGGAAACACCCACTGGCACCTAATCAGCTCCGCACAGATAATCATCGAAAAGGTTTCGGTAGCCCCACAAGCGTGCACACGGACACGAGCACATGCACCACCCTGGTAAGTCTGCGGAGCATCTGACATGTGCATAAGGTGGGCCCCACCTTGAAGATGATGATATGCAAAGAGCAGGGCAGTCCACTCATATGACGGGCCTCACATTTACATTCAATGTGGAGTGGGCAATTTTAGTTTAACATACATTCTTTTAACGTAGAGAGGCCCACCTGATGAATGGACCAGCATGATTTTTTTTAACGGTCATGTTCATGACACGTTCCACCTTACAAACCGCTCAGATGGCCTGCAAACTTGCCAGGTTCGCACATGTACAGTATGTAAAGGTGTGTGTACGGAGCCAGCAAATCTCCAACATCCATCTCTCTTTGACATTTACCAACGCCGGACTTCCACCGCAAAGCTCACAAAAGGAACTTGTTCGATACACCAGCAGCCTATTAAGCTTGATACACAGGCACTTGAAAATTTTATGTTTGACATACATTAATTCAAATTAAACCAGCTAAATTGTGGAAATCACTGCCACTAAGCCACAGCCCCCAAACCAGATTACTTTAGTAATCCTAGCCTCAGATTCATGGACGCTTCATGACCATTGGATATTTCTGATTTTTAACCATCCAATAGAAAGATGATCAAATAAATCTAAATTTTGGTTCATGACACATGTAAAGTGGGAGCATTATTAAGAAGGTTTAATTTCAATTAATCATATTCCACATACACAAATTCTAAGTAATTTCTATATGCCTGTGTATCATCCATCATATTCTGTCAGAGTATCAAAGTTCTTCTCCCGACCAAAAAACCTACCCACAATGCTAATAATTTGAATTAGCACGACATCACAATTAGACCACAACAAAAGTAGGGACTTGATATCTACACCCACATTAGTTGATTTTTACATACCCATTTTTCACTTGTGAATTTTCATATGTACTATTTCAAATCCCAAAAAATGAAATAAAATGGTGCATGAATATTAATCATAGTAGTTGTAATCTTTAAATAATGACTCCCTAAGAAGAAAAACTGGATGGGCCCACTTTAAATGTACCATATATATATATATATATATAGAGAGATAGAGAGAGAGAGAGAGAGAGAGAGAGAGAGAGAGAGAGAGAGAGAGAGAGAGAGAGAGAGAGAGAGAGAGAGAGAGAGAGAGAGAGAGAGAGAGAGAGAGAGAGAGAGAGCTATGCTAATTTGATTATTCAACTAATCAATGGGAGGACATTCATTGGACGGTCTGAATTCAGCAAACAAGGGTTCATTGATCAGAGGTTAAGATCACTCAACCAATCTGTTTTTGCAGTAAAGACCTATCCATAATGGTTCAAACAATCTGAAAAGTTTAGTTTAAGTTAATGCATGTGGCAAGAACTATTTATCAATATGCATGTGTATCAATCATCATACTCTGCTAGAGTATTAAATAACTCCTGCTCCCTAATTGAACATGGAATGCCTGTGATGGAAAATAAAATGTAGGATTGGGGTGTCCGGCATAAAGAGGCTTCTCATTCCCAAAATGATGAATGTGGGCAATCCTGGTAGAAACTGTCTCAATGCATTGCAAACTTCTAAGGTTGCGTTTGGGTGCACAATTTTTGTAAATGAGTTTCAAATAGTCATTAGCAACTTTGTAATAACCAGTTAATTACAAACCTGATTTTGTTTATTTGGTCCATGCATGTACAAATTGAAATCTAGTCTTCTAGTGTGTTTGGTAGGTATAATACAAAGTGCAATTTAGTCTAGTAGGGTGTTTGGCAAGTATAATACAAAATGCAATTTGGCTCATTTTCTTAGAGTGGGAGTAGCATGGGATGCGTGTGATATATGGGATTGTAAGACTCATCCTAATAAATCCAAACAATGACCAACAAAATGGATTTAAATTACTTTAATGGACCATCTATCATGCACATTCCTCCTTTGATTGACTATAACCTTCAAGAATCACCTTAATAAGGTGATTCTAATCATCCATACGATGGACGAGAAAATGAAGGGTCCAAAATTATTATAGTGGAAAATGTTTGATAATTGATTGACCGTTTATCATTTAGCACTAGACTTGATTGGCAATAACTCTTAAGAACTTGAGCTAGGAGATACTTACCATTCGATCAATGGCCAAGAAAATGGATGGTCCAAATTGATTAAAATAAAATAAAAATTAATTACCAATCAGTGTTGTCTATAATGTAGGCCCACCTTTTACTGGCCATAAGTCTCAAGAACCACTTTGATCATATGATCATGCCCATTTGATGAATGGCCAACAAAATGGAGGGTCCAAACTGATTAATTAGAAAGGTATATTCATTGATCTCGACCGTTTTCATGTAGGCACCACCTTTGATTGAGTATAACTCTAGAGATTCACTTTGAAAGTTGTAAAATCAAGCATTGTGGGATCACATGCCATTTGTATAGCTTTCAACCCATTCAAAATGGCACACTTCATGATGATCACACTAACGAAACCAAAAATCAGCCCGGTCAGGTCATCAAATGGGCCACACAAAAAAGAGACAACGTACACCACCCAAAAAAAAAATCAAATTCATGTGTGGCCCACCTAATGATTAGAACGGTTAGTTTTTTGTTCACCTGATCGTCATGATGGACGCACTTATTGTATAGGTTGGATGTTATACACACTATGTGGGCCCCACATTTCACTTGCCCAAAACTGTTTTGGACTGTTTTCACTCTAACCCACCATTATATATATATATATATATATATATATATATATATATATATAACATGTTATTAGTGGGGCCCACCATGTTTTTTTAGCATCTTATCTAATCCATTCAGAAGATGCGTCCCACTAGGATGAATGAACGCTATAAAAAAATATTTTTAAAAGCCATTTGGAAACTTAAATGAGCCATCATACCACATGATATTAGAGCTTTTAGGCGTGATTTTACATGGTGTGGCCCACCTGAGTTTTGGGTCTGCCTAATATTTGGACGTTGAGGAGAGCATAAGGGGCACACGTGAGAGAAGATATATTGTAATGCATACATGAGATTGGGCCCCATATGGTGTTGGAGATTCATTAATCTTAAATAACCTACAAAGCTTTTTAATGGATCCAGCTTAGATCAACATTCATTGTGTTTCAGCTACAAGCCACGTCAGATTACATTAACGGCGGATAAATCATGACCCTACACCACTATGTCTATGAAACTTAAAATCCAAGATTATAAAAGTGAGTGGTGTTTGAGTATAGATTCGTTAAGAGTTTATATTCCTTAAAATTTCAGATTTTCAAATTAAATAACAGAGTATAGATGGGATGCATGTGCTTTCTTCTACTCTAAATAGTGAGTTTGTTAATTCCACGTGCGTGTGGGAACCCTGACCATCCACATGCAGGCACGTGTGTCATTATGGAACACATGTATTAGATCTGAACTTTTCATCGGGTTGGAAATGATGCCAAGATCGTCTATCAAAACAATTTTTTCCGGCCATGGCCCAGCCTATGGGCGGGTCGGGTTGGATACGGGTCAACCCGAACCCAAGCATTTACCTTTAACTTGTTCCATTTTCCACTACCCATTTAGCTTGCCCGAACCCGCTTGAGAACCGGGTCAGGCCAGTTGACCTGCGGACCACCCCAAAGAGAGATACCCGGACCACACCAAAAGAATTAGTGAGTGAACTCCACAAATAAATAGGCTGGGCCTATCGTTGGGCTTTGAGCCGGGCCTGTTTCGGGCACGGCATAGGCTACATGAAAAGGCCTGGTGGACTGATTTAGCTGTCAATTTTTAGAAAGCTTAATAAACAATAAGGTGCTAGGTCTAGCTTTGCCTAGAAGGTCCAAGAGGCAAGCCAGCCCATATTTTTAGTTAGTGGGTTGGGCTGTACATGGGCATGGCTTCTTAGTAGAGCTGTAAACAGGCCGAACAGAGTCGGGCTTGGCCTGGCTCGGCTTGGCTTAGCCAACAGGCTACCCCAGCTTGAACTCAGATCGGATCGGTCATCAAGCCTAATTGGCCAGCTCAGTTTGGTTAGCAACTCAGGCCACATCGAGCCAATTTCGAGTCAAGCTTGAGCTCAATCTTTTGAGTTAAGTTCAAGATTAAGTTTTAGGATTTTTATATATATATATATATATATATATATATATATATATATATATATATATATATATATATATATATATAATTTACTTAAATATATAAATATTTATAAATTATTTATATTAAGTGAATTTGATCCAAGTCAAATCCATGCGAACCGAGTCAAGTTCAAGTCAGTTTCACGCTAAGTCAAGTCAAGCTTGGTCTAGCTTAGACTCAGCTTGAAATTTTTTCGAGCTCAAAAAATCAATTTGACTCGAGCTTAGTCGAGTCAAGCTTTTTCGGGTCAAGTGGAATGAGTTAACAGAGCTAACTCCTTGCTTTCCGGTCTTCTTATGCTGTTAGACTTTCTTAAAAGGGAGGAAGTTGCTAGGTCAAAACACTAATGGGCTTGGCCTGAAATTTGAACTGGCTCAACATGGGTCGGCTTGGGCCCAAATTTCAAAATCATTGAACAATGCCAATTAAAAATTATTGATTTCTCCAGCCCAAATCCATCACACGTGTGTTCAAGTGGTGTATCTGATCAGATGGGCCTATTTAAAACTATTGAACTGGACCGTCCATGCACTCATATTTGTCTTTGTATCTTTTCTCGATTGATACATCTTCTCACGATTTGATGATAAGAGAGGAAAGATGAATACGAACGTAGAGGGGCGTGTGTTGATGGAATGTGAAGAGATGGGCCCAAATACGCATACCCAATACACGTGGCAGGTTCGTATGTCTGGTGATGTGGATAGAGCCGTAGAGGTTCTGGTGAGCATAGCCCAGTTCATCACCAAGGTTGTTTAACGCAGATTTCGAATCCTCTCCACTCAAAAACTGGGCTGACGGGATCCAGAGATTGGGTCCACAACATTTGGGCCAGATACTGGGCTTTGGACAGCTCACTTTAGGGAGTACCATATCGCAATTAGAGGTGTACACGAACCAAGTTAGCTCGGTTAGCTCGTTCGACTCGACTCGAAAAAGCTCGATTCGACTCAATTCAAAGCTGAGTTCGAGCCTAGTTGAACTGATTTTTTAAGCTGGAAAATGAGTTCGAGATGGCCCAACTTGACTCAACTCGGATTGAACCCAGCTTGAATCAAATTAGGATCGAACCAGTTCGGTGACTCGGTTACTTTGATATTGATGTTGCTCACCTAAGTGTTTGATGAAATGACTCGAAGAAGTGTGGCGGGTGGCAAGGAAAGTATGTAAATGAAACCAACACTGTTTTTTTCTTGATTTTTATGTTGCTTAGAAGGTGTTTGATAAAAGACCTCTAAAACCATTGTTGTTGTGTCAAATACACTGAGATTTTGAAGGTGCAGTCCAAGTGTTTGTGAAAATGCTGCACTGGCGAGCTAGACTCGATCTCGGCTTGAACTCGGTTCGAACTGGCCAGCTGAGTTGAGCTGAGGCCAGCTCGACTTAGTTCGACTCCATGTACACCCCTAATCGCAATTCATCACGCACGTGTCACTTCACGAAAATGAAAATGAGCCGAACGAGAACGGGTTCGGCTCAGGCCCATCATCTTATCTCGTGGGGCCAGGGTTCAACAAGCCACACCACAGCCTTCAGTAACCGTTGGATCCTTTTCATATAGGTTGATCAAACGAATCTAGACCATGAGGGCTTAATCTAGAGTGTTGCAGGACATGGGATCGACGATATAGCTTGATGATCTGGCAGCCCCAACATGAATGGCCATTTTCTTGAAACCAAATTGATCAAGCAATCCTAGCCGTCCAATTGGTTGCCAATCATTAGAGGTCAGAACGCGTGGATAATTGCAGTATCCTCTGACCCCTGAATCTGTACAAGAAGGACCAACAGTCCAAAAGCATACACTGAATGGTCCCGATGGGAGAAACAATAGTTAGGATTTAGTAATATTGGATAGCTTCCCACCAGATCCAGTCTGGGCCCACTTGTATAAACCAAGGGTCTGAAGAAACTATATATAAATATCCATCGGCCGAGAATTCGATAATTCCAATCCACGTGCTTTTCGAACAGTAGCCTTCTATAATGGGGTCCACCAGATGAACGGTCTTTGAATTTTGTAATGCTAGAAAAGAAAATTTCAAGGCAAAATTTCACGGCCTCTCATTGTCATTCTCCTCTAGAAACTCTATTTCGTTGCTTATTTTTCCTTTTGAAAATTCAATGTGCGTCTCACACCATTAAGTAAATGGCATCAACCCTAAAAATCCTTAATTGATGCGCTTCAGCAATGGATCTGGAACGTCCAATTAGTGGACCATCTCTTGGATGGGCTACATCCAAAAATTGATCTTATCGAAACTTCAGTAGTGACCTATCTCACACCTATTTTCTGACTTTCAAGAGAAAAGTATACCAACGGTCCACAAAAAATGTCCAGGTGGAGTTGTTATAGAAAGCCAATCTCTTGATCCAACTGTGATGTGGCACACATGTGTAAGATCTAGACCCTTCATCTGGATAGTACTACAGCGAATGTCTGCTCTATGTAAAAATGAGATCAAAGCCACACAAGTTCAACACACGTGACGTAGGCCACATTCATAGCGACTAGCCCCTGATGAATCATGGGTTTCTCACACGTGAGCTACGTTGCCATATCTGAGGCGCACGTGTATGGCATTTACGTGTAGCATTCTTTTATTTATTTATTTATTATTATTATTATTTTATCTTTTCTCCATTTTGGTCGGTGCATGGCTAAAATTTCAATAATAGTCAGCTTGTAGAGACCAACTCTCATTTCCTCTCTTTTGGATCGGATTAGAAGGTTAACTACGAGATGCACGGTTCAGATCATTATACACGTGTGCCATATATGTGGTACACTATCTGAGGAAGTGGATTAGGTGCGGCATAGACCGTGGGGCCACCTTGATGTATGTATTATATACACGCTGTCCGTCCCCACCTCATTTTAGTGCATGAGCCCCAAAAATGAAATAGATCCAAATCCCAGGTGAACCACACCATAGGAAACAATGGCCCGTTAAAAACTTCCTGTGCGCCACAGAAGTTTTGAATCAACCGGATATTTGTTTTGGGCCACTGATCAGTGTTACATAATGAATTTGAAGCAACACATCTGAGAATTGCGATTACATAAAGCTGATATTATAATGAAGGTGTAGATGATTCCATAACTTCTACTTGAAAATGCTGTTATACGGTCACTTTCAATGTTAACAGCGTCTGATTAAATCCAAGACCTCAGAGGGATTGGATGGATGGGATCTTCTAATTTGGTTTATTTTTTTGGGACATGGTACATCCATGATGGGAATCGTTGCATCCATGTAGAGGTGGGCTTCAAGTTGAGCTAGACCGAGTTAGGGTTGGATCCGACTCAATCCGGTTTTGAAATAGGCTTAACCAGAACTCGACCCGACTCAATATGGTGTCCAGCATGCCTGACTAGATCCGAGTCCGGGTTTGGCCTGGACTAATCCGGACCAAATCCGACCCGGTCACAAGTACCGAGTCCGGTCAAGTCAGCACGATGTCTGGTGAGGTGCAGTGGGTTTTCATGGGTCTTCACAGGCTGAAATCACAACTCGAGACCTAAATTCACTTGCCAAAATCGTAGCCTCTCCATTTGCATCTCATATTTAATTGACAGTTATTATATGTGTGTGGGTCAAGTTTCGGATCGAGTCAAATCAGTACTGAGTTGGATTTCGGGTTGAGTCAAGTCAAGTTATAGAGTAATTTGAACTCAACTCGATTTGAGTTCAGACGGGATGAAGTCAACTCGATCTAGATGGACTCACCTACTCAGGTCGGATTTAAACAAGTCGGATGCCAAGTCGTGTCGTCCCATGCACCGTTCTAGATCCATGGCTTTGATAATCCAACCATGGGAGTGCACAAGAGAAAATTTCCCTGTTTGTCGCAAACAAGGAACATGCCTCCTTATGTGAACTAATGAGATGTCGTTACGTGTTAGCACTATGCGTTAAATGATGGACAAAATTCTATTCGTGAATCAAGAACATTATTTATACATGATCTAGCGTATACCGATCAAACAATTTAAGAGACGGCACATGGCAGTTGTTTAGTGTAAATGACTTCAAACATTAATTAGAGACATGCATTTGAGAGAGAACATTAAATGTTAGAAATATATCGAAAGTATATATATATATATATATATATATATATATATATATATATATATATATATATATATATATATATATATATATATATATATATATATAAGTCTCATTAAAGCAAGTCTCTCTCTCTTCAAGCATTAAATGCTAGAATTGCATAAAATAATATTTTTATTTAGCATTAAATGGTAGAGCTTTATCAAAAATAACTCTTTATTGATGCCACAGCCACGTGACATAAAACTCTAATAACTTTCTACTATAGAATCAACGTATGATCCAAAGCAAGAGTCTCTTGTACATGTGACCATACCTGATAAGCTACCCTAACGTAAAAGAATCAACAGCTGAATGTTAAGATATTTTATGATGTTTTATACTACGCAAGGCCACCGCCTCTCAAAACCCATAAAAGCAGCAATCGAAAAATGAGCTTGTGGCCTGATGGCGATACAACCAAGTCCATCTTTATTTATCATTTCACCATGGACATTTATCTTTTACTTTATTTATTTTAGTTTCAGCCCTATCGTTGCTCACAGCATGGGGCTCGTAATTTAATTCTTAGTTTATCTATTCACCATTTATCTACGACATCATGTTGCATCGTAAGAAAGATTGCTCAGTTTTAAACAGAAGCCTATGGGGCTTTCCTACTACGTGCTAAGTGATTCCATCGGCCATCTTACTATGAAGTCTGGTTTACACTAGATGATAAATAGATAGTTGATTTAAGATAGTCTCACCACGTGCTTGGTTTTGATCAAGACCATGAATAGGCTGTCACCCCATTAACCATCTCGCCATGAAGCCCGATTCTAATCGAACAATAATGAACAAATTGTCGAAGATCCACCCTCCATTGGTCGTTTCACCAGGACGCTCGGTTCCGATCGAGCAACGAACAGAATGTTGCGCAACACGCCAACAATGTAGTGAGCTGAGGTCTAATCTCAGGCCTCACCCACAAACGATAAACAAGAAGAAATATAAACTAGAAACAGATTAAAGCAATCCAAACAAACCACAAGACAAGATATACGTGGAAAAACCCTAACAAGGATTAAAAAAAAAACCACAGATGCAGCCTTCCACTATGAAGAACAAAGATTACAAGGCAATATACCAACCTCTCCCTTGGAAGAACATAAAAAATCCTTTGCCCATACCTTAGAATTATTTCCCCAATATTCCAATACACCTAGAAAAGCACTAGGAACACCTATATATAGTTTAGGCAACTTCCCTTCCGCATCCTTGCGAAAGGCGATACCAAAATCCGTAGTCCGCATCGGATTTAGAAACGAATCTGCGTAACTATGACCGATCGAGCAGACTGTTCGACTAATCAAGCGACCCCTACGACTGGTCGTGAATGGGCCACGACCGTCGAGCGCCTTGGGATGAAAAAAAAGATGCTTGCTGGACTTTGAGTCGAACCGGTCTACGACTGGTCGAGCGAGCCCCTACGACCGATCGAGCATAGCTCACGACCGGTCGAAGGCGGCCCCAGATGTGGCTCCATATCTCAACAATCTCCCACTTGGAGACACATCGCCATAAACACTCGTCTTCTTCATTTGGAGTGCACCACCTCCTAATCTTCAAGCCTGAAGACTAATTAAAGCTGAACAGAGCTTCAACTTCTCCCTGTGATAGCCTTGGTTAACATATCCACAGGATTCTCACTTATATGAATCTTCTCCAGAGTGATTGATCCATCTTCTAGTAACGAACGTATGAAGTGATATCTGATGGCAATATGCTTGGTCCTTGAATGAAAGGCTAAATTCTTAGCCAAGTGTATTACTCACTCGACCGCCATTGTCACGACTTACTTGATCACCGCTTGCTTCTTACCCAACTCTTCCATAAAACCTTGCATCCATACCATCTCATTGCACGCTTCTGCAGCTGCAACATATTCTTCTTCTGTCGTACTGATAGATACTATCTTCTATAACTGAGAGACCCAACTGACTGCATTACTACCTAGAGTAAAGACATAACCTGTAGTGCTTCTTTTGTTATTGATGTCTCCTGCCAAATCTGAATCCACGTAGCCTTGTAGCTTGATTTCCGATCCACCATAGCACAGCCCTACATCCTTAATACCTACCAAGTATCTAAGGATCTACTTCATAGCTTCCCAATGTTCCTTCCCGGGGTTGTTCATGAACCTGCTAACAACTCCCACTGCTTGAGCAATGTCTGGCCTCGTGCTCACCATAGCATACATGAGACTCCCTATCGCTGACGCGTATGAGACTTTAGCCATGTAGTCCCGTTCCTCCTGCGTCTTTGCACCTTGCTCCTTAGATAGCTTGAAGTGGTTGGCTAATGGAGTACTAACCGACTTAGCACCTCCCATATTGAATCGATCAAGTACCTTGGCTATGTACTCTACTTGTGACAAAACCAGTTTCTTGTTTTCCCTGTCACGCTTTATCTTCATGCCTAGGATTTGTTTTACAGCTCCTAAATCCTTTATGGCAAATTCTCTAGACAATTATCTTTTGAGATCTGAGATGTCCTTCATGCTTGAACCGGCCATAAGCATTCATCAACGTACAGAGGAAGGATGATGTACGACGTATCAAACTTCTTCAAATAACAACAGTGGTCTGCATGACATCTCTTAAAACCGTTTTCTGATATGAAACTATTGAAATTCTTGTACCACTGCCTCGGGGCCTGCTTCAGGCCATATAGACTCTTCTTCAGTCTGCACACCTTGTTCTCCTTTCCTGGTGCCACGTATCCTGTCTGCTGATGATATATATTTCTTCTTCAAGGTCCTCATGAAGAAAAGTTGTCTTAACATCTAGCTGCTCTAGATGTAAGTCCTCTGTAGCCACTATACTCAAGACCATACGAATCGTAGATATTTTCACCACAGGTGAAAATATTTCAGTGAAATCGATACCTGCCTTTTATTGAAACCCTTTTACAACTAATTTAGCCTTGTATCGTTTCGAACCATCATGCTCCTCTTTCAGTCTGTAAACCCACTTGTTATGAAGGGCTTTCTTACCCTTAGGTAGACTGACTAGCTCCCATGTATGATTAGACTCAAGAGAGTCCATCTCATCACTCATGGGCTGCTCCCACTTAACCTGTATATCTGATTGTAATGCCTCTTCAAAATATTCTAGTTCACCATTATCTGTCAGCAATAGATAATGTAAGGAGGGTGAGTATCGGACTGTGGATCTCCTCTCCTAAGTAGACCTCCTCATAACCGGTGTTGCGGCTTTGCCACATAATGTTCCTGTGCATGATCATCCTGTGGTGCTCTAACACCCGTGTCCGATAACTCTTCCAACTCTACAAATTCTTTTTCCTCGGCCTTATTTTCTTACACACTATCCTTATGCATCAGTTTTTCATTGAAGACTACGTCTTTGCTTCTGATGATTTTTCTATTTTCTACATCCCAAAACCTGTAGCGAAAATCATGCTGCCCGTAGCCTATAAACGTGCACATCCTGGACTTCGCATCCAGCTTGTTTCTGTGCTCTGCATCAATGTGAACATATGAAGTGCAATCAAAGACTTTGAGATATGCAAGGTTCACTAGTCCACGCTTCTTCTGGTAGCCCACCATCTAATGGTGCTGAGGGACTTTTATTGATGAGATATGCGGTAGTATTCACAGCATCTGCCCAAAAAATCTTGGGCAACCCTGCATGTAGCCTCTTGCTCCTGGCACACTCAAAGATGGTCCTGTTAATGCGCTCAGCCACATTATTCTGCTACGGTGTCCCTAGAATCGTTTTTCGATATTTGATTCCACTTGCTGCACAATACTCCTCAAACCTCTTATCATAATATTCTCCCCATTATCAGATCTGAGACACTTTACTGTTTTACCTGTCTTGTTTTCTACCATAACTTTCCACTTCTTAAATACATCAAATACATCAGATTTATGTTTTAAGAAATAGACCCACAGTTTTCTACTAGCATCATCAATAAAGGAAACAAAATAACATGAACCACCAAGAGATAATACTTGTATCGGTCCCCACACATCAGTGTATACAAGCTCCAACAGATGCGTCTTTGGAGCGCGTCCCGTCTTCTTGAAGCTTACCCTCTCCTGCTTGCCATACACGCAGTCCTCGCAGAATTCTAAGTCATTAGACTTCAGCTCTGGTAGCTTTCCTTTTGACAATAGTACTTTCATCCATTTCTCACTCATATGTCCCAGCCTCTGATGCCATAACTGCCCATTCATTCCAGTTGATGCGACTGTGAGTGAACTATACGATCTTGAAGTCACGTACAAAGTACCTTCCTTTTTGCCTCGAGATATTACCAAGGCACCTTTTATGATCTTCCAGGAGTCACTGGTGAATATCGTCACATAACCAGTATCGGCCAACTATCCCATGAGATCAAATTCGTTCTCAAACTCGGTACATGTCTGACATCCTTCAATTTCAAAACCATTCCGTCTTTCTGATTGACCTGAACGTCCCCATTTCCAACTATACTGCATGACTCATCATCACCCAGGTCGACTCTCCCAAAGTCACCTGACACATAATCACGTAGAACTTCCTTACACGAAGTGGCATAAAACGAAGCACCCGAGTCTATAACCCAAGACTCATTCCTCGCATCAAGAGATAAAATCAACGCCTCTGTGTCGCTCTCCTCAGACAGATTCACTGAATCCTTCCCGCCTTGAGAGCTTCCTTCTTGTTTCTTGAGCGCCCTGCAATCATGTTTCATGTATCCCTACTTGCCGCAATGCCAACACCCGTCTTTATCTTTCGATCCCTTGGACTTCTTCCTTGACTTAGAACACCCGTGTTTATTGCCTCCTTTGTTCAGCAATCTTCCTCTTCCTTCAACGTTTAAAGCATTCCCTGAGTCCCCTGAAACTCTTGATGCATTCCTTCTAGATTCTTCACTGAGAATTAGACCGGCCACATCATCAAATTTCAACTTTGTCGACCCTGAAGAATTGCTCACAGCAATAACCAAACCATCCCAACTGTCTAACAGACTGGATAAGATCAATAGCACCCTGACCTCATCCTAAAAAACGATGCCAACGGATTCCAACTGGCTTGTGACTATATTGAACTCATTTAGATGTTCAGCCACGCTCCCACCATCTGACATCTTTATATTGAATAGCTGTTTCATAAGATGAACCTTGTTGAATGCTGGGAGCTTTTCATACATGGTGGTTAGGGCTTCCATTAATTCTTTTGTAGTTTTCACCTTGGATATATTGAAGGAGACGCTCTTAGACAAAGAGAGTCGGATCGTTCCTAAAGCTTTCCTATCCAGTAAAAACCATTTATTATCTGTCATCTTTTCTGGTTTCTTCTCTTTTCCTCCTAAAGGAATATAAAGGTCCTTCTGATACAGATAATCTTCCATGTGCATCTTCCAAAAGGTAAAGTTTGAACCATCAAACTTCTCAATTCTAGTTTTTCCTTCTTCTGTCATCGCTCTCAATTGAACTAAACCAAAAGCTTTGATATCAGTTGTTGCGCAGCACGCCAACAACGCAGTGAGCTGAGGTATAATCTCAGGCCTCACCCATAAACGATAAATAAGAAGAAATATAAACTAGAAACAGATTAAAGCAATCCAAACAAACCACAAGACAAGATATATGTGGAAAAACCCCAACAAGGGTAAAAAAACCACGGATGCAACCTTCTACTATGAAGAACAAAGATTACAAGGCAATATACTAACCTCTCCCTTGGAAGAACATAAAAACCCTTTGCCCACACCTTAGAATTATTTTTTCAATATTCCAATACACCTAGAAAAGCCTTAGGAACACTTATATATAGTTTAGGTAACTTCCATTCCGCATCCTTGCGAAAGGCGACACCAAAAACCGCAGTTCGCATCAGATTCAGAAACGATTTTGCGTAACTACGATCGGTCAAGCGACCCCTACGACCGGTAATGAATGGGCCACGACCGGTCGAGCACCTCAGGATAAAAAATAATGCTCGCTGGACTTTGAGTCGAATTGGTGTACGACCGATCGAGCGGGCCCGTATGACCGGTCGAACATAGCTCACGACCGGTCGAAGGCAGCCCCAGATGTGGCTCCATATCTCAACACAGAAGTCCATCCTGCACTTCATGATTGTCCTGCTACCAAGCTCAATCCTGATTGGGCAACGAACAGATTGTCATCCTCCAAGTCGATCGTGAATGCCATTATTGTAAAATTCATTAATAGAAGAATACTTTCGGCTTATATCTTTTTTCCCCATTATTTTTACTATTGAACTCTGAATCCTGTGTCTAGTCTCCAATCTGTCCATCTTAGTGTAGGGGACACTAATAATTCAACCAACCCTTGAGTTAGATAGACTCTGGCACACCACACATCATACTCACATACAAAAACTCAATCAAGCCATCGCCACATGCGTATGGTCCAACTTGATTGAATTAAGATCAGAAAACAACATGTACACAACATGTCCGGTGGGTTGATTGCCACAATTCAGTAAAATGTGACAAACTCACATCTGAGTGGGTGTGATATCCAACCTGCTCTAAGATCTTACAATGTTGTTAAACAATTTTATCAACCAAAATAATCTAATATCTTCCATACACTTTTAAACCTAGTAAATATATTTAGTTTCATGCTTGAAACGTCTACCATTAAAACTACTTTCCTACTTAGATAGTTGATGAAAACATGCAAGGAAAATATCAAAGAATTTCACGTGGTCTTTATTAACTTAGAGACAACATATGTTACGCCCCGAACTCGAAAATCGGGCTCGCAAAATTCCCGATTATCCAATCCGGTGCCGACACCTCCGTAGTACCCTATTCTCGGCTCCCAATGCCCATACGCCAGGTTCCGATCCTGGGATCCTACAAGGAGGATTTTGCAACATACATTTATCTCATGAGAAGCATAACCACAAGTATACCCAAATCACAAGGGCAACATCATCATTACATATCCACCAATATAAACATTTGAATACAATGCTGGAAGGAAAATATATATATCAAAAATCAAAGCTCCAGAATATGCTGCGTGCTCCAAGCTCTATGTTGCTGTAACTTAATGCCACCTGTACGCATCTATCATGCATAAGCTTATAGAAAGTTTAGTGAGTGGTGAAAGTGTGTGCACAAGATAAGTGTCGAGTATGCAATACAATGTCATAAATCATACAATATTGAAATAGGCGGAAATACTGACAAGATCATGACTATACTGATAAGATCATGAATCATACGAATCAGAGTAAGCGGAAATATACTAATAAGTCCATGAGTGCCATCAGCCGTACCAAGGCTATGTGATACAAGGCATGAATGCGACCGGTCATATCAATGCAGAAACATGGCAACCCAAAATGTTAAATGCTACGGATGCAATGCAATATGTGGTGCGAATGAAATGAACAAGCTGGAGTGAATTCAAGATGATAGTACATATTATCGCAGGCTATGGGGTACATCACAAGGGACTTCTATCCAAACCAATCACATACCTAAATTTGAATAGTCAGACTAAATGTGGTAAACTCCTGATCTCAGGTTAGTCGCACGCCCCATCCAAAATCCTGGCCGTTGCAAAGGTATACGTAACAAATAGTTGCGTACCACCAGCCTGAGTGAATAGTGAATAAATGAGTATGCAACTTAGTAAGTCCACATATCAACATTGTACATCTCTAGGATCATCACCGGGGTCTAGTACACTCTAAGCTGGCTACCGCCCCAGCCGGCCGCGTAGCCCAGCGAGTGGAAAAGACCTCACTACCCGCCTACCAGTAGTATATCAATGCCTACTCGCCTCCTCGATAGCAGACCCATTTGGGAGCTGGTCAAACTCAGCCTAGCTTACAGCCCCCTTACTTGAGCGGATAAGGCCACACCCCTCCCAATAGACCACGACATAATGGGAGACGCGACCTACTGGTATTCGGCACTCGGACGCTCATGTATCCACTCGATCTAGACATTGGGGCGTCTCCTGGCCATGGAGGTTTAGAGACTTTCACCCACGGACATTCAAAGTACCCAGATGCTCAAACCAAACATTTTCGGTGTCCCATCTAGTCATCCACGATATGCCTGTGGAGGTCACAACCCTGATGTCGCTAAGGTGTATGATAATTACAATCACACAATGTAAGATGCATGAGTCATGTAGTCCAATCATGCATCAATCCTACGCATACCATGCGCTTATGTGAGATAACTCCACCTATCAGGGAGTCTCATAAACCATCTGTACTATGACATATGCAATGGTCAATCACATCTCACAATAAACATGCAGATGATGCATGTGGGCATGTAACATGATGCTATGTTGTCACATACTCATAATCGGTATCAATAACCGGCATCAACAATCGGCCTCGATAATGTAGACATTTAACCAACATTGCCCCCAAGGAATGACCCACATAGAGCCTAACATATAGTGGTCCCATGACCTCACACAAGGACGTAATATATAACACCATGGGCCTCACTCAAGAGCTTAATATACATCACGATGGGCCTCTCACATGGGCCTAATATACATCACAATGGACTCCATCGTCTGACCCTCAAATGTATCATAATGGGCCTCATCACATAGACCTCATATTCATCACATTAGGCCTTAAACACAAGCTGAATACACATCACAATGGGCCTCAAATATGGGCCGCATATACATCACATTGGGCCTCGAACACGGGACGCATGTACATCACACAAGCTGAATACACATCACAATAGGCCTCAACTATGGGTCGCATATACATCATATAGGTCTCGATAATCGAAATCAGCCTCAACAATCGGAATCGACACTCAGAATCGGTCTCGATACTCGGCCTCGACAATCAGAATCGACCTCGACAAATCCGAATCGGCCTCGATACTCGGCCTCGACAATTGGAATCAGCCTCGACAATTGGAATCAGCCTCGACAAATCGGAATCGGCCTTGATACTCGGCCTCGATAATCAGAATCGACTTATACAATTGGCTTCGATAATCAAAATCAACTTATACAATCGGCCTTGACAAATTGGAATCGGCCTTAATACTCGGTCTCGACAATCGAAATTGGCCTATACAATCAGCCTCGACAAATTGAAATCGGCCTTAATACTCGGTCTCGACAATCGGAATTGGCCTGTACAATCAGCCTCGACAATCGGAATCGGCCTCGATACTCAACCTCGATAATCGAAATCAGCCTATACAATCGGTTTCGACAAATCGGAATCGACCTTGATACTCGGCCTCGATAATCGGAATCGGCCTATACAATCGACCTTGACAATCGGAATCGGCCTCGATACTTGGCCTTGACAATCAGAATCGACCTATATAATTGGAATTAGCCTTGATACTCGGCCTCGATAATCAGAATCGGATTATACAATCGACCTCGACAATCAGAATCAGCCTATACAATTGGCCTCGACAATCAGAATCGGCTTCGATACTCGGCCTCGACAATCAGAATCAGCCTATACAATCGGCCTCAATAAATCGGAATCGACCTTGATACTCAGCTTTGACAATCGAAATCGGCCTATATAGTCGGCCTCGACAATCTGAATCGACCTTAATACTCAGCCTCGACAATCGGAATCGGCTTATACAATCGGCCTCGACAAATCGGAATCGGCTTATACAATCGGCCTCGACAAATCGGAATCGGCGAAAATGGGTCTAACAAGGCCTAAGAGAATGTCACAATGTGGACATTCAACCATCATCGCCCATCAATATAGACATTTAACTATCATTGATCCCAAGGAGTGGCCCACATAAAGCCAAACGTATCGTAGGCCCACGGCCTCACATAGGGCCTAATAGACATCACAATGGGCCTCACTCAAGGGCCTAATACACATCACAATGGGCCTCGCTCATGGGCCACATGTGCACTACATTGGGCTTCACTCATGGGCCTCAAATATATCACAGTGGGTCACATCCATGGGCCTCAATTATATCAAATGGGCATCTACCCATGGGCTCCAAACACATCACAATGGGCCTTAACTCATGGGCCCCAAACACATCACCATGGGCCCAACCCATGGGCCCCAAAGACATCATAATGGGCCTTAACAAATGGGCTACAGATACAACGTATTGGGCCTCTCAAATACAATAAGTGGGCCACACTACTTGGGCCGCACCATCTACACCGTTCATCTATTTTTAGAAGTCTTTTTAGAGTATTATATGAAAAAATATGAATCATATCAAAAGATCATCTGGATCATACCACAAGTAACAGTGGTGATAGTGATCAAATGGTCAGTTGGACCACATCACAAATAGCGGTGGAGACAGTGATTTCCATTGTATAAAAATTTCACAGGGGGCCATCATAACATGTATTTTCCATCCAGTCTGTTCATAAGGTCACAAGGACCTGAACCAATAGGAAAAATAAATATCATATTGGTCCAAAACTTTTGTGTCCCAAAAGAGTGTCAATGGTAGACGTTCAATCCAACTGTTTTGGCAGTGTGGTCCACTGGATAGCTAGATTGGTCTCATTCTTTTTCTCATGCCATAAAATTATCTCTCAAAATGGTTGGATGGTGAAGATACAGCACATGCATCATGGTGGGTCACAGCACGGACGGTGCAAATATAAAACATCAAGGTGGGTCGTACATGGCACCGTCCAAACGGATGATGCTGATGAAACATGTAGACCAAGGTGGGATCCATGAGCATGGCCCACCTAAGACAAGCACGCTAATGGATGGGCGGTTTGGATATAATACACACACCATGGTGGGGCGTTGGGCTATGCATGGCATCGTTCAGATGGACGGTGCAGATGAAACACAGGCATCTTAGTGAGGTCCACGTGGAGTGGCCCACCAGAGGTTGCTGCGTACAGCAGCTACTTGGTTGGCTGTTGACTAGCATTACACCAGCAAATCCGTTAAAAAGGTGGGTCCCACATGGGGCCCACACGTATAAACATATATTTGTATGTATGTGTGTGTGTGTGTATATAATATAATATCATATCATATCATATAATTATAATATAATATAATATTATAATATATACATATCATATATATACATATATTTATATAATATACATACATCCACTGTCCAGCCACCGTCTAGCAAACTGGACGATGCACATACATCATGGTGGTCCCATGTAGTGGGCAACTAGATTTGGATCAAGCTGATATTTATTTTTTCCTTTCATCCAGGCCTGTGTGACCGTCCGATCATGCAGGCCCCAAATTAGGATCAAGGTGGCCCACTAGTTGGATGGCATGGATAAAATACACACATCATATGTGCGCCATGATCATAGAGAAAGAGAGAGATCGGCGATAACAAAGGGGCCCCGCCACTATGGGCCCCTCGTGGATACAAGCATACATCAAGGTGGGTCCCACCATATGTGGGCCCTTAAATCACCAAAAAAAAAAACTCAAAGTGTAAACCCAAGATTCACCCACCATTGTCGTTCCTACTTGGTCAAATGAAACCCCTAGCTCCTCGACTTCGACTTTAACGGAGGATGATGGGCATTGGATGGTTGGTTGGTGGAGATGGGAGGTAGGAAGTAGGCCACACAAAGCTCTCTCATGGAGCGCTCAAGCCTTAGACGATTGCTTGGAGAATGAGGGAGAATGATGAGATGAGAGAGAGAGAGAGAGAGAGAGAGAGGGTTGTAAGAGAGAGGGATGGGTGTAATGGGTGAAAAGGTGAGTGATGTATACTTGACGTGTATGGGTTGCTTTGACTTTGGGGTTGCTTGGGGATGGGGCATGTACTTGACATGTGAGGTGATGTGGTATTTGATTAATGGAATGTGATGTGATTGATTTGAAAGATTGTCTTAGGTTTTCAAATGCGTTTTCTTCAAACTGAACGCGGGCCTACATCTTCTGACCTATGTATCGCTTCGGCATGTAATACGCGGCATTGGAACTGCGACAACGGCGCAGTCGCTATGGTACAAGTCTCGGGTTGAGCCGACTCTGATATACAGGACACGACTCAGGATCGCGCGCAAATGCCGATAATAGATCGCGGGTCGCTGGAATTTGACCAGGAGGACCGCGGAAGCATATGAAATGGTATGGGTTAGGAAACGGGTCTCACAACATATGGTAAGAATCCCTAAAAGGTCATGATGGAGGAGAAAAAAATGAATTACAAGAAAATATATTAAAATAATTAAGGATATATAAGGAAGCAGTAATGAATGTAAAGACCACTAATGAAAAGACATGTGAGTTCCTGATTATTATAAGTTTATACTTATGGTCGACATTATATAAGTTAAAGAAGCATTTGCAAGAACAGACTGCACAAGTGTATGCAATTTGCACGTAGTTTTGATTGACAAGATAAAGGAGGGTGTAAACAATACAAAACTAAAGTGATGGATGAATACTTTCAAATTCGAATAATTTATAATCAGCCAAACTATATGAAATGCAATTTTAACAACAATTCAAGTGAAAATGAGAAATTATTTAAGATTGTTATCTAAGAAATTCAATTTCTTGAGTCAATAATTCATGAGAGTGGATAATTTAAAAAGAGTGTTACCTATAAAATTCAAGTTAAGCAAAAATAAAAATAAAAATGAAGACATGCATCTAAAGTTTTATATAATTACCATGTAGTATTCAAATTAAAAGAAAACTTTTATATGATAACCATAAGACCGGTCGTACTTTATGGAATAAGTAGGTTAGGTAATTAAAGAGTAACATATTCATAGAATGAATATAGCTGAAATAGAGATCTTTAGATAGCTGAGTACAAAGATGAGAAAAGAACTAGAAATGAATACATTCAAAGAAATTCATAAATAATATAAATATATAATAAAATAAAGAAAAATAGACTTAGATGGTTTAATCGTGTGTAATATAGACTGGGACAATCCCGGTTAGAATTGAGTTGCTTTAAGTTGATTGTTCTAAGAAGGCAAGACAGGCCCCGAGAGACGTGGACAAAGGTAGTAAAAAGACCTGGTCTTACAGCAGATCTAGCACTAGATGGACTGGAATCGGAACTAGATTCATGTGGCGACTATGATGATGAAAGCACTCTAACCACATTGATTATAGGCGTCCCTAGAGACCAGTACCCTTTTCCTGGAAACGCTACTCTTTTGTTTGTTGACCCGCTTTTGACAAATATAGCGGACAGGATCTGTGGAAAAGTCGATCGGACGGTCATGACATATTGGGCGGTGTTGAATCTTATTCACGTACGATTTCTTGTACTTTGTCAAACCTAAGATCTTTTTCCACGTATTAGGTCAGCACCAGGCAAGAAGACAAGCACATGTACGTAACTACGGACCAATGGAGTTTGATTTTCTTTGAAAGGTCCTGCTCGATTCACGGAAGGGATTGAAGGGTTGATTCGTGGCACAATTACTAACGGGGATACGGATTGGCTACTCACCCTGCCACCAGCCAATGGCTAGTGGTCGGTGCTCTGTGGGCTCCACCATGATGTATGTAATTCATCCATGCCGTCCATCTATTTTTCTAGATCATTTCATCTTATGAGACCAAAAATGAGGTATATTCCATTCTTGAGTGGACCACATTACAGGAAACAGTTTTGAATGAATGTCGATCATTAAAAACTTTTTGGGGGCCATAAAAGTTTTGGATCAAGCTGATATTTGTTTTTCCCCTTCATCTGGGTCTGTATGACCTAATCAACAGATAGGATGTCAAATAAACAGTACAGTGGACCTTAGGAGGATTTTAATGGTAGATATCCAATCACCATTGTTTTCCTGTGGTGTGGTCCACCTGAGATTTATATCCCTCTCGTTTTTGGAATCAATCCCTAAAATGATTTGTAAAAATGGATGAACGGAATGGATAAAACACATACATCATAGCGCGGCCCACAGATCACCGACCATCAGCCACAGGGCTGGTGGCACCGTGGCAGGGGGAGTTGCCAATCCGTTTCCTACGAACGGGTCACACGTATCACAGAGCCTGTCCATTCATATGGTGGGCCCAACCGCGTACATGCCCTTACCCAAAATATTAGGTCAGTCAAATTATCAAGTGGGCCATATTTGTATGAGAAATGGACGGTTAAGAAGAAAGATGATCAAAGATCAGTGTTCATTGCAAAACTGAGGCCTACTTTATGAGTGAACGGGCTAGATTTTTTCGATCAGAGCAGGCTCATGGTGGGCCAGATCTCACCGTGGATTCTTCTTCAAGCTCTCCTGCCACGGATCTCCTGACGGTTATCTATTGTTTAAGGCACGGTCGATGAGGCTGTGACTGACATTATCAGAAGCTTCTAAAAATCATGTCGCGAGCAGCCATGATTGAAAAATGCGTGAACCGTTGACAACTACAGTTCATAGTTTAGTAAAAGAGGCAGATTTCGAGATTCATAGGGTACGGTATTTTTGGTGCTTACGTGTCATTATGAATAATACCTGGCACACATTAATCAAATCAAAACCGTCTATTTTGTGGTTACAATAGCGTTTAGGTCATGATAAAGATTGAAAAAAAATAAAATAAAATCAGTTTTTGGACCGCTCTAGACCTATATTTGATGGTACACAAATGAATATTAAAAGCCAAATCCAGCAACAGCTCCTATTAAGTGAGAAAAAACCTATTTATTAAGTTGGTAAAATACTATAATTAATATTTTAAAAAAAATTAGGTGATGGTGTAGACACCCTACCTAAGTTGGGAAGAACTACTCTTTGGACCATTGACCTTACTTTGATCAAAACCATCCTTACGCCACTGGATAATCATAGATTAAAAAAAAAAAAAAAATTTACAAAAATTAAAACATCAATTCAAGATATATGGCCATTTATGCGTTGTAGAAACAATCATTTAACCTACATCCAAATCACACCTAGAATATTGCACAATCAAAGAAATAAAAGTAAATCAAACTAAATCAAACCAAATCAATAACACCCAACACTTCCAAAGCGGCAAGCATACTTGCACCTCTCCATATGACAAGGAGGGCTGAGGCGGAATCAAGAAATAAATCCAAGTGACAAATTGTTCAAATCATCCTAAAAATATACTGTGTTTGGTACTCAATCTTGAGTCACCAAAATGGAGATAATCCATTAGATCTCAAAATAAAAATAAAAAATGAATTTTTAATGTAAAATATGTCTAAATTCAACGTTTAACGATGAATACCTGAATATTAAATTACCCTCATGTATATTTATTTAAATAAAAAAGTGGTATAGGTGAGAATTGTGGAGACCACGTGCTATGTGGATGACATCCAACCTCTCTACCATGGACTTTGGATCCTTTGCTTGTCACAATGATGTAGAGCAGGTCGCGGACACTTTTATGGCAAAGTTGGTCTAGAGAAGGCCCAAATGAAGGCGGAAGTGATTAGGACGGTCAGAACCTTAAAACAGTTGTATTTTGCAAACACGTATCATATATGATTTTATGGTAGGAGAAACTATTTTAGCCAACCAACCCCACTATGTCAAGTTACCCATGCTTGATTTGCGAAGTTTCATTAGATCGACGATCAAAAGTTCATTTTATTTTTATTTTTATTTTTTATTATAAATATTTACTCATTCATAAATTTTGATCCTTTGAGTTGTGGGAGTTGTGACCAGCATGAAAATGACTTACAAAATTACGAGAATAACGTGATTAGGCTAAATTGGTGTAGACACTGAAAATCGGCGCCCACGTTAGTTAAAAGTGTTATGGTGATGATGGTGGGGGTGATTAAGCTGATTTGTGATTGTTGGAGTCGCCACTAGCCAATATTACTCAGAATCCCGCGGTCGGCTAGAACCCACGGAATACGTAAGGTTGGAGAAATCCGAAGACTCTCCTACCTTAGATTAACTCCCGGTCTGCGATCTGGGATTCCGAGTAAGGGACCTCGGTTACAAAGAGGGAAGGTATTAGGCACCCTCTCTGCTCGTACAAATGTACTGTCTCTACCTAGTGTGGTAAAATAATCTCAAGAGATAATGATAATGCTGTGGTCATGATGGGACTAGTCACACGTGGATTTATGATGTAGCAAGATCTGAGATTTCGGCAGGCCACAGAGCATACGTCCGATAATATGTCTAGAGGGTAGATGTGATGATGCTTATGCAAAGAGATAAGAAAAGTGGACTAGATCACTAGAAATTTTTCATGTGACAAGATCCGATGTACGGCAAGTCACAGAGCATACGTCCACTAGAGATCTAGAGAAGCAGGGGGGTTGAGAAGGGAGTAGATGTCATGATGAATGCTTGTATGTAAATGGATCTTTGGCTTGATTCTTGAATAGGCTAGGATGTGTGTTGAACCATGATCAACTAGGCTAGGTTGAGGGGGTTAAGATGGCTAGGAAGGCAAGGAGTGGCTAAGAAGATGGCTGAAAAATCTGGACTTTGAGGATTGGGAGCACCTCCTCACCCTCACTCTCTTCCTCTCCCTCTCTTTCTCTCTCACTCTTTCTCTGTCACTCTCTCCCTCCCTTGGTGGCTTCTCCTTGGTGGCTCCCTGAAAATGAAAGGGGAGAGGGCTATTTATAGCCCTTTTCAATAGTTTTTTGGTAAATAGATGACAAGAGGGGGGTAAATGCTGATGTGGCACATGGTGATTGGTGGAGAGGAGAGAGGTGCCACGTGGCGCGCTCTCATTGGATAAAAGGGCTGGTAAAACAGTAAATAGTGAGATTTGAAGGGGTAAATTTAAAGGAAAGTTGACTTTTGAACGCTGGGACAGCTGTCCACACGCGGGCCTCATGTGGAGGTACTCGGAGTGCCGCTGGCGGTAGTCAGATTGCCGTTGGAGGTAGTCAGACTACCGTCCGGCGTCTGTTTGAGCTGGTTTTGTGCATGCGGGCTTTGCCTAGCGTGTGGGTTCGCACGATGACTTCCTTTTGGGGCCTTCTGGTTCGGACGGATGAGTTTTGGCTTAGGTAAAGAGGTTCTGGTCAAGGTATAAGGTACAGGCGGGGGTCATGCGCGGGCTGAACGGCTTGGATCAAGGTTTCGGGTCTTGGTCTGGAGGTTTTTAAGGTTCTTGGGTGAGGGTTAGGTTTAATGTGAGATTTGGATTTGATTCAAGGTGTGATCATGGTTCTTAGCCTTCTTGAGAGGTCAGCCTGGGTGGGGTATCTACAGATGCTCCTCTTTGACCGAGGTTACGAGCAACCGAAGGTCAAAGCAAGTGGACACCCCACCCTTCTAGTCAGAACGAAGGGTAGCGACTCAAATCTATTGCTTACCATTGTATCATTGTCAGTCGACTGTTTGGAAAAAGATGACTTGCACATATCACGAGGGTTGAGAAAAATATTGTGATTATCTCCTGCGCATTCGTCGCGGCTTTACGGATCACCAATCATAAACTTTTCACATCGGATTGTTTACAGCATTGGAGGGTAAGTCTGAAAAGTAAGGGCCTCTGCGCATTTGTCGCGGCTTTACGAGGATTCTCGTACTGTTAGGTCTGTCGTTCCTTTGCTATGTAATCACCCTAAGAGTGTTCGTTCCATTTGATCGTCAAAGTGGTTAACTGCCCTGCGCGTTGGTGCGGCCTTACAGGGAACTCACTACGCCGACTTGGACTCGATCAAATTTTACAACATCCCGGACTAGGTATGTGCGGGTAATCTGTTTGCCATGCAATCTGCTGAGTCTGACACTTTGGTTACAATTGATTGTCTTCACTTCGAGTTTAATTATTCTTTCCAGAGATAGATCCACTTATCTTACTAGCATTTGTACGACTGCCCAGTTATAGAGATCTGACCAATCGTACATGTATCATGTACGGACTCGATCGTCCTTCGGGAAAACCGGAAGAGATCGGGTCTTATTTGACTGTTTGCACTGACCGCAACTAGAGAATATGAAAGATTCCTCAGTGTACTGCACGACGCGTGCATTTTTTTGAAAACTATCCTCTTTGGAGCTAGGCTCCTTGAGGATTTTATTTGAAACTATTTTTAGATTTTTTTTTAAAAAAATATCCGTTCGATCTCGGGGGTGGGCATCGTCGTTCGGTTTTTATTTTCACAAGTTAAGTAAACAGTCGCGTTGCCTCCACTAATGAGTTAGCGGGGCTAACGGTTTTTATATTTGTAAAAAAAGTCAGATGGCCTCCACTAATAAATCAATGGGGCTAATGATTTTTATGGCCTCCACTAATAAATCAATGGAGCTAACGTTTTTAGAAGAAGTAAACCCTTTGAACCTATACTTACTGGGGATTTATTTTAGAGTTACTTGGTAATTTCTGAAGATTTTGAGTTTTTTTTTTTTTTGAAAAATTGGAGGTTTTGCTAGAATTTTTGAAAGCTTTGTAGATTTTTTGGGATTTTTGGAATTTTTGGAATTTTTGGGATTTTTGGGATTTTTGGGATTTTTTGAAATTTTTTGGATTTTTAAAAATTATTTGGGATTTTTTGGATTTTTTGGAAATTTTTTAGGATTTTTTGGAATTTTTAAAAATTCTTTGGGATTTTTTAAAATTTTTGAAAAATTTTTGGAATTTTTTAGAATTTTTGGAGGATTCTTTGGTATATTTTTTGGGATTTTTGAAAATAAAGCTTTTTGAAACAAATTGTGGTCGAAAATGGGCCAGGGCGGTAGTCAGACTACCTCCGGCGGTATACAGAGTACCGCCCGTTGACATTTGCCTGTTCTGCTCCTTTTGTCCGGTGCCGCAGTGATTCAGTGATGACAATTCTGAAATGGTACTCCGAGTACCGCTAGCGGTAATCCGATTACCTCCTCCATTCATTTTTTCTTCCAGCAAGCCTCTTCTTCTCTGTTCATTCCTTCCTGTCTCTTTCTGCTCATTCCTTTTGTCTAGGTCGTCCGATCTTTCTCCTTTGTCCCCTTCTCTTTTGTCTTTTCTTCTTTATCTCATTCCTCCCTTGTTCCTTTCTCTTTTTTGGATTCATCATGGCCAATCATGATGATGGGTTAGGTAGGTTTATTGATGGTGAAGAGGTGGGTGGCTTTATAAATGACAAAGAGTTTATGGGTGGATTGATGGGGGTAGATGGAGAAGTGATGGGCCCTCTTAAAGAAGTGAATGTCATTTATGGCTTGGATCCTTTTTTCCACTGATGGACTGATGGGGTTGGATGGTTTTGATGGGCCACCTGGATTCGCAGATGTCGCGATGATGAGGATGGATGGTTTAGAGGGTGGGAATGGCTCGATGATGGTGACCGACGAAAGGATGGCGATGGATGGTGTGGATGGTTTGATTGATGGAGGGATGGTCATAGGTGGTGTGGATGGCTTGATTGATGGAGGGATAGTTATGGATGGTGTGGATGCTTTGATTGATGGAGGGATGGCTATGGATGCTTTGATTGACGGAGGGATGGCTATGGATGGTGTGGATCAAATTTGGGTGGGTGGCACTGCTTCGTCTTTCTCCTTTGTTATCGATTCTTTTGAGGCCTTTGAGGAGCGCCCTTTCGTCGATCCATCCTTCTTGCTGACCACACATGGTCACTTGATCTCCAAGATCACTGTCCTTTGTCATACTTGTGAGGATATGGCTCGTCGCCTAGCAGTGGGACGACGGTATGATGATACCATGTTCGCGGCACACCGTCTGGAGAGGGATGAGGTCTTCTACCTGCGCATGGAGGTAGAGAGGCTCAGGCAGAGATTATCGCTACATGAGAGGTTGGGGCTTACCTGTAGTTCCCGATGTTGATCATCTGCTTGTCCCGTATGCATGAGAAAATTTCATTTTGTTTTTGTTTTTATGAAGAAAGAAAACAAAGTACTTGTAAAAAGATTTTCACAGAAAATAAAATTTTGTTTGTGCCAAATTGACCAGTGTTTGCTTTTAGATTTATGCTTTGGATGATTAGGATCAGAATTTTGGGCTCAGCCCACGTTGTGTACAGTATTCTAGACTGTGTTCCTTTAGGGGTCTTGGTTCCCTGAGAAGGTGACGAGTATCGCATCCTTTAGATTTGAGTAGAGTTTGATAGAGTACTGATCCGAAATTGCCTTTCCTTGTACCTGGTTGCGGTGCTTGCTGTCTCGGCTTCTTCTGTACCTGCATTTTTATTTTCTTTTTTTTTTTATTTCTTGTCATTTTTACCCGTAGCGCCCTTTCAAGTTTTCACTACGTCTGGCTCTTCCCGTCATGTTTGCCCGTAGCGTCCTTTCAGATTTTCACTACGTCCCGATTTTTTTATCTTGCCTGCCCCTTGACAGCTATGCTGTTTTTACCCTTGGCGCCCTTTAAGGTTTTCACCAAGTCCGCTACATGCCCGCTGTTTTTACTCGAGCCGCCTTTTCAGGTTTTCAACTCGCCCCTTTTGCTTAGGCATGCCTTTATTCCTTTTTTTTTTGTCGGAGTGCTAGGAGTGACGGGGGAACTTCCTTCATAGCCGGCCGATTAGCTACCCGTCTGTCCTTGTTTTTAAGCACAATCGTAAGCTGCTTGAAATTATTTAGGGATACAGGATAGATTACTAGGGATGTGGGATGGGTTTCTTCATTTTTTTTTCGGGTCTTCTTATTGAGGTTTCTTTTTGTCTTTTCTTTTCTTTTCCTTTTTTCTTCCTTTTTGTTTTGTTTTCTTTCTTTCTTTCTTTTTTTTTTTTTTTTTTTTTTTTTTGGGGGGGGGGGGGGGACATGATGGGTGTTTCTGGAAGGGGTAATTGGTGGATATATATAGTTTTATTTTTTGGCAGGGAGGTGAGAGATGCAACCTTTCGATTGTAATCATTGACAAGGTTAAGTAGGGTTACCCATGATAGATTTTCACATTGTCGGCATTGATGGGCTCGGGAAGATCCTCGCCTTTCAAATCGGTGAGCCGAAGAGCACCTATTGGGAGTACTTCCCGAATGATCAGCGGTCCGTCCCACGAGGGTTTGAATTTTCCTCTGGGATCTGGCAAGTGCGGCGGCAGGATACGTTTCATGACCATGTCACCGACTTTGAAACTTCTCTTCCGGACTCTCTTGTTGTAAGCTCGAGCGATCCTTCTTTGATAGCATTGGGAGTGGCTTAGCGCCCGCATGCGCTTTTCATATGCCAGATGCAGCTGATCGTATCTTGCTTGTTGCCACTTGCCTTCCTCGACTTCACTTTCCAGTAGTATCCGCAGTGAGGAGATTTCAATTTCGACCGGTAGTACTGCTTCCATTCCATAAACGAGCTTATATGGCGCCTGTAGCAGACCGTACAGACGTGCGATAAGCCCAGAGTGCACAAGGAAGCATTTCTGACTAGTCACGATATGTATTCACCATCTTTTCCAGTATGCGGATGATAGTCTTGTTTGCAGCTTTCACCCCACCATTCATTTGAGGACGGTAGGGGCTTGACCGATGACGTTGAATTTTAAACTTGTCGAGGAAATTGCCCATCCTTTTATTAACAAATGGAGTTCCATTGTCAGTGATAATGGCCTGAGGGACCCCATATCGGCTAATGATGTTGTTTTTTATGAATTTGACCACATGAGATGCTGCGATAGTGATATAGGATGCTGCTTCTATCCTTTTAGTGAAGTAGTCTACTGCTACCAGGATGTATTCATGCCCGTTTGAAGCTTTAGGGCTGATCTTACCTATGATGTCGAGTCCCCATACAGAGAAGGGCCATGGTGCTGTTAAGTTGTAGAGTTCGGACGCAGGCACATGGATCTGGTTCGGGTGCTCTTGACATTTGAAGCATCTCCTGACGTGCTTGCAGCAATCTGTCTCCATTGTAAGCCAGTAGTAACCGAGTCGTAGGATCTTCTTTGCCATCATGTGTCCATTCATATTCGTGGATTTCTGACATGATCTGGGCTGCCTCTGACTCATCCACACAGCAGAGAAGGACTTGATTGAAGGATCGCTTGTAGAGGATGCCCTCAGTGATCATGAACTGAGCTGCTAGTCTTTGTATTGTGCGTCGATCAGTCAGAGCTGCTCCTTCTGGGTACTATGATGTTCGAGGTATTTTTTGATGTCTGCGTACCATGGCTGATCATTTGGGGCAGGCTCAGCTTCTTCGATTTGTAGGCAGAATGCAGGTTCCTTCTGGAGTTCGACAGTGAGTTCCCATTCAGCAACTCCTTTTGGGATTTCCAGCATTGAAGCGAGGGTAGCTAGAGCGTCCGCAAACTGATTCTTGACCCGAGGCATGTAAGAGAATGTAATCTCCTCGAACTCCTCGATCAAATTCTCCAGATAGACATAATAAGGAATCAGCTTCTCATCCTTGGTCTTCCAATCGCCATTTATCTGATTGATGATGAGTTGTGAATCTCCGAAGACTCGTAACTTCTTTACGTTGAGGATGATGGCTTCTCTTAGACCGGCGATGCATGCCTCATATTCGGCTACATTGTTGGTGCACTGGAATGCTAGTCTTCTGGATATAAAGGACTGGGACGTCTTCGGGGAGTAGAGTATGGTGCCTACTCCACTCCCCTTCGAGTTTGCAGCTCCGTCGAAGAAGAGTGTCCACTCTCCTGCCTTTCTTTCCTCTTCTTACTCAATCTGGAGGATGTCTTCGTCGGGGAAGAAGGTCTTTAGGGGTTGGTAGTTAGGCAGGGAGTGTGCTGCTAAGTGATCGGCCAGTGCTTGCCCCTTGATTGCTTTCTGGGTGACATATGTGATGTCAAACTCAGAAAGCAGTAACTGTCATTTTGCGATTCTGCCTGTTAGTGCCGGTTTTTCGAACAAGTACTTCAACGGGTCCATGTGAGCAAGCAGAAGTATCGGGTGAGCAATCATATACTGCCTTAGCCGTTGTGTTGCCCAGACTAGGGCAAGGCACGTCTTTTCTAAGCTGGAATATTTGGCTTCGTAGCTTGTAAACCGTCGACTTAGATAGTAGATCGCTTGCTCTGTCTTCCCATATCGTCATGTTGGCCGAGGACACATTCGATTGCTTCCACTACAACAAAGATATACAGCAGAAGTGGCCTACCTAGAGTAGGCGGCACGAGCGCTGGAGGATTTAGCAAGTATCTTTTGATCTTATCGAAGGCCACTTGGCAGTCGTCATTCCATTCTTTTGGAGAGTTCTTTCGTAACAGCTTGAATATGGGTTCGCAGACCGGAGTGAGTTGTGCGATGAATCGGCTGATATATTAGATTTGCTCGAGGAAGCCCCGAATTTCTTTCTCAGTCTTAGGCGGTGGCATCTCGATGATCGCTTTGGTTTTGGTCTCATCTACCTTGATACCATCTTCGCTAACAATAAAGCCTAACGGTTTACCTTCGGTCGCACCGAAGACACATTTTTGCGGGTTGAACTTTTCTAGTCGGTCGAAGAGCTTCTTGAGATCTTTAAAGTGTCCTTCGATCTTACGAGACTTAATGATCATGTCGTCCACGTAAACTTCCATCTCCTTATTTATCATGTCATGGAACAAGGCAGTCATGGCTCGCTGATACGTAGTTCTCGCATTCTTTAGCCCGAAAGGCATAACCCGATAACAGAAAGTTCCCCATGGTGTGATAAAGGAAGTCTTCTCTCGATCTTCAATGGCCATCTTGATTTGATTGTAGCCCGTGAAGCCATCCATGAATGAGAAGATCTTGTGCCCAGCAGTATTATCTACCAGTGTGTCGATGTGAGGCAGAGGGAAGTCGTCTTTAGGGCTTGCTTTGTTGAGGTCCCTGAAGTCGATGCACATTCTGACTTTCCCATCTTTCTTTGGAACTGGTACGATATTTGTGAGCCATTCTAGGTAGTTGGAGACTACCAAGAACCCCGCGTTGTATTGCTTGATGACTTCATCACGGATTTTCAGGGCCCATTCTGGCTTCATTCTTCACAATTTTTGCTTGACTGGCTTCATGTCCGGCTTTGTTGGTAAATGATGCACCACCAAGTCTTCATCGAGCCCTGACATGTCCTCGTAGGAGAAGGCAAAGTTAGACAACCTCGGTTTCAGAAACTCCATCATCCTCTGCTTGTATTCCGGGGGAAGCGATTTCCCGATGCGCACCTCCTTGGGGATTTTGCTGACCCTAAATTTACAATTTCGAAGTCGTCTGCCACAATTGGCCTTTGTTTCAAATCTTTCAAGGGAATCTTCGAATTCAAGAGCGGTATCATCATTTCCCCCATCCGGGGCTTCATCCAAACCCATGAGTTCGAAGTCCAATTTTAGATCAAAATCATATGAGTCAACTTCAAACTCGTGCTTGTCATGAGAAATGCTTGGCACAGTGATTTTTGAAAATTTTTTTATTGTTTTTGTATTTTGGAAGTTTTTGGATGTTTTGTGATTTTGAGGAATATGCGATGTTTTTGTATTTTTGAAAATATATGATGTTTTTGTATTTGGAAGATTTTTTGATTTTTTTGTGTCGCCAAGATATCCTGAACAGGACGGTATCGCAAACCATGATTGGTCTTGTCCTGGTTCGGGATACCAATTGGTATTTACATTGGCGTTTTTTTTAGAGCTGGTGCTAGCGAATGGTTCGCTGGCTGATTCGATCGTTAGGGGGATGGCTGACTATCCTGGCTCTTTTTCCGTTTCGATCTCGCTGACCTGCTTTGTCTGTTCCTGTGGGTTACCTGTCTTGATGACCATGATGTCTGCTAGGCTGGGCTCAGAGTCAGAATCTGATTCGACCTCTGTGCCCAGAAGTTGAAGTTCCTCTTGTTCCCCGGATTCTAGGGACGGGATTCGGATATCCGTCCAATCTAGAGCAGGCCACTTACCTTTGTCAACCCAAAGGATGGGCTGCTTCTGCCCTTTGTATTGCTGAGTTGATGTGTTCCCCTGACTGTGAATGGGTGTCTCCCTGTTCTGGCCTACATTGCCTGCAAGGGGTATTCCCGGTTTTGGGTCACTTGCGGACGGACCTGTTTCCATGCCCCTAGTCTCATGTGATGAATCTGGGGGTTCTGCCCCTGGCCTCGTGTGTTCCTTTGGTGTCCTGAGGATCCGATCCCACCTTATTGGCGGCCAGATGGACTCCTGGCTAGCCTGTTCTGCGAGTCTAAGTGCTTGGAATTGGTCTTCAAGAGACACCATTTTACCCTTATAAACTGTCTCAGCTTTGACAAACTCGATGGGTGTGCATTTAAACAGTTGACCCCTTTTTGGCCTTTCAGCCTGATCTTCCGGTGTCGGCTGATATCCCAGTCCCTGTCTCTGTACATTGGCAGGTGCTGGTCTCACTATCATACCTTTTTCATGAAACTCGGTACGGTAATTTAGGATCAATCGCTCAGCAGGGGGAATGACGTATTCAGCAGCTAGAGGACGAGGGTTGACGATCGCGTTCACATTTTCAAATTCAAAACTGTGATATGGAATGTCGCCTTCTGTATGTTGAGCGTCAATCACTGGGATGTCAGTTTCTGGGATACTGACCGTCACCGGGAGGATGGTTTCTGGCTCAGCCAGTACTGAAATGATTCGATTTCCCGAAGGAAATTTAACCCTTTGGTGGAGGGTAGATGGGATGGCTCCAACAGCATGGATCCATGGCCGCCCCAAGAGAAGGTTAAATGAGGCAGGGATATCGATGACCTGGAATGTGACAAGGGTCATGTCTGGTCCAATTTGTAATTCTAGATTAATTTCTGCCTCAACTTGCCTTCGGGGAATTATCGAAGGCTCTGACACTCATGGTGCTGGGTCTGAAGGAAGACGGTTCTATCCCTAACCATTCAACCGTCCTTAAAGGGGAAACGTTGAGACTGGATCCGTTATCAATGAGCACAAGTGGGATCTTGAAATTCTTGTGGCGGGCCACTATGTTTAGTGAGCGCCTATGCTCACGACCCTCAGGTGGTAGCTCTTCGTCAAAGAAAGTGATGGTTCGTGGTGCGAGAAGTTGACCAATCATACTTGCCACCATTTCGGGGGGTACGTCGGGAGAGATATGGGCATCATTCAAGGTCCTCGCGAAGATTTCTCGATGCGACCTTGACGTGCATAGGAGTTCCCAGATGGATATTCGTGCGGGAATGGTTTTGAGTTGAGCCGCTATATCATAGGCAGCGTCAGTTTTGCTAGTGGTTCCCGACAAGATTCCCCGGGTTTCTTTCAGGTTCTGACTATCTCTCCTGAGGTATCTCTCAATATTACCCACTTCATCGCATTCTGGGTAGTGCCATGGGACTGCTTTCGGGTTATAGGAAGGAACCGCTCTTCCTTCCAAGTATACCAATGGTTCTTGAGGCTGAGGGGTTATTGCTGGAACAGTTTGTGGTAGACTCAGTGATGTCTCTTGAGGTGCCACCAAGTTTTGATTAGTTTTGGCCATGGATTTTTCTTCTTTCCTTTGATGTGGGGGAGGGATCCTCTGGGCGTATGCCAGTTGGTGAGGCATTAGGAATTGCGGGGCCTGAACTGAGGGTGCTCCTTGCAAGGCTGGTAGGGTTAGGTCAAGGAGACCTATCGGGAGAACAACGGGTTGAGAATTCGACCCTTTTGGATGTACTGGGGATGGAGTTGAATGTGCCCCTTGAGAGGCGGGATGCTGAGAGTGTGACCTATTGGGTGCTGCTTCCAAAGTCACGAGAGACTGAAATGCTGGCACTGCTTCAAGAAATATGAGAGGTTGAATAGCTGGTGCTGCTTCAAGGAACACCTATGGTCCAGGCGATGGCGCCTTTTGGTATCCCCATGTTCGATTTGCTGTGTCGGGCATGATTGCTTGGATGGAATGATGTAGATAAGAATGTGTGGGTTGCCCTCCTTCAATGTAGTTGACGGTAGAGGTGCTAGATGTGCTGGGTCCTGCTTGATGTGATGGCAGGGGATTTTGGAGAATGTTGGCTTGAGGTGTATTGTTGGCCTGTGGAGTGATTGCAATCTTCTGGCTTTCGATCAAATCTTGGACCGCATGTTTCAAAGCGAAACAGCGATCCGTTAGATGGCCAAGAGCCTGGTGATATGCGCAATACTGGTTTTCATTGTAACCGGAAGGCAAGGGATTAGGTGGAAGTCGAAGCTAGAGGGGTGTCAACAGTTGCTTTTGCATGAGCATTGTCAGCACTTGGCTGTATGATTGTGCTAACGGAGTGAACTTCCTCTCTAACATTTCCTGCTTGTATGGACCTTGCGCATTTCCCCTAGGCTGTTGTTGTTGAGACGGTTTTGCCTGATATCCCTGCTGGGTTTGCTGGGATTAGTACTGCCTATTTGGCTGTAGCTGGTATTACTTGTCCTATCGTGGCTCTGGTTGTGGAGCATACTAGTTGCCTTGAGTGTTAGCGATGATGTTGTTAACTTCGGTAGTACGCTGCGTGGGAGCGGCGCTGTTTCCATTCCTATATCCAACAGGTTTCCCTTCGACTTTGTTTCTTTTGATTGAGGGGGTCTGATGTGGCCATGGAGAAATGGTTCCAGCCCTGATCCCAGCTTCTACTTGTTCTCCAGCTTGGATGAGCTGAGAAAAGTTCGCGTAGGGGTATGAGATCAGATATCCTGAAATGTTGGGGTTTGCTGAATGTACGATCATGGATATTTGTTCCTCATCATCGATGGGGTTTCTTATTCGAGCCGTCATGGATCGCCATCGCCCTACATATGCTGATAAAGACTCATCACTTTTTTACCTCAGGGTAGCCAAGTCAGCTCTCCTTGGAGCCATGTTCAGGTTGTATGAGAACCTGTCAATGAATGCTTGGGAAAGCTTTTCCCAGGTTCTGATTTGGTGGCTATCTAGTGAGGTGTACCAATCCAAAGCGTCACCCTTAAGGGATTTCTGGAAAAGCCGTATTAAGGCTCCATCATTCCCTGCTATCGCATTAAGCTCCTCACAAAAGGCTTTTAGATGTGTTGTGGGGCACCCACTACCGGCATACCTTTTGAACTTTGGTACCTCAAAATTTGGAGGTACCCGGGCATCTGGGAAGGGACAGATGTCCCTGAACTTGGTGGATGGGTGATCCACTCCTTGTTGTCTTTGAAGCTGATTTTGCACCATTTGTAGCTGCTCTCGTAACTCATCAATCTCTGACTTATTTTGCGGCGGATATCTTGCCCCTTGCTGTAGGGCCTGTGCTGCTTCTTCTTCATATGGATCGAGAACGGGGGTTTGATGGAAAGAAGGTAGACTCCCGGTGGCGGGAGGTAGCTGGAATTGAACACCACTCCCTTTCGGAGGAGGGTGGGATGTTTGAAAATGGCTCTCGCCCGGGGTATCTGCCATCTCGGAATGTTACTCCCGTTAGGGGAGTGAGTGGACTCAAACGGCCCCCTTCATGGGCATCCACAGTTCTTGTCCGTGATTTGTATGTCGAATATGCGGATTGTTGTGATGTGTTGAGTAGAGATGTGGGGGAGGGTTGCTCCCGATTGCTTGCTGTTGTTGATCTTGTGCTGATTCTTCTGGGAGAGGGAGCACAGGATTTGCTGGAGGAATGAGAGAGAAGACAAAAGGAGTCTGAGGGAGCGAGCTGTTCTGCACACTAGGCTGGGTCATCTGTGTATTTGGTGTGACACTTGGCACCAGGCGAAGTAGTAGCTCTTGCATTGTTCGAAGTAGTAGCTCTTATGTGGTGACGTTGGCTGAGAAATCTGTCGGAGCTATTGGTAAGGGTACGGGTGTAGGTATGAGTGCGGGTGCGGGTGCAGGTGCGGATATTTCAGGAGCTGGTTGGGGTGCAGGCTCTTCTTCATAGGTTGCTTGAGAAGTCATGGCTGTGCAGGATCGAGTGGTCATGATTCGAATATTTGCCCAAGCAAGTGTAAGCCAAAGATTTTTTTATTTTATATGAATGCGGTGATGATGTCCCTTGAGATTATAGTACCACACACTTTCGAGTCGGGTCTCAGCTAGTGCGAGCTAGCAAATCCCCAGCGGAGTCACCATTCTGTAGACACTGAAAATCGGCGCCCACGTTGGTTAAAAGTGTTATGGTGATGATGGTGGGGGTGATTAAGCTGATTTGTGATTGTTGGAGTCGCCACTAGCCGATATTACTCAGAATCCCGTGGTCGGCTAGAACCCACGGAATACGTAAGGTTGGAGAAATTTGAAGACTCTCCTACCTTAGATTGACTCCCGGTCTGCAATCTGGGATTCCGGGTAAGGGACTTCGATTACAAAGAGGGAAGGTGTTAGGCACCCTCTCTGCCTACACAAATGTACGGTCTCTACCTAGTGTAGTAAAATAATCTCAAGGGATAATGATAATGCTGTGGTCATGATGAGACTAGTCACACGTGAATTTCTGATGTAGCAAGATCCGAGATTTCGGCAGGCCACATAGCATACGTCCGACAATGTGTCTAAAGGGTAGATGTGATGATGCTTATGCAAAGAGATAAGAAAAGTGGACTAGATCACTAAGAATTTCTGATGTGCCAGGATCCGATGTACGGTAAGTCACAGAGCATACGTCCACTAGAGATCTAGAGAAGTAGGGGGGTTGAGAAGGGAGTAGATGTCATGATGAATGCTTGTATGTAAATGGATCTTTGGCTTGATTCTTGAATAGGCTAGGATGTGTGTTGAACCATGATCAACTAGGCTAGGTTGAGGGGGTTAAAATGGTTAGGAAGGCAAGGAGTAGACTAAGAAGATGGCTGAAAAATCTGGACTTTGAGGATTGAGAGCACCTCCTCACCCTCACTCTCTTCCTCTCCCTCTCTTTCTCTCTCACTCTTTCTCTGTCACTCTCTCCCTCCCTTGGTGGCTTCTCCTTGGTGGCTCCCTGAAAATGAAAGGGGAGAGGGCTATTAATAGCCCATTTCAATAGTTTTTTGGTAAATAGATGACAAGAGGGGGGTAAATGCTGATGTGGCACATGGTGATTGGTGGAGAGGAGAGAGGCGCCACGTGGCATGCTCTCATTGGATAAAGGGGCTGGTAAAACAGTAAATAGTGAGATTTGGAGGGGTAAATTCAAAGAAAAGTTGACTTTTGGACGCTGGGACAGCTGTCCACACGCGGGCCTCATGTGGAGGTACTCGGAGTGCTGCTGGCAGTAGTCAGACTGCCGCTGGAGGTAGTTAGACTACGCCGGCCGTCCGTTTGAGCCGGTTTTGTGCGTGTGGGCTTTGCCTAGCGTGCGGGTTCGCACGATGACTTCCTTTTGGGGCCTTCTGGTTCGGACGGATGAGTTTCGGCTTAGATAAAGAGGTTCTGGTTAAGGTATAAGGTACAGGCGGGGGTCATGCGCGGGCTGAACGGCTTGGATCAAGGTTTCGGGTCTTGGTCTGGAGGTTTTTAAGGTTCTTGGGTGAGGGTTAGGTTTAAGGTGGGATTTGGATTTGATTCAAGGTGTGATCATGGTTCTTAGCCTTCTTGAGATGTCAGCCTGGGTGGGGTATCTACAATTGGACACATACTATTTTTGGCCGAAAACTATAAAGTTTAGTAAGAATTATGATAGTCTATAAATAGCAAGTTTACTATTTATAGTAAGTCATGGTTTTAAGGAATTTGAGTCTAAAACTAGTTTAAATTCATTGTTTAAATGATTGTAATTTTATTTTTATCATCAATTAATTTATTTTTGAATTTATTAAAATTTATTTTTATTATATCCCTTATGGATTCAAGGAAACTAGTCAGAACTGCTGACCGACCCAAGCTGAGCTGGCCAGTCAGGCTCAAGGACTGAGCCGTGCCGAGTTCAAGTTGAGGTCAGCCAGTGTTCGAGCTGAGTCGAGCTGGGGCCAGCTCAACTCAGTTCGATTCGATATACACCCCAAATCTCAATTCATCACGCACGTGTCACTTTACGAAAATGAAATGGGCCGAACGAGAACGGGTTCGGCTCAGGTCCATCATCTTATCTCGTGGGGCCGGGGTTCAACAAGCCACACCACAGCCGTCAGCAACCGTTGGATCTTTTCATATAGGTTGATCAAACAAATCTAGACCGTGAGGGCTTAATCTAGAGTGTTGCAGGACATGGGATCGACGGTATAACTTGATGATCTGGCAGCCCCAACATGAATGGCCATTTTCCTGAAACCAAATTGATCAAACAATCCTAGCCGTCCAATTGGTTGCCAATCATTAGAGGTCAGAACGCGTGGATAATTGCAGTATCCTCGGCCCTGAATTTGTACAAGAAGAACCAACAGTCCAAAAGTATACACTGAATGGTCCCGATGGGAGAAACAATAGTTAGGATTTACTAATATTGGATATCTTCCCACCAGATCCAGTCTGGGCCCACTTGTATAAACCAAGGGTCTGAAGAAACTATATATAAATATCCATCGGCGGAGAATTCGATAATTCCAATCCACGTGCTTTTCGAACAGTAGCCTTCTATAATGGGGTCCACCAGATGAACGATCTTTGAATTTTGTAATGCTAGAAAAGAAAATTTTAAGGCAAAATTTCACATCATATGAGGCCTCTCATTGTCATTCTCCTCTAGAAACTCTATTTCGTTGCTTATTTTTCCTTTTGAAAATTCAATGTGCGTCTCACACCATTAAGTAAATGGCATTAACCCTGAAAATCCTTAATTGATGTGCTTCAGCAATGGATCTGGAACGTCCAATTAGTGGACCATCTCTTGGATGGGCTACATCCAAAAATTGATCTTATTGAAACTTCAGTAGTGACCTATCTCACACCTATTTTCTGACTTTCAAGAGAAAAGTTGACGCCGGACAGAATAGCAATTATTTTGTAGGCTAGTTTCAACAGATGATTCACAGGAAAGAAAACAAGAGATTGCCCAAAAAAAACACAGAGAAAACGTCTCTGATCTCAATTCAAATTATCATTCATTAAAAAAAAAAAAAAAAGACCCCCCAAATCAACCCACAAGCCGGGTTGTAATAGCTGAAAATCGACTGTATTGGAATTTTACCAAAAATAGCAAATCCCAATAATCATGCCAAAATTAAATACATAAACTAAGAAGTAATCACAAAATTCGCCCAAATAAAGTTGAGAATCCCTTCCAAAACAAAATGAAATAATCTTGCTCCAACCAAGGAAGATCACGATTTTACGCCTTCTTCTTTGCGCTGATTGCCACCTCAAAGTATTTCGGCAGCATCAACGTGCAATCGACAACTCAGCATCATCTGACTCAGATCCTCCGCATCAGTCGCCCCGAGTTGGAAAGAACTCGTCCTCGAGTTCGCAGTAGCTTCATCAAGATCCACAAAACAAGGGCTCAAGTGTTTCACATTAAATACATCAGAAGTTTGCAAATGGCTGGGAAGGCGTAACCTGTAGGCATTATCATTGATCTTCTGTAGGATCTCACAGGGTCCAATCTTTCGCTCTTTCAGCTTATTATACACTCCAACAGGAAAATGATCATGAGCTAATACTACCCAAACAAAATCACCAACATCAAAAAGTACCTGGCGACGATGACTATCTGCTTGAGTCTTGTACTTGGTATTGCTCTCGTGAATGGCCAATTTCACTTGATCATGGATGCCTCTAAGGTGTTTTGCCATCTCATCTACCTTAGGATTCAAACGACCCACACGTGGAATGGGGGCTAAGTCCAGCACACCGGACGGGTTCTGACCATAGGTAATCTAAAATGGACTCAGTCGTGTGGTTCTGTTCTTGGATCTGTTATAGGCAAATTCTGCTTGGGGAAGAGCAAGATCCCATTGCTTTGGCTTAGTTCCAGCCAAACTCCTCAAAAGGTTGCCAAAACTCCGGTTCACCACCTCGGTTTGACCATCTGTTTGGGGGTGGTAGGCGCTACTGAAGTTCAACTTGGTTCCCAGTTTCTCCCATAAGCTCTTCCAGAAATGGCTCATGAACTTGGTGTCACGATCTGAAGTGATTGACCGGGGAACACCATGTAAACGAACAATCTCCTTGAAGTAAAGATGAGCGATCCGAGCAACATCCATTGTTTTCCTGCAAGCTACAAAATGGGCCATCTTGGAAAACCTGTCAACTACAACCAAAATAGAATCCATGGATCATTGTGTCCGGGGTAAACCCAACACAAAATCCATACTGACATCAAACCAAGGAGCCTTAGGAATAGGCAAAGGAGTGTACAGGCCTGCATTTGTGAGAGTTCCCTTGGACTGTTGACACACATAACATTGTTCCACATAATGAGCCACATAACTAGTCAGTTTGGGCCAATAGTAATCAGAGGACACCAGGGCCAACGTCTTATCTCGCCCAAAATGACCCTCGCTATGAAGTTCACAAATAATCTGCTGCCTTAGTGAACAATCTGGGATACACAACTGTAATCCACGAAATAAATAACCATTATGTAAAACAAAATCATTTCGTTGACCATCAGTTACCTCCCGAAATATCCTTCCAAATGAAGGATCTGCTACATACATGTCACTGAAAACCTCAAAGCCTACAACTTTGGTGATCATGCTGGTGAGGAGCAACGTACGACGGCTCAGGGCGTCTGCTACTCGGTTCAGACTTCCTGACAAATGCCTCAATGAAAATGTGAACTCCTGCAAGTAGGCCACCCACTTAGCATGTCGCCTGCTCAACTTGTGCTGGCCATTGATGTACTTCAAGGCCCCATGATCGGTAACAAGAATGAACTCACGCTGCACCAGGTAGTGTCGCCAATGTTTCAGGGACTGAACTATGGCATAGAACTCCAGATCATAAGTGGAATAATTCTTCTTCGCCCCTGACAGCTTCTCACTAAAAAAGGCTATGGGTCGTCCTTCCTGACTCAAAACACCACCAATGCCAATCCCAGATGCATCACAATTGACTTCGAAAACCTTGTCAAAATCTGGAAGTGCTAAAACTGGCGCCTTTGTCATCTTCTGCTTGACCAATTGAAAACTGATCTCTGCCTCCTCAGACCACTAAAAGTCACGTCCCTTGAGGCACTCTGTAATAGGAGCAATCAGAGTGCTAAAGTTTCTGATGAATCAACGGTAGAAGGACGCCAATCCATGGAAACTCCTAACATCGTGCAAGGTCTTAGGTTTGGGCCACCCCAAGACCGCATTTATTATGGATTGATCTGCATGAATACTATCAGTAGATACAACAAAACCAAGAAAAGTTATAGAAGTAGTAAAGAACGAACACTTCTTCCGATTAACAAACAGGTGCTCCTTTCTCAACATGTCAAGAACAGCTCGAAGATGATCAAAGTGTGACGCCCATGTCGGACTATAAATCAGGATATCGTCAAAGTAAACTACAACGAATCTCCCCATAAATGGTCGTAGAACCTGATGCATAAATCTCATGAATGTGCTGGGTGCGTTGGACAGCCCAAAAGGCATGACCATCCATTCATACAATCCCTGCTGCGTCTTAAACGCCGTTTTCCACTCATCTCCGGGTTTTATTCTGATCTGGTGGTATCCGCTTTTAAGGTCAATTTTTGAGAAGACCTTAGAACCGGACAGTTGATCCAGCATGTCATCTAGGCGTGGAATGGGAAACCTGTACTTCACTGTGATCCTGTTGATTGCTCGGCTGTCAACACACATACGCCAGGAACCATCTTTCTTCGGTACCAGTAGGGCAGGGACTGCACATGGGCTCATGCTCTCACGGATGTAGCCCCTCTCTAATAACTCCACCACTTGACGCTGCAACTCTTCAGCTTCTTTGGGACTAAGGCGATATGCAGGTCGGTTTGGTAAACTCGACCCCGGGACAAGGTCAATCTGATGCTGAATATCTCTCATAGGTGGTAACCCAGGAGGAAGATCTTCTGGCATCAAGTCAGAAAACTCTGCTAGCAAGCCTTGCACCTCTCTTGGTAATCTGGGCTCATGTCTGTGCACTATTCCCACAAGGCAAGAGGGCATAAATCACAACTTCTGCTCAATTTCTTCCAGGAACCTAGACATAGAGAGAAGGTTAGTATTATTGGTCAGCAGGGTAGGAGTGGTTCCTTCCGCGAGGCGCCAACACAACCTTTTTCCCTTGATACTAAGGGAATAAGTATTCTTCCGCCCATCATGAACAACACTGCGATCATACTGCTAAGGCCTGCCTAACAATACATGACAAACATCCATAGATACGACATCACACCAAGCATTATAAAATATTTTTTACCAATCGAAAAAGATACTAGGCATCACCTATCTACTGTTATCTCACTGCCTTTATTTAGCCACGACAATTTGTATGGCTTGGGATGACGATCTGTCTTCAACTGTAATTTCTGGACAGCTTCTTCAGAAACCACATTCTCACAACTGCCACTGTCAATGATCATCTTGCAAACTTTATCTGCAACTATGCAGGTTGTGTGAAAAATATTAGTTCTCAACCAATCGTCACCTGCATCACCCTTGGGAGTCAGTAGACTCTTACGAACAACCAGGGTCTCATGGCCATCACCATACAATACGTCTCCATCTTCATCATCATCGTACACAGGCTCTCCATTCATCTCAGTGTCTGCTTCCATATCTTCCTCAATCAAAAGAGTTTTTCCCTTTTGATTAGCAGGCTTTCTGCAATCAGTCGCTCTATGGCCCTGTTCACCACACCTGAAACATCTAATATTAGAGTTAGAACTCTGAACCTGCAATGGCTGCTGGGTGGGATGAGGTTCTTGAGGGCGAACTGCTCGACTGTTTTGATCGCTTCTAGTCACTGGTCTCCTGCTCTGTTGTTTCTCTACAATGAGTGCACGCTGGTATGCTTCAAAACATCGCCCACGCCAGTGAAGGCTAAGAACATCCTGTAGGGACTGCCGCAATCCTCCCAAATACCGCGCCACCAACTGCTCTTCTGTCTCAGATAGATCATTACGGGCTATCAATTGATAAAATTCTTCGGTGTAATCATCAACTGATCTCGTGCCCTGCCTCAACAAATGAAGTCGCTGAAACAGAGATTGAGTATAGCCGAAGGGAAGGAAGTGACCCTTCATCTTCTTCTTCATCTTCTCCCAATCAGTAATCTTGGCCTTACCATGCTTGTCTCATGATCGCCTCAACTGCTCCCACCATGCAGATGCTCTACCTTTGAGCTTGATGGCAACCAATTTCACTTTGACACGATCAGGAACCTCCTTATAGTCAAAAATCCTCTCCACCTCATGCAACCAATTAATGAACCCTTCAGCCTGTAACGAACCAGAAAACTCCGGAAGATCCACTCGGAAGCCAAGGTCCCCATGACGCTCCTCCCGACCATGGTGCTCCCGGTATAAAGGATGCTGGTGATATGGGTTTTCGAAACTGGAATCGGAATCATGATCTTCCATCTCACGATCGCCGAAATCCTGCGCCGTTAGACGCCGCGTTAACTCTACAACTTGTCTCTGCAAATCTTCAATCATCATATCCTAAACGTTACGATCATGGTGCGGGACTTCCTCGTTCGGAACCTGTCCACGACGACCACGATCCCGACCACCAACCATGAAAACTGATGAGATTCACCCCAGCAAAGACGCTAAGGCTTTGATACCAACTGACGCCGGACAGAATAGCAATTATTCTGTAGGCTAGTTTCAACAGATGATTCACAGGAAAGAAAACAAGAGATTGCCCAAAAAAAAATACAGAGAAAACGTCTCTGATCTCAATTCAAATTATCATTCATTAAAAAAAAAAAAAAAAAGACCCCCCAAATCAACCCACAAGCCGGGCTGTAATAGCTGAAAATCGACTGTATTGGAATTTTACCAAAAATAGCAAATCCCAATAATCATGCCAAAATTAAATACATAAACTAAGAAGTAATCTGCCAAAATTCTGGCCCAAATCAAGTTCAGAATCCCTTCCAAAACAGTAAATGAAATAACTGCTCCAACCAAGGGAAGATCACGATTTTCTGCCTTCTTTGCGCTGATCTGCCACCTCAAAGTATTTCAGCGCAGTCAACGTGCAATCTGACAACTCAGCATCATCTGACTCAGATCCTCCTGCATCAAAAGTATACCAACGTTCCACAAAAAATGTCCAGGTGGAGTTGTTATAGAAAGCCAATCTCTTGATCCAACTGTGATGTGGCACACATGTGTAAGATCTAGACCCTTCATCTGGATAGTACTACAGCGAATGTATGCTCTATGTAAAAATGAGATCAAAGCCACACAAGTTCAACACACGTGACGTAGGCCACATTCATGGCGACCAGCCCCTGATGAATCATGGGTTTCTCACACGTGAGCTACGTTGCCATATCTGAGGCGCACGTGTATGGCATTTACGTGTAGCATTCCTTTATTTATTTATTTATTTATTATTATTATTTTATCTTTTCTCCATTTTGGTCGGTGCATGGCTAAAATTTCAATAATAGTCAGCTTGTAGAGACCAACTCTCATTTGCTCTCTTTTGGATCGGATTAGAAGGTTAACTGCGAGATGCACGGTTCAGATCATTATACACGTGTGCCATACATGTGGTACGCTATCTGAGGAAGTGGATTAGGTGCGGCATAGACCGTGGGGCCACCTTGATGTATGTATTATATACACGCTGTCCGTCCCCACCTCATTTTAGTGCATGAGCCCCAAAAATGAAATAGATCCAAATCCCAGGTGAACCACACCATAGGAAACATGAACCACACCATAGGAAACAATGGCCTGTTGAAAACTTCCTGTGCGCCACAGAAGTTTTGAATCAACCGGATATTTGTTTTGGGCCACTGATCAGTGTTACATAATGAATTTGAAGCAACACATCTGAGAATTGCGATTACATAAAGCTGATATTATAATGAAGATGTAGATGATTCCATAACTTCTACTTGAAAATGCTGTTATACGTACGGTCACTTTCAATGTTAACACCGTCTGATTAAATCCAAGACGTCAGAGGGATTGGATGGATGGGATCTTCTAATTTGGTATTTTTTTTTGGGACATGGTACATCCATGATGGGAATCATTGGATCCATGTAGAGGTGGGCTTCAAGTTGAGTTAGACCGAGTTAGGGTTGATCCGACTTGATCCAGTTTTGAAATAGGCTTAACCAGAACTCAACCCGACTCGGTACCTTGTCCAGTATGCCTGACCAGATCCGAGTCCAGGTTTGGCCTGGACTAATCTGGACCGAATCCAATCCGGTCACAAGTACGAGTCAAAATCGTAACTGAAATCACAACTCAAGACCTAAATTCACTTGCCAGTATGAGTCGAGTTTTGGATCAAGTCGAATCAGTACCAAGTTGGATTTCGGGTCGAGCCAAGTCGAGTTACTAAGTAACTTGAACTCAACTCGATTTGAGTTTGGACAGGATGAAGTCAACTCCATCCAGATCGACTCACCCACTCAAGTCAGATCAAATCAGATCTAAACGAGTCGGACAGTCGAGTCGTCCCATGCACCGCTCTAGATCCATGGCTTTGATAATCCAACCATGGGAGTGCACAAGAGAGAATTTCCCTGTTCGTCGCAAACAGAGAACATGCCTCCTCACATTAAATGAGGAAAATAATAGCAGGACCACCAAATTAGTAGTCCCGAGCTTACCCTATTAGAAAGGTCCCTAGTCGAATATTGGATTTGAGACTGCTCTTGTATTCAATGGTCCTGACTATAAATGATTTGAGTCCATTGGTTGGAAATGGGGACCAACTATGAGGTGGCTAGTGGGGCCCAGCTGAAGATGGGGTAGTTGGATCCACCCAACTGAAAACGGGTGAATCTAGTGGTTTTTGCCAGTGGGACCCATCTCACGAGTCTAATTTGCTGGTCCGACTAACCATCATGCCAGACCGCACATTTGGCATACATGATGACATAAATCCAAATCGCCAAAAGTTACATTGTGGAGATGTAGAATAATGGGTGGCCATCAATTAAAGGGCAGTACAGATTCTATGAAAGAAATAAGAATGCTGAGATTGCCTAGTCTTTATGCCTTACGTATGGTTTTTTTACGGACTTATGAGATGTCATCACGTGTTAACACTATGCGTTAAATGATTAACAAAATTCTAGTCGTGAATCAAAAGCATTGTTTAGACATGATCTGGCATATACAGATCAAACAGTTTAGGAGACAGCACATGGCAGTTGTTTAGTGTAAATGACTTCAAACAATAATTAGAGACATGTATTTGAGAAAGAGCATTATATGCTAGAAATCTATCAAAAGTATTTTCTATATATATATATATATATATATATATATATATATATATATATATATATATATATATATATAAGTCTTATTAAAGCAAGTTTCTCTCTCTTCAAGCATTAAATGCTAGAATCGTATAAAAGAATATTTCTATTTAGCATTAAATGGTAGAGCTTTACCAAAAATAACTATTTATTGATGTCACAACCAAGTGACATAAGACTTTAACAATTTTCTACTATAGGATCAACGTATGATCCAAAGCAAGAGCCTCTTGTACATGTAACCATACCTGATAGGCTACCCTAACGTAAAAGAATCAACAGCCGAATGTTAAGATATTTTATGATGTTTGATACTATGCAAGGCCACCGCCTCTTAAAAAACCCATAAAAGCAGCAATCGAGGAGGAGCTTGTGGCCTCATGGCAATGCAACCAAGCCCATCTTTATTTATCATTTTACCATGGACATTTATCATTTACTTTATTTATTTTAGTTTCAGCCACATCGTTGCTCACAGCATGGGACTCGTAATTTAGTTCTTAGTTTATCTATTCACCGTTTATCCATGACATCATGCTGCATTGTAAGAAAGATTGCTCAGTTTTAAATAGAAGCCTACGGGGCTTTATTACTACGTGCTGGGTGATTCTGTCGGCCATCTTACCATGAAGTCCGGTTTATACTAGATGATGAACGGATAGTTGATTTATGATAGTCTCACCACATGCTTGGTTCTGATCAGGACCATGAATAGGTTGTCACCCCACCAACCATCTCATCATGAAGCCTATTTCTGATCGAGCAATAATAAACAAATTGTCGAAGATCCACCCTCCATTAGTCGTCTCACCACGACGCTCGGTTCCAATCGAGCAACAAACATAAGTCAATCCAACACATCATGATTGTCCTATTACCAAGATCAATCCTGATTGGGCAACGAACAGATTGTCATCCTCCAAGCCGATCGTGAGTACCATTATTGTAAAATTCATTAATAGAATAATACTTTTGGGTTATATCTTCTTTTCCCATTATTTTTACTATTGAACTCGGGTAGTGAATTACGTTAAAAGAAAATGTCCTCAAGTCTATAAACTTGCGTATATTGTCATAAGGTAAAAAGAACTCGTTCAAAAGGTTTAGCCTCTTATTTTTTCACAAATCACTTAAATTGAGCACAATTTAAGTGGTCGAGAGGACTCTGAATCCTGTGTCTAGTCTCCAATATGTCCATCTTAGTGTAGGGGACACTAATAATTCAATCAACCCTTGAGTTAAACAGACTTTGGCACACCCACACATCATACTCACATACAAAAACTCAATCAAGCCATCGCCCCATGCGTACGGCCCAACTTGATTGAAATAAGAGCGAAAAACAACATGTACACAACATGTCCGGTGGGTTGATTGCCACAATTTAGTAAAATGTGACAAACTTACATCTGACTGGGTGTGATATCCAACCCGCTCTAAGATCTTACAATGTTGTTGAACAATTTTATCAACTAAAATAATCTAATATCTTCCATACACTTTTAAACCTAATAGATATGTTTGGTTTCATACTTGAAAAGTCTACCATTAAAACTATTTTCCTACTTAGATAGTTGATGAAAAAATATACGGAAAATATCAAAAAAATTCACGTGGTCTTTATTAACTTAGAGAAAACGTATGGTAGAATTCCTAGAAGGTTAACGTCATGGATGTAGGAGAAACAATGAATTACAAGAAAATATATTAAAATAATTAAGGATATATAAGGGAGCGGTAATGAATGTAAAGGCCACTAATGAAAAGACATGTGAGTTCCTGATTATTGTAAGTTTATACTTAAGGTCGACATTATACAAGTTAAAGAAGCATTTGCAAGAAGAGACCACACAAGTGTATGTAATTTGCACCTAGTTTTGATTGACAAGATAAAGGAGGGTGTAAACAATACAAAACTAAAGCTATGGATAAATACTTTCAAATTCAAATAATTTATATTTAGCCAAACTATATGAAATGCAATTTGAACAATAATTCAAGTGAAAACGAGAAATTATTTCAGATTGTTATCTAAGAATTTCGACTTCTTGAGTCAATAATTCATGAGAGTAGATAATTTAAAAAGAGTGTCACCTATAAAATTCAAGTTAAGCAAAAAAAATGAAGACATGCCTCCAAAGTTTTATATAATTATATGTATTATTCAAATTAAAAGAAAATTTTTATATGATAAGTATACGACCGGTCATACTTTTATGGAATTGAATGTTAGGTAATTAAAGAGTAACATATTCATAGAATGAATATAGCTGAAATAGAAATATTTAGATAGCAGAGTACAAAGGTGAGAAAAGATACAACTAAAAATGAATGCATTCAAAGAAATTCATAAATAATATAAATATATAATATAATAAAGAAAAATAGACTTAGATAGTTTAATCGTGTGCAATATAGACTAGGACAATCCCGGTTAGAATTGAGTTGTTATAAGTTGATTGTTCTAAAAAGGCAAGAGAGGCAACGAAGGGACGTCACAAAGGTGGTAAAAAGACCTGGTGTAACTGCAGATCTAGCACTAGATGGACTGGAGATTCATGTGAAGACTGTGATGATGAAAGCCCTCTAACCACATTGATTATAGGCGTCTCTAGAGACCAGTACCCTTTTCCTGGAAACGCTTCTTCTTCTATTTTGGACAGGCTTTTGACAAATGTAACGGACAGGATATGTGGAAATGTCGATCGGACGGTCATGAGATATTGGGCGGTGCTGAATCTCATTCACGTACGATTTTCTCGTACTTGTCAAACCTAAGATAATTTTCCACGTATTAGGTCGGCACCAGGCAAGAAGACAAAGCATGTGTACGTAACTACGGACCCATGGAGTTTGATTTTCTTTGAAAGGTACTGCTCGATTCACGGAAGGGATTGAAGGGTTGATTCGCGGCACAATTACTAACGGGTCACACGTGTCACAGAGCCTGTCCATTCATATGGTGGGCCCAACCGCGTACATGCCCTGACCCAAAATATTAGGTCAGTCAACTTATCAAGTGGGTCATATTTGTATGAGAAATGGACGGTTAAGAAGAAAGATGATCAAAGATCAGTGTTCATTGCAAAACTGAGGCCTACTTTATGAGTGAACGGGCTAGATTTTTTGGGTCAGAGCAGGCTCATGGTGAGCCAGATCTCACCGTGGATTCTTCTTCAAGCTCTCCTGCCACGGATCTCCTGACGGTTATCTATTGTTTAAGACACGGTCGATGAGGCTGTGACTGACATGATCAGAACCTTTTAAAAATCATGTCGCGAGCATCCATGATTAAAAAATGCATGAACCGTTGACAACTAGAATTCATAGTTTAGAAAAAGAGGCAGATTTCGAGATTCATAGGCACGGTATTTTCGGTGCTTACATGTCATTATGAATAATACCTGGCACACATTAATCAAATCAAAACCGTCTATTTTGTGGTTACAATAGCGTGATAAAGATTGAAAAAAAAAAAAAAAAAAAAAAAAATCAGTTTTTGGACCGTTCTAGACCTATATTTGATGGTACACAAATGAATATTAAAAGCCAAATCCACCAACAGCTCCTATTAAGTGAGAAAAAACCTATTTATTAAGTTGGTAAAATACTATAATTAATATAAAAAAAAAATTAGGTGATGGTGTAGACACCCTACCTAAGTTGGGAAGAACTACTCTTTGGACAATTGACCTTACTTTGATAAAACCATCCTAACACCGGATAATCATAAATAAATAAATAAAAATCAATTCAAGATATAGGGCCATTTACATGTTGCAGAAACAATTATTTAACCTAAATCCAATTCACACAATCAAAGAAATAAAAGTAAACCAAACTAAATCAATAACACCCAATACTTCCAAAGCGGCAAGTAAACTTGCACCTCTCCATATGACGAGGGTTGAGGCGACGGGCGACGTTCACATACTTCCAATAAAGAAATGAATCCACAAGATAAATGGTTCAAATCATCCTAAAAATATACCGTGTACGTGTTTGGTACTCAATCTTGAGTCACCAAAATGGAGATAATCTATTATATCTCAAAATAAAAATAAAAAAGGAATTTTTAACATAAAATATGTCTAAATTGAACGTTTAACAATGAATACCTGAATACTAAATTAGCCTCATGTATATTTATTTAAATAAAATTAAAAAGTGATATATGTGAGAGTTGTGGAGACCACATGCTATGTGGATGACATCCAACCTCTCTACCATGGACTCTGATCCTTTGCTTGTCACAATGATGTACAGCGGGTTGCAGACACTTTCATGGCAAAGATGGTCTAGAGAAGGCTTAATTAGAAGTGGAAGTGAAAAGGACTATCAGAACCTTAAAGCAGTTGCATTTTGCAAACCCATATCATATTTGATTTTATGGTAGAAGAAGCTACTTTAGTCAACCAACCCTGCTATGTCAAGTTACTCATGCCTGATTTGTGAGATTCCATTAGATCTAAGATCAAAAATTCATTTTATTTTGTTTTTATGATAGTAAGTCGATCATAACTTTTGATCCTTGTGAGTTTTAGGAGTCATGCCTAACATGAAAAGGGCTTACAAAATTACAAGAATATAATAATGTTAGGCCAAATTGGACACTATTTTTAGTTGAAAACTAATAAGTTTATTAGGAATCATGATCGTCTATAAATAGTAAGTTTACTATTTATAATAAGTCGTTGTTTGTCTAAAACTTCATTTTAGGTTTGAATTCATTATTTAAATGATTGTAATTTCATTTTTATCATCAATCAATTTATTTTTTAATTTATTAAAATTTATTTCTATTTTATCACTCATGGATTCAAGGAAACTCCGCGAGAAATCGAGAGAGCTACATGGATTTAGAGTAGTTATCCCTAAGGAAGACGGTAATCGATGGGTTATTATATCTTTCCCTGTGTCACACAAGAGGAAAATCCTATATTCTTGATCATGATTGGCCCACATAATCACTAATGTTGTTAGCACTGTACATTAAATGCAGTGTATGATGATGTGGCACAATCAAATTGCAACAAGCAAGATTTTTCTGCTTATAGTAAGCATCCAGGTTCCTCCATAATGTTCGCTCAAACAAAAAATCTGATCAGTCAAATTATACGGCTGTATAGTGATTTTGAAATATTAAATTTTATAATGTGCCCCATCTTCTAGTTGAATTTGTGAGAATTTCATTTAAGTAATCTTACGTTACAGGTTTCATCTATTGAGACGGTTGAATGTCGTACATGTACAACATGTCTGCACATGTTTCGCATTCATCACTTTTCCAAATAAAAAATTAATAATAATAAATGAAGGTAATTTTGTAATTCCAGCTCTCAAAGCCCTCCACCCGTAGCTTTTATTCGCCAAGGCATCATGAATCCCGAGGAATTTTGCAGTAAAAATCTCAAAATAAGGCCGTACGAGCATTCCTAATAGGGTATACATCAAGAAAGTGGAGCCGACTATTTTGACGCGGTTTAAGGCAACCAACAACGCTTATAAATAGCGGGGCCCACTATAAGGTGGATGATGGTCCCAATAACAGATTTATTGAACGATTCTAACCTCTGATAATGGTTGTTTGGTTTTTGAATCAGAACCGTCGAAATTCTTTAGTTCTATGTGACCGGTATGTTGTCCACCAATCATCCAGTTACGATTTACAGCCCATGAAAAGTGGGTTCCAAGATCTGGACGGTTTAATTTGAGATGCGCACGATCGACGGTGGACAAGAAGCAATAGAACCTATAGTAAATGTATGAGACGTTTTGCCCACCAGAAACTCGTGGGCCACCACAAGGAGCTAGAGCATGGATGGTGGCATCCAAACGGACGACTGAACAAAACAGCCAGTGACCAGAAACAAACAGGAAAAACGGATGGTCAGCATCATGCCATCAAACATGATTTTAAAAAAATATATATATGGGTCATGGTCCATTCGTAATTACACTTGACGGATGAACGGTTCTAATCATCCATCCGTGGCTACATATGGCCCAATTCAACAACATGCTCTGTATTATGTGATACGTGCTAAAAGAACTAATGGCGAAATAGGAACGTGTGTAGACTGCTAAGGAAGTAGGAACTTGTGTAGAAGCACTACAGATGTTTATAGACTTATAGCGTGTGCAGTATTTTCAACGGGCTGGATATTTTAAGGAGAGAGGTGGGCCTAGGCTTCCACGAAATTGCGGAGTGGTCTGGTCTGGTGTGAGAACTGAGGACCAGCAATTAGAAAGTGTAGTTTGCTACCGTAGCTCTCCTCCTGCAGGCTCACTCCTTTTGCCCATCTATATGATAATCCAGACCGTCCATCTATAAGTTCCCGCTGTATATTTCTATAGGAAATCTTTTTGGTCAGAGATCATTACCTTCTTTACCAAGGTGAATTGGAAACTGGTTTCCTGGACTGATGTTTTTGAATCATATAACGTAGGCGGTGAGATTTTATTCTCTATGAATCGATGTATTTGAAAAGTCTAGATGAACGGTATGGATCATCACATAGTCAGGAAGGAAAGGAGGAAGATTAGGCGAGCTTACGGGAGCGACTGCTGGTAGCCAAGCTCACAAAAAAAGCAGGACAGTTTGAACGGGTGCCTAGACGGCCGGGTATCGGGGAAGCGGATTACGTACAGTTTGAACGGGTGCCTAGACGGCCGGGTATCTGGGAAGCGGATTGCGTACCGAGTAAACTATGGCATACTAAGTAAACTATGTGGGGCCCACAGGAATGTATGCGTCTTATTTACGCCGTCCATCTGTTTTACCGGGTCATTTTATTTCAGGAGACCAAAATTAAATATATCCAAAGCACAAGTGAGCCACATCACAGGAAACAGTGGGGACAACGACATCCACCGTTGAAACCTTCCAACGGCGTATAGTGATGCTTATTTGTTATCCAACTTTTTTATAAGGTCACACAGATATAGATGAACGGAAAATACAAATATCATCTTGATCCAAAATTTCTATGAACTCAAGAAGCTTTCAATGGCGAGAGTTGAATTCCTACTGTTTGCTGCGGTGTAATCTACTTGAGCTTTGGTATGCTTCAATTTCGGCTCATGCGCCTAAAATGAGCTGGTAAAACAGATGGACGGCCTGGATAAGACACGTACGTCACCGTGGCCCCACAGAGTTTACTCAATACAGCGTATGATTCGAGGCATCTGATGGATCCGACTTTATTTTTTTACAACTCCGGTGCCAATTGGGTATCGTTTGAGTTGAGTTTAATTAATTTTAATAATAAGATTATTGTATTAAATATATATTAATTCTAACATCGGAATTAGGTTTGCTAAGCAACGGATGTAAGGGAGACCGTTTCAAACACCATGCATGTGACAGCATGTACATATGTTTGAAGTCTAATCCATTCACTGTGTGGGCCCGATCATGTATTTCCCTTTATTTGGCTTAGAGCTTACTCCTTAGATCCGATGGGTATCTAGGTCCTAGACAAAAAAGTTCCGGACCATCAATGGCCTGAAAGGGAAGTAGAATTAAGATGGCATTAGACAAAGGCTTTTTCTAACAAATCAAGATCCTTTGCTTGCCACAAATATAGGTTTTTTATTTTACTGCATTGTGATTGGTCCACGTGATATTTGTGGAAATCCACTACGTCCATTAATTTTCAAGATAATATTAGGAGATTAGCTAATCGTACATCAGGAAAATATGTGTAGGTAAATTCTCACCGTTGAAAATTTCTTGGGTCCACTATGATGTTTATATAGCATTCATATTCGCAGGGTCATTCCTATTAGGATGAATTGAAAAAAAAAATAAAAAAATAAACTTACTCAAAATTATTGTTAGCCCACGCATGTTTCAATGGTGGACATTCAATCCTCTTTCATGCGGTCCACTTGGATTTTGGATTTGCTTTATTTTTTAAAATGGCAGTGTGGGCCCCATTAAATCAATTATTCGGGCTACTCTTCAGTTGATCTGATACATTCACTTTAATCAGACAATCATGAACGTATAATAGAGTCATTTCAAAAGAAAAATAAAATTAAATCAAAGTCGTATGTGGCCCACAACTAGATTAGCGTTGCGAGTTAATTTCAAATAGTTTCTTTTGGTGTAGTTCATTCGTGATGAGTTTTACCCTCAAACTTGGGCAGATTATATGAAATTAAAATCAGTTTTCATGTGAATGGCTTGAATCTCTACAAGACAATCAAATGGGCTCACACAAGATGTGATCAGATGAGTTCAATATGTGTGTCCCTTGCGCAGAAAGGCTATTTAGCATTTTCTTTCTCTTTCTTCATCATTTTTTCACGGGAGGGGACCATTTTGCCGTTAGGACCATTGTTGCCTCCATGGGACCCACTGTGATAAGCTTCATGCATTATTCTCTTTATTCTAGTAAGCTTTTGAGTGTTTTTTTTTTTTTTTTTTTTTTTTTTTTAAGAAAAAATTTTCAGTCACACTCTTCGACATAAAAGCTATGAGGCCAAAGGTAGATTTATGTTAGGATGATAGTAGCTTTTGTGTATTTTTTTAATCAATAATGGGAATTTATAAAAGAAAGGAGGGTGTGGTAGTTCCCTTTATATTTTTTATTTTTTTATTTTTTTACGAGTATGAATGGTGAGAGTTTGTAAAATAGATGAATTTTATAATGGAAAAATGTTTTAATGAATGAATTTTGAAATAGTAAAATGTTATAATGAATAAATGTAATGAATGTTTCCTAAAAGTGGCCTCAAAGTTACTGTGGATCACGGATACTCATTGTCCATCATCGGTAGTCACTCTAGATGGCTGGTCTCACGAAAATGGTCATAACTCCCTCATTACATATATGATTTGGGTGATCTTATACTTTTTAGAAAGATAATTTGATAAATGTTCAAATGGCTTTGAAATCAGTCCATTTGGACATCATTTTATTGCCCAAAAGTGAGCCCAAATTTACTATGGATCACCAATACTCACTGCATATCGCAAATCCTACGAAAACAATCATAACTTCCTCATTATATGTCTAAGTTGGGTGATCGTATACTTATTTGAAAGGTAATTTGATGAAATTTTAAATAATCTTAAAATAACATCATTTATATAGGATTTGATTGCCCAAAAGTAGGCCCAAAGTTATTGTGGATCACTGATACTCATCGTAGTTCGTTGATACTCATTATGGATCGTCAGTCCCACGAAATCAGTCATAAGTCACGTATTACACATCCAATTTGAGATTGAGCTCCTACTTAACTCCGTTGTTATACTGCTTGAAATAGTCACCTAGGTAGTGGTACAAAAGGTTTGATACTTTTATGATGGTTAGCAATTTACCAGAAGTGAATATGATCATTGTGTCTATTAGAAGAGACTAAATGATGGACAATTCATCGTACCGGTATTGTATATAAATGATATACTTATTGCTAGTCATAGCATATCTAAGATCGATACGTTGAAGACTAAATTTTCAAGGACATTCAAAATGAAAGATCTGGGGATTGCAAAGAAGATTCTCGGCATATATATATATATATATATATATATATATATATATGCATATATATATATATATATATTCATAGACACAGATAAAGGATCAAGCTATGGTTATCACCGATAGAATACCTTGAAAAGATATTGATAAAGTTTGGAATGAATAAAATAAAACCAGTTAACAAACCTCATACTGCTCACTTTAGGCTTTCTTCTGAACATTATACTACTACGTCTGAAGAGAAGCAAGTGATATCTCATGTGCCTTATTCGAGCATTGTTGGCAATTTGATCTATGACATGATTTCTACAAAACCTGATATTTCACATGCAGTGAGTGTTGTGAGTAAATACATGGCTAACCCCAGCAAGTAACATTGAGATGCAATGAAATGGTTACTTTAGTATATTCGAGGTATAGTAGACTACTTCTTGATATTTGAAAAGTCAAAGGACAAGTTGGTAGGCTATCTGGATGTCGATTATGTAGGTAATGTGCATACCATGAGATCGACTTTTGGCTACCCATTTATTATAATGAGTGGAGAGATCAGTCGGATGTTGAAGCTTCAGTCTATAGTGACTTTTTTAACAACCGAATCAAATTATATAGCGGTGACAGAAGCATTTTAAAAAAGTGCTTGGTTAAGATGGATGATAAATCAGCTTGGGCTTCAGCAAGAAGTCGTGCTAAGAAATTATGATAGCGAAAGCGTGATTAATTTGGCGAAGAACTCAATTTATCATTCTCATACTAAATATATTAATATTCACTATCATTTTTTCTAACACGTGCTTAAGGAAAGTGGAGTGACTCTTGAGTAGATCCACACAAGTATGAATCCGATGGACATTCTTATGAATGTGGTTCTTAGAGAGAAGTTCAAGTTTTGTGTAACTTCTCTGGGCTTAGCAAAAGCTTGATGAAGGCAAAGTGTGCACGAGAAGCTACGACAATAGTGGAGCTTGGAGTTATGGTTCGTGATAAATTGAAGACAGTGGAGATTGTTATCAGATGTCTTAAATTTGTTTGTAACCGGGTCTGTCGATGGCATTAAAAAACCACTTGATCTCATTGAGCAATTGTTGATCCCATCGAGAAAATCACATTTTTTTGCCTTTCGCTAGATAGTTTTTTAGCCCAAATCGATCTGATTGAAAGTGGCTTTGATCCTATCGATGGGAAGTCAATGGCACTCGATATGATTGAAATTCCCATCAACCAACTTGCGAAGTTTTTACAAAATTGTGGGTTTTGTTTCCTATTTCGGTTTTAATCCTTTTTAAGGATTTATAATCCATGATTGGGGTATAGAAACATGCTTATGACTTTTTGTGAGCAAAGTGGAGTTAAAAGATAGGGGTTTGTGGTGTTCGAAGTGTATTCTCGAATTTATAAGTTTTTTAATTTCTTGTAAACATTGTTTATCATATTGGATTTGCTGTTGCTTTGTGTCATGGTTTTTCCCGCGAAAGTTTTTTCACATAAAACCTTGTATTCTTTGTATGCTTGGTTGTTTAATTTATTATTATTTTATTCTAACTCGGGGTTGCTTTAGCGCATTCCCCCAATAGACTGTGGCTGGAAATATTTTAAAAATATATATTTATAAGCTTGTTAGAATGAAGGGAATGATGATGGAAGCTCACCAGATTGGGTCCAATGGAAGCAACAATAGTCTTAAATGTCAAATAGTCCCCTCCCATGTGTGAACACTGGGAAATCGGCGCTCACGCTGACTTTATGTTTCAGGTTTGGGGCTGTATAAACTAATTTAGATTGTTGATGCAGTAGACTTGGAGTCGCCACTAGCCACTTAACTTAAAATCCCGCAGTCGGCTAGAACCTGCATGAAAGTGCTCTAGTTTGTCAAGTTACGTGAGTATTGTGTCAGATTGTCTATAGAGCCTAATAGGAAGATCAATTCAAGCGTCTGCCTCAACTGGATGTGTGCAAGCTCGCCACAGGTAAATCTAAAGCCTCACATCCCATGTCCCAAAACACCAAGTGAATAAAACCTTTAAAAACAAGTTAGAAAATTATAGGATTTTAAGGTGAGAAAACTTTTTCAAAACAGGAAAATCTCTAAGTTTTTTCTTACCTTGTCGATTTTATCGAAACACCTTCGATATGATCGACCTGCTCTGTCGATGTCCTTGATGCATAAATGATATCATCGAAAAGAGGACAAAAATGTCCAGCAACCACATGTATATCTGGGCTGATTTATCGAAGTATTGATCCACATATCGATATCATCGATACTTGAATTTCGAGTCCATCGATAATAGCTCGATAAGATCGACAAGCAGGTTTTCGGCGCCTCTATTTTTTAAAGAAAATTTCAAATTCCTTCTATATAACGATGCTCCTTCCAATATGATCTAAAATCAAATATCGATAAGATCGGAAGTCCATCGATGATATCGATCGTGGGCGCGCATTTCTTCCAACAAATATTTCAGGTCAGTTTTTACTTTAATCGGGGGTCATTCGAGGAAATCGATATTCATATGTCGATGATATTGAGGTCGAGTCGATTAGATTGAATCTGGACATAATCTGTCCAGCGAGCTTATTGGTAAATCTGTAGGATTTATCAATCCCATCGACACTGCCTTCGTTAGCATCGATATACAAATTCCGATGACATCGGCTGACCCTCGATCATATCCTAAAAACCTGAAATATTTTAAGTCAAGTCTCTCTCATTTTTCAAGTATCGATGGATCGAACCTATCATCGATGTAATCAGAGTTTGAAATCCGATGACATCGACAGTTGTTTCGATTCATCAACCAGCTGGCAAAAGGTTTCAAAAGCGTATGACTTTGAGTTCGAGTCAACGAGCAGACCATCGGTGCTATTGAGAGTATAAGCTCGATGATATAAACCTGCTCGATGATATCGAACTCAGTCATAAATGTGACCGTTTTATATCCGTTGAAACCTTTTGCCTATTTATAGAGGACTTGTCTATTGTTGCTGGTAGAGAAAGTAGAGAGTGATTTTGTGTATTTCAACTTATATCTTATATCCAAAGCCATTTCTCTCAAGGGAGTTCATCCTCCAATCCACCCTCATCATTGATATTCAATAGAATTGATTGGGGAATGAACTTCCTCATTCAAGGATCCTCCAGCTACTACCTTAATGACAAATCCTTAAGTTGGAATACCTTGAATGCATAAGATTGGAATCGCTTTATCTTCCTGATAGGAAAATATTTTGAGAGTAGGATTCCATCTTGACCTTGACCCAACCCGAGGCCGAGTATTGGTATATCATTTTGTATCGCGGATCAAGAGAACAGAAGACTCTTCGTCAACAAAGAGGAGGAGATCTTCGGCATTGTGCTTTTCGGGACTCATCAACTTATTTATAAGTATCTAGAGTCCAAGAGGACACTTGTGATCGTTCCTTTTTAGGATTGGGTCTTAAGTGGTTCCCACTCTTTGAAGTCCTTAAGGAGGCCTCCAGCTGGAGTGTACGTGGTGGGTGCGTTGTGTGGACCCTTGCTCTGTGGAGAGCATAAACATCCGGTTGAAGGTGAACCAGCAAAACCTTAGGTTTGAGGTCAACCGCTGTGAAACCTCGAGTTTGAGGTGAACCGTGTAGAAACCTTCTGTAAGGTCTTATGGAAGATCCTTTGCTAGTGTGCCTAAAAGTGGGTGCGTTGTGTTGACCCTTGCTCATTAGAGCATAAATAGTCAGCTTCAGTGTAGGTTGTAAAGGTTAAATGTGAACTTGATTTAAAACCTTAGGTTTGAGGTGAACCGCTGTGAAACCCCCTTAGTGAAATCCGGTCCACTCAAGGGTTGAGTACGGTTACCGGGAGTGGAGTAGACAAGTCATCGAACCACTATAAAAATGATTGTGTTTGAGATTACAATTCTTCTGAGTATGTAATTTACTTTAATATTTTGCATATCTGAATATCTGAGATCACACCTCACACACTTACACAGTCATATCCATCATAAAATAGTTTGCATAGTATTTACTTCTTAAACAGTTTGTGATCGGATCCTCTATTGGGCTTGGAAGCCAGTAGAGTTATTTTTGAGTAATCCTAATATATGTCTATTGTTAGGATTAGTGTAATAGAATTTTAAATAAATCATAAAAACTTTTAAAAGTCCTATTCACCCCCCTCTAGGACATATTGGCATATTCCTTTTTCGACTAGTACGGTCTTCACCGCCATTTCACCGCAGAATATATAAAGCATGACGATCTAGAGATTCTCTTACTTTAAGTTGACTCCTAATCTGCGATTTAAGATTTTAAGTAAGAGACCTCGGTGACAAAGAGGGAAAGTGTTAGGCACCCTCTCTGCCCCGTACTGGTGTATGGTCTCTACTTCGTGTGGTAAGATGATCTCAAGGGATAAATGATGAATTACTAAAAAATGGAACTAAGAAAACTTGGATTTCTGATATGGCTATGTTCGAAATTTTGACAAACTATAGAGCATACGTCCAAAGAATGTCTAGAGGAGAAGGGGTGATAAGGGTGGATGTGATGATGTTGGAATATTACGTAATAGGACTAGGCTACCATAAGTTTCTGATATGACAGGATCCGGTGTTCCGGCAAGTCACAGAGCATACATTCAATGATAATCTAGAGGAGTAGGGGGGTTGAGAAGGGAAGTAATGGTACGATATGAAATGTTAATGATGATTGTATGATCTTTGGCTTGCACTTGAAATGGCTTGGATGTTTGGAGTGCACCGTGGTTGGGAGGTTTGAGTAATAATGAGAAAGTTGAGGAGGCTTAAAAGGGTGGAAACTTGAAAACTTGAGCACTCCTTTCTCTCACTTGCTTCCTCTCTCTTACTCTCTCCTCTTTATATTTTATTGATTGTTAGTTGATGAGGAATGATGAGAAGTGAAGGGTATTTATAGGCTCTTAGGATGTCATTTCGGTAATTCTTAGGACTTTGGAGGGTAAAGAATGATGTGGTAGCTTGTGGTTGGCTATGAGGAGGGTAGTGCCACGTGGCATCCTCTTATAGGCTCTTAAGGCTTGGTAGGATGGTAAATAAGGTGAGTTTCAAGGTCAATTGCATGGAAGAGTTGACTTTGGGAGGGGAAAATAGCTGTGTGCTCAGAGGGCATATTTGTCGAGAGAGGGCAGTAATCAGACTACCGCTAGCTCCTGTTGAGTCTGAACTTCGGCTTATGGGCTTTATTTTATGCCTTAAGTGTGGGCTTTTGGGTTTTCTAGGTTTTTTGGGCTTTTGGGCTTTTGCGGCTCTTTTAGTAACCTAAGTTTGGTTTGGCTGAAGTTTGGGGGTAGGATGTGGGGTTCAGGTTCAATTCCTAAGGATCATTCATGCCTTATCAAGCTGTTAGCCTAGGTAGGGTGTCTACACCATGAAAAAAAATGAAGAAGAAAGAGAAAGAAAATGCTAAATGGTCGTCATGTGCAAGGGACCCACATATTGAACCCATCCCATATTTTGTATGGGGATCACTAGATTATCTTTTAGTAGATCCAAGCCATCCACATGAAAGAGATTTTAATTTCATACCATTTGTCTAAGTTTGAGGGAAAAACTCATTATGGATATACTACATTAGAGAAAACTGTTTAGAATTAACTTACAACGCTAATGCTCCATTTTTTTTAAATAATCCTACTATGGGTTTATGTTTGTCCGATTAAAGTGAACAGAGCAGATCAACCAAGGGGTAGCCCTAACCACTGATTTAGTGGAGCCCATACTTTCATTCTCAAAAGGTCCTATTGAATTCCACAAAAATCTACGTTGTACAAGGGGACAACTAGCAGATGGGCATTTTCATCCTCTAAATATGCAAAAATGGCTAATAAATAATGACTTTAAATGTTGAGGTCAGCACCTTTATGATGTCATAATTAGAGATTATTTTAATTAATTTTCCAATGGATGGCTAGAGTGGAAGCATATTAGGTACACTCCAGCCTCACCAAAGACAGTGCTTCCCTTACCATGGGACTCACCTTGATGTATGTATTCTACATCTATGTCATCCATCAATTTTGCCATACCATTGTAGGGCATGCTCCAAAAAATGAGGTATATCCAAATCTAAAGTGGACCATATTATAGGAAAAGTGGTGACTAAACACCCCACCATTAAAAACGAACGGCCCACAGTAATGTTTCCGTGATGTTTATTTACCATCCAATATATTGATAAGATCACAAAAACAAATATAATTTAGATCCAAAACTTTTGTGGCTCATTATAAGTTATTAACGGTCAGTCACCATGTATCATATAGTCCACCTGAGATATGGATCTATGCCATTTTTTGGCTCATGGTCGGGCAAAACTGGTGGACTGCTTGCATGTAGAATACATACATTAATGTGGCCCATGGTAAGAGTCGCACCTAATCCACTCTCGGCTAGAGTACCAGCCCTACTCATAGATTGGGCGGTGAGGACCTCACCACCCACCTCTCTATGATGAGGAGACATGATAAGGTATGAGCTCTACGCCATAGAGATGAGCCTGGCCTTTTATTAGGACTCAGATTGAGTATTACCCTACCTATCAGGCTAGGCCTCCAAGGAGCCATGGTAATGTATAGATTTTATCCACATTGCCCATTTATACAAGCCCAGAAAATGAGGTCCAAATTTCAAGTGGACCACACCAGAGGAAGTAACAGTGCGATGTCGCCCACTATGAAACCTTCTTAGAACCCACCGTGATGGTTATTTACCATTCAACTTGTTCATAAGTTCATATAGACCCAGATGAATGGAAAACACAAATATTAACTTGGTCCAAAACCTCTCTAGCCCTTAAAAAGTTTCCAACAATTGAATAACATAAATGTTAAATTGATCTAAAACTTCTTTGGCCCTAAAATATTTTTAAGAGTAAGCATTTAATCTCCATTATGTGATCCACTTGTGCCTTAGACATGCTTAATTTTCCGGTTTATATGTTGGGGGCCGTTGCACAAAACCTTAGGATCTAACCTCCCAAAATACCAGAATTATGGGATAATAAAGCAATGAAATAAATCAAAGCATAAATCCCATGATATAAGGAATTTTTACGTGGAAAACTCTCAAAGAGGTAAAAACCACGGGACTTTGTCCAAAGCAACAATTCACTATGAAGTAGAACGTTACAACTGATCACAAGCACACCTTGCTTGGATCAAACCTTCTTCACTCAGGCAAGAGTGGATAAACAATAAGAGAATAAAAGAAAATGAAAGATCTGATCGGTCACGAGAATGTAGAAGCGCTGAGACGTCGACTACGAAGTAAATTACCTTTACGAGCAGAATCTCCCTTCTACAAGCTTCCTCTCTCTCTCACCTTGGCCGTAAAAAACCCTTAACACAATAGCTTTAGAAAGCCTTCTCAATACCCTAGAAAAGCCCTAGGGACCCCTATTTATAGTTTAGGCAACTTGCTTCCTCACCTCTTTGAAAACTGCCTCAAATTTACGCAGTCCGCACAAGATCCAGACATGAATCTGTGTAACCTCGACCAGTTGAGCATCACGAAAGAATAAACACAATTGGTCGTTGGACTTTAAGTCGAGTGCCACTCAACCAGTCGAGTAGTCCAATCGACCGATCAAGCAGCACGGTAAAACACATTCGATTTACACCATATTGCCCAATCTCTCCTCTGAAATGAGGAGAAAAACTCCATCAAATCTCTCCCTTTTCGACTTAGGAGGAATTCACTTTCTTCAAGCCAGCCAGGTTTCTACAAACCTCAAACTTGCCCTTGAGCAAAGCCTTGGTCATCATATCTGACCCATTATCGTCCGTATGGACCTTCTCAAGCTGTTACACCTTCTGTTCCAAAGTATCCCTGATCTAGTGATACAGAATCTCTATGTGCTTCAACTTGGAGTGCTAACTTAGATTCTTGCTCAAGTGTATAGAGCTTTGACTATCGCAATAGACCACGTACTGCTCCTGCTTCAGGCTAAGTTCTTGTAGGAACCTCTTCATCCAAAGCATCTCTTTACATGCCTCTATGAACGTAATGTACTCAGTCTCTATCGTCGATAATGCTACGACCTTCTGTAGCTTGATTTGCCAAGAGACCGCTCTTCCTGTAAATATGAACATGAACCTCGATGTAGACTTCCTTGAGTCTATGTCACCTACCATATTTATATCTATGTAGCCCTTTAATATAGGTTTTCCGTCACCATAGCATAGACTCAACCTATAAGAGTCTCTTAGATACCGCGGTATCTATTTCACCGCTGCCCAATGTTCTTTGCCAGGATTGGCAAGATACAGGCTAACAATACCAACCGCATATGTTATGTATGGGCGCGTACACACCATAGCATACATCAAACCTCTTACTGCTGACGTATAGGGTATCTTTTGCACCTCATCCACATCTGCCTTCGTCTTGGAATACTACTTGTCGCTCGATCTGAAGTGACCATCCGGTGAAGTACTGACCGGCTTCGTTGCATTCATATTAAAACGCTCTAGGACTTTCTCAATATACAGTTCTTGCGACAACCAAAGCTTCCTACTGCTTCCATCACGGGTTATCTCCATTCTTAGAATCTGTTTAGCCAAGCCCAAGTCTTTCATCGTAAACGACTTGCCCAACTTCTGTTTCAACCTATCAATTTTCTTGATGCATTTTCCCATGATGAGTATGTCATCAACGTATAACAGCAGGACTAAGAAATCACTATCTGAGAACTTGCACGTGAACACATAGTGGTCCGACTCCATTCTATCATACTCATGCTTTAACATGAATGAGTCAAACTTCTTATATCATTGCCTTGGGGCTTGTTTCAGCCTATACAATCTCTTCCTTAACCTACACACCATATGCTCTTTGCCCTTAACTTCGAACCCCTCTGATTGGTGCATGTAGATCTCTTCTTCCAGGTCACCATGGAGAAAGGCAATTTTAACATCTAACTGCTTTATCTGTAGATCCGTGCTAGCCGCTAACCCAAGCAACACTCATATGGATGTCATCTTCACCACTGGTGAGAATATCTCCTCGAAGTCTATACCTTTCCTCTGACCAAACCCTTTCACGACAAGTCTAGCCTTGAACTTAGTTTGTGAATTCTTCTGCTAAATCTTCTTTCTGAACACCCGCTTGTTGCTCAGAGCTTTCTTTACTCTTAGGCAATTTCACCATATCATAAGTGTGGTTCTTATGCAAAGATTTCATCTCCTCTTACATAGCTTTCAACCACTCCCCCTTATGCTCGTCGGGTAAGGCTCAGAATAATTTTCTGACTCTCCCTCATCAGTGAGCATAATGTACTCATGTGATGAGTACCTCTTGAACGACTATCTATCCTTATACGACCTCCTCACCTGTGGCTTAACAGGTGGATCAGGTTGGGGCTGCTCCCCCTGTCCATCTTCTATAGGAACTCCCTCGTCCTCTGCGCCTTGTTGTACTCCCCCGTCATCAGGCACCACAGGAGAAATAATCGGATCCATGTCCTCTAGCTCACTTGAACTAGGCTGGTTCTTCTCTAGCTTACAAATGTCTTCGATACATTGATCTTCAAATAATACTACATCTCTGATCCTGACGAGCTTCTTCTCGGTTGGATACCACAATCTGTAACCGAACTTTTCATCACTGTACCTCAAGAAAATATACTGCTTGATCTTCATATCGAGCTTGAACCTCTCATCCTTTGATACGTGAACAGATACCCTGCATCCAAACACCCTAAGATGATTGTACAATGGATCTTGTCCAGTCCACACCTTCTTAGGTACTTCTCCATTCAACGAGGCTGATGGAGACTTGTTTATCAAATACACTGTCGTGTGCATTGCTTCTCCCAAGAATGTCTTGAGCAACTTCGTATGGGATAACATGCATTTATTCTCTCTACAATGGTGAGATTCATTCGCTCAGCCACATCATTATACTGGGAGGTCTTGAGAACCATCTGTTTATGCCATATACCCAGGGATTTACAATACTTATGAAAGCCACCGATGTATTCACCACCATTGTCGGTGCAGATGCATTTCAATGATCTCCTGTCTCTCTCTCAACCATAGCACGAAACAATTTAAACACACCAAAGACCTCGTCCTTAGATTTCAAAGCATAAGCCCAAACCCTCTTAGATATATCATCTATAAAAGTGACAAAATACAATGCCCCACCCAAGGTTTTTATTCTCATAGGACCACAAACATCAGAATAAACCAAATCTGATGCATGCACTTTATTAATATGAGAAGCAGATTTAACAAATGAAACTCTATGTTGTTTCCCTGATAAACAGTCAATACAGGCTTTGAGAGGTATACCTGTCACGTTTGGAAGGAGCAGCTTCTTTACTAGCAGCTGAAGCCATTTTTCACTCATGTGACCTAGACGCATGTACCACATGTCAATAGCTAAATCTTCCGCTGCGTTCAACCCACCCTTGCATATACTAACACTTGCCTTGTAAAGGGTACAACACTTCTTTCCTCTGGCCGCGATCAATGAACCCTTGATGCACCTTCATCGCCCATTAACAAATCGACTTTCATAGCCATCATCATTCCAACCTTCCTGTCAACATCAAGCTGAGGCGAAGGTCTAGAATGTGCCTCACATCCCTAAGTACCAATGTGCAGCCCTCATCGGTCTTCACACAAATATCACCGACACTTACAATCTTCGATATGCCAGAATTTCCCATCTTTATGGTCCCATAGTCGCTTGACTTGTAGCTTGTGGAAAAATCCCTGCGTGGAGTCATATGAAATGAAGCTCCCGAGTCTATCACCTAGTCAGTGTCCTAACTCGTAGCTGTGAGACAAACATCATAATCTGTAGAAAGAATAACTACAACGTCGCCAACTGAAGTGACCGCAGTGGAATCTAATTCATCTTCTTTCTCCTTTCCTTTTTCTTTCTTTTTATTCTTATTCTTACGACATTCATGCTTATAGTGGCCCTTCTTGCCACATTTTCAACATTTAACATCCTTCCTGTTAGTCGACTTGCCTCTTGATTTATCTCGGGTCTTTCCACCTTTTCTGCTCTTTCCTCTCCCCCGTTCTTGTGTCACAAGAGCCTCTTGCTGAGTAGACCCCTGAGACTTCCTTCTTGTCTCCTCATTGAAGAGACAAGTAGTTACTTGATCCATAGACACCTTTCCGTCTGTATGGAGTTACTCAGAGACATCACGAATGTCTCCCAACTATCAGGCAAATGAGCTAAGCAATAGTAAAGCCTATAGTTCATCATCCAGGATCATAGCGGAGAATTGGTTCAATATGTTGTTGACCTCATTCATGTGCTCAGCCACAGATCCACCATCTTTGAACTTGAGATTCACAAGTCATCTTATTAGAAAAATCTTATTGCCAACTGTCTTCCTCTCATACAGCCCACGCAGTTTCAGCCATAAGATAGCGGTTGAGGTCTTTGTAGCACATAGTTACAAAATCGTCCAACCATTGTCTAATAAACCCCACCGCCTTTCGATCAAATTTCTTCCAATCATCATCTGTCATATCCTTTATTTTTGCTGATATGCCTAGAATTGGAGCATACAAGTTCTTACAATAAAGTAAGTCTTCCATCTTAGCCTTCCATATGGTCCAGTTAGAACCATTGAGACTGATCATCCTTGATGAGTCACCTTCCATAATTTAGAACCGATCCCACTCCGTTTAATAAACCTGAACACTTTGATACCACTTTGTTGGGGGGTCGTTGCACAAAACCTTAAGATCTAGCCTCCCAAAACACTAGAATTATGGGACAATAAAGTAATGAAATAAATCAAAGCACAAACCACACGACACAAGGAATTTTTACGTGGAAAACCCTCAAAGAGGTAAAAAACCAAGGGACCTTGTCCAGAGCAACAATTCACTATGAAGTAGAACGTTATAACCGATTACAAGCACACCTTGCTTAGATCAAACCTTCTTCACTCATGCAGGAGTAGATAAACAATAAGAGAATAAAAGAAAATGGTGAGATCTCACCGATCACGAGGATGTAGAAGCGCTGAGACGTCGACTGCGAAGTAGATAACCTCTATGAGGAGAACCTCCCTTCCACAAGCTTCCTCTCTCTCGCTTCTCTCTCTCTCTCTCTCTCTCTCTCTCTCTCTCGCTTCTCTCTCTCTCTCTTACCTTGACCATAAAAAACCCGTAACACAATAGCGTTAGAAAGCCTTCTCAATACCCTAGAAAAGCCCTAAAGACCCTTATTTATAGTTTAGGCAACTTGCTTCCGCACCTCTTTTAAACCACCTCAAATTTACGCAGTCCGCACAAGATCTGGACATGAATCTACATAACCTTGACTGGTCGAGCAGAGTCCTCGACCGGTCGAACAGTGCGGAAGAATAAACACAATTGGTTGCTGGACTTTAAGTCAAGCGTCACTCAACTGGTCAAGCAGCGCGGTAAAACACATCCGATTTACACCATGCTACCCAATCTCTACTCTGAATTGAGGAGGAAAACTCCATCATTATAACCTAAAAAGACATGGCAAAATGGGCATATAGCGTAGATAAAACCTAAACATCAAGTATCCCCTCATAGCCTTAGCTTTTCATGAGCTCAGGACCGGCAGGGAAGTATACAGACTACGTACCTTTTTTTAAGGTTTTCTGGCTGAGTAACTATTAAACCCATGTCTGACCCTGGGTGATACATGGATTTCCTGTGAAAGCCTTTCTTAGTTCTGTTTGTGAGATAATCACTTGCTAGATCATTTTAAGAAATGTGACAAAAATGAGGTGGATGCAAAACTCAAGTGGGCCACATGAGAGGAAATAGTGGGGATTGAGTAACCACCATTGAAACATTCATATTGCCTCGAAAGTTTTATATAAGGTTAAGGTTTTTTTGGTATTTTCAATTCATCTCAGTGAGAATGATCTTATAACCAGCTGGGATGACATATAAACACCAAGGTAGAGACAGAAAAGATCTTAACAGTCGGCATTTCTTTCCCCATTATTTCCTCCCCTGTGACCTACTTTAGTTTTGGATCTGCCTCACGTTTAGTCACATTTTCTAAAATGATCTCGCACAATGGATGAACAGGGTGGATTTATTACAAACATCAAAGTAGGCCCCACCTAGCTTCCCGGTGCAGAAACTTCCTGCAAAAGGCTTTCCCAGGAAATCCGTGTCCCTCCTAGTGTATGTCCCCACCAATTGCATCTCCCCACATCTCGTCCCCGCCTAAGTGTGTGGTGAGAACTTCACCGCCCAATCCAGGTCCACCAGCCGTGAACTCAGGAGGAAGGTCCTCATATGAACGCGTTGTATGGGGCCTACAGCGTGCATAATATTCAATCCATATATGCTCCCTCTCATGTTTTTACTGAGGGCCCAATACTCGGTCTGTTCAGACTCATTGGACTACACATGTAAAATCATGCCGTAAAACCTCTAAAATAACACGGTGTGGTCGACATTCCTTTTCAAATGACCTAATGTTTTCGTCCGTTGACTTTGGCTGGCCGCATCTTCTGAACGGATTAGATTGCATATATAAAACATGTTGGAATCAAACGTGCGAGAACGCTAGCATGTAGGTCCCTCTCCATGATACACGTGGCAAACATGTCCAATAATCAGGTCCATTCCATTTGTGGACCACCACAAGATTAGGGTAGGTCAAACAGTGCAGGGATTGGAAAATTCCGAGCATACAGTTATTAGTTTTACTGGATGAGTGCGGAAAATCTCTCTATCCTTTGCTTCGCAGATAACCGTTGATGTCTACAACAGTTCCATCCGTTTCAAACTGGTGTAGCCCATCAAAATAATAATCTCAGGCAGCAGGATATTTGCAACGTGTACTGTGAAGAACTATATGGGAAGTCAATGCAGCGATTTGCGTGTTAGGATTCCTTTATTTAAAAGTACCATTTTGGTCAATTGTACGATCACCCTTTAAATAATTTCCACATCAGCGGTGGAGATTCTCCACCGATGGCAGCGTTCAAAATCACATTGTTCAGATGATTATGGTTAGTCCAACGTGTATGATGGTCGTTTGGTTGATGGTAATTTGTTGTAGTCGGTAGTAAATGGATGGACGTGGGAAGAAGGGTCTATTTGATTGATGTTAAAAAATGGAAATTGAAGTCAATGTGAAATGAAATGCAGCAAAGTGAATAGGAATCCTCTAAAAAAGGCCGAGAATTATATGCAGATGCCAAAAATAGTTAGATTTTGTAAGTGGGGCCACTTTGATGGCCCACCCAATGCTTAAATTTTTATTTTTATTTTTGCTAAAGTATATATTTTGATAGGCTTGTCATAATTATTATATCAAATATCATGCATATTAGTTTAGGATAGTAAAATTAATTTACTTTATGAATTTTAATTAAAGGCATCCAAACGTAATTTTTAAATTCCAATGTATTTTAGTTAAAGGCATACAAACACAATTAAGGATTCTGATTCACACTGATTATTTGGATGTCGGTTTATTCTACTTACAAGCATCCAGACAAGACCATTCGTTGGGTGTTTTGTAATTGAAGAGTTATGCATCTTAAGTAGCTAAATCTGTACAAGTGTTGTACATGGGCTTACTATGGTCTGCTAATGTATCCAGCATGTCAGTAAATTTGGAGGTTTTTAAATGGTCATTTACTGTTTGCCATTGGACATCTCAGCTTGCACATCCCATTGTCATCATGGTGGAGTTCACTTGATACATAGGTTGGATGGATAAGTATAATATATCGGGCACATAGGAAATGTGTATAAACCAGAGAATATTCATATGAATAGTCAAGTGAAATTCTTGAACGGGCAAGATCATAGAGCTTAAGCTTGGTTTAGTTTGGTCCAAATATCCAAGCATATCCCTATTGTTTGAGCTTGGTTTGGTTCACATATATTGTACGAGCTTTTAGATTGGTTTAGTTTAAATATCCGAGTAGAGCTAAGTTCAAACAGGGGTCCGCTCGTTTCTTTTGTTAAATAAATAATGGACATGATAGGAACTTTTCTTATACAATGATAACACTAAAAAAATGAGTTGGAAAACATACAGGCGGCATGGATATACACCGTGAGCCCCACCACAGGAAAATAGTATTGATTTGAAACTTCTGCCTCCCAACAAATTTAGATCCTATGTTGTGATTTATTAGAGTTTTGGATCTTCTTTATTTTTTATCTCATGCTGTAAAATGAAATAGAAATTTTGATGGACAGATGAATAAAACACATATATCATAGTGGGGCCCACGGAGCTTTGACAACGACTATGTAGTGGGTGTTAAGATCACCATCCAATTTGTATGAGCCCATCGTCATATATATATATATATATATATATATATATATACATATATATATATATATATATATATATACACACACACGGAAACGCTCACCTGTGAGTGGATCCAAAATCTGCACCGTTCATGTGAAGCAGCACCTAGTGAAACCCCCCGGGCCGAAGTTTTACTTTGATCTAAAACTTTGATGGGCCATGAAAAATGAAAACAGTTTCCTCTCTTGATTTGCATTTCTCTTTTCTATGGCCCACCAAAATTTTAGATCGGGGCGAAAATTTTTCATATAAGGTTTCATGGGATTCCGCATCACATGGACCGTTCAGATTAGACACCCATGGCACGTGTGCAAAGGTGCACACATGCGTAGTGTGCAGGGAGCATGACTATATATATATATATATATATATATATATATATATATATATATATATATATATATATATATATATATATATATATATATATATGCCGTTCATTCATTTTTATATGTCATTTTAAGATATGATTTAAAATTAAATCATATATAAAGCTCAACTGGACTAATCCACCAGTAACAATGTGCATTATGTTTATGTATTATATATTATCTATGTCATCGTGTATATATATTATTCATGTTGTTCATCCTTTTTTATATATTATTTTAAGATATGATCTGCCTTGGTTTGAGTTTGATTTATTTTTTTTAAATGAGCTTGATTATGAGGCTTGGATTAGTTTGAAGGTTTTTCAAACTAATCTGAGCCGAGCTTTCGAGCCAACTTTTTTAACCAGCTCAATTTACAGGGAGGGGAGGAATCGGCCCCACGGCGCTTTCGAATTCCTCCACGCTCGGCGTACTATTTTTCTTTTTCCCTGAAAAAGAATATAGTAAGTATTAATTACTCCCGTATCATTATCTTATAGTACTGCACTATTATTTTGAAAACGTATCACATGGTTACTGAATCCGAACCATGTAAATCATTTGCATCATCATAAATATAGGCTTGCATAAAAATCAGGTTGTTCGAAGGATCTATTGGGCCACACCATTATAATCCATGAACTACTGACAATATTATCCAGCATACATGTTTGACCTTCAACGTAATTGGATGAGCCTGATTTTTCACTTTAGGTGATCTTCACGAAAGGGACAACCATTGCACACTTTATATGCTTCTATACAAACGAACATTTTAGTGGAAAATAAGTGCTGTACGGTAAGCATCGTTTCTTCCTTAACAGTATAGTACCTGCCTACACCAGATAAACCCATGGTAGATGAAAGTAGGGTGATGGTTTACCACCGTTTAGCTGAACATTGCTCCTGGAACTGGGCATCGGACTGAGTCGACTCGGATTTGGCCTAACCCGACTAGGTCCAGATTTTACATGTCTCAACCTGAACTCGGACAGAACCAGAACCGAGTCTAGAGTCAGCTGACTCGGTCAGACCCGAACATGTGCTAGTCTGAACCGATCCGAGTCTGACTCGGTCAGGAAAACCGAGTCGGATCGGATTGTGCAAGGTTCGGATCCGATTACTGAACAATAAACATTCGGTGGCCCCAGGAAACTTTTAATGGTGGCCATTCAACAACCACTGTGCAATAGAGAGATGAACGACGTGGATACCTGTTAAAATAGATGAACGGCGTGGATACCTGTCAAAACAGATGTCGGGTCCAAGCCACTCCAAGAAGTCGCAGTAATTCTCTATTTCACTAAAGTCGATCCCTTCTTCACTCAAAATCTAATCAACACTGAAAACGAAAATAACATCAATTATATAAACCTGTATTCACAATCCCCACCAAAAAAAAAATGTTTTGCAAGAAGAAGATCGGAATGAACCCATTTGAAATTCGAGGTCAGAAATGCCCACTTGATTTTCCTTCTCTGCATTTGGTGGTTGCCTCTCTCTCTCTCTCTCTCTCTCTCTCTCTCTCTCTCTCTCTCTCTCTCTCTCTCTCTCTCTCTTGGGCGGGAGAGTTTTGGGGAAAAAACGGGTAGGGTAAAAGGAGTTTTAGGTTTTGGGTGAAAAAAATGGTATTTATAGGTATACCTCTCCGGGTCGAGTCTGTTTGGGTCGGTTCGGACCCATTCGGTCCGGTTATTCGGACTAGATCTTTCTGGGTACAGTGTTATCTGAACTTGACTCGAATTAAATCGGATCTGGCAAATCAAAATCGATCAGACTCGATCAGACCGTCGATTCTGTTCGAAACAGTATCGAGTCGGGTCTGGTCGGGTCGGATCCACCAGATCAGGCCCAAGTTGCCTACGTCTAATTGCTCTACTTTTTCTTTTTTTTTTTCTTTTATCTTTTTTTAGCAGTTAGCTTGTTAGTACACACCTCACTATCAGTTCACACTTCACTGTTATCCACCCCCATAAGAGAATCGGTACCAAGCCCTTAGTATAAAATTGCTCCACTTTAAAATGCCATGGGCCCTACCCACGGCGGACAAAATCATGGTAGGTTGATAATTCAGTAGCATTTTTAAATTGACACTGAAGATCTTAGGTGTTGTTGTGGCTGGAGAACTGTCCAAAAATGTCACGTTACAGAACCCATGTGCACATTTGCTACGTGCAGCAATAACACATCTTCAAGCCCTCCACGGATTAGGTGCGGCCTGGTCTCACCCAAGAAACTACGGCTCTTACCATGGGCTCACCTTGATTTATGTACTCTATATATATCTACTTGGTCCATCCATTTTGCCAGATCATTTTAAGGAAATAAAATAAATCAAATTCAAATTTCATGTGAACCATATAATAAGAAAAGGTGGTAATTGACTATTATAAACTTCTTTTTGAGCCACAAAAGTTTTGAAGTAAATTAATTTATATTTGTTTTTTTGCCAAATTAGCTAAGTTTTTGTAAGCTCGTGAAGAGGTTGGATCTGTCAAATAAATATTACTTTAGGCCTTAGAAAGTTTTTAGTAGTGACTTGTTAAATAACCAATTTTTCCTAATATTGTCCACTTGAGATTTGGATTTGCTTTATTTTAGGCTTGCACCCTAAAATGCTCCTTAAAAACAGATGGATAGTCTAGCTACATATTACATACATCAAGGTGGGCCCCATGATAGGGTCCACCATCTTTAAGTGAGGCCGAAACTTTCCACCTATGCGATGTGGTATGTGGTATGTGGATTACCAGAGAAAATGACCAGTGTAGACGAAACCTTTTATCCAGCTGTTTTTATGAAGGAATACAAACTTAAGTTACCAACTTAGACTAGCACGTGCGGACAACGACTTTGAGGACGAAACTACCCCTCTTTTTTAGGGGTTCACATTTAACCGGTAGAACCGTGGAACCGGACCGGAACCGACCAAACGGTCTGGTTTGGTCCAGTTCTAGTTCCAAAAATCAAAGAACTGGTTACATCGGTCCGGTTCTCGGTTTGGGGGTATGTAGAACCGAATCGAACCGTGAACCGATCCGTAGAACTAAACCATAGATCCAATCCGTAGAACCGAACCATAGAACCGAACTTGGAACCGAATCAAGAACCATTTGTTGTTTCCATATTTGATTCAGGATTTATGGTTTATAATGCACAATTTAATTGTTTTCATAAATGTATTTTTGTACACCTTATACAATATCTAAACCATTCATCAAATGGACCACAACATCGATGGACATGGGCTTACAATTGGGTTGAATTATAAAAAGCCTAGAACCGTGGAACCGATCTGGAACCGAACCGGTTTTAACGGTTCGGTTCCGGTTCAGTTCTAGGGTGCCAACGGTCCGGTTTCGGTTCCAAATATCCTAGAACCGTTGGGAACGGTTCGGTTCCGGTTTCACCCCAGAACCGGACCAAACCTACCCGTGTGCACCGCTACTCCTTTTCACTGCGAAGACGAGCACTGACGCTCCTCCAACTGAGAGTTGTACGAACGGCTTAGAAGAGATCAAAGTTACATGGCCCCACAGCTATGTATTTATTATATCCACACCGTTCATTCATATTTCGAGATCATTTTGGAGCATTATACCAAAAAAAAAAAAATCATATCCAAAGATCAACTGGACCACACCACAAAGAGCAGCGGGAAAATTGATTTTCACAATTAAAAATTTTGTAGGGCCCACCATAACATTTATTTTCCATTCAATCTATTCATAAGGTCACAAAGGCCTGGATGAAGAGGAAAAACAAATTTCATAATGATCCAAAACTTCTGTAACCCCTAAAAGGGTTTCGATGGTAGACATTCAATTCCCCACTGCCTTTTACAGTGTGGTCCACTTGATAGCTAGATCTGTCTTATTTTTCATCTCAAGCCTTAATATGAGTTCTCCAAATAGATGGACAGTTTGGATATAACACATACCTCATAATGGGACCCACAAAAATCGATGGGGATTACATTAGGAAAAAAAAAAAAAGGAAACGAGCGTGGGTTAGAACTGGCCTATGGCTACGGATTATAACCGTAGCATTACTGTAATGTTATGCACTTTTTTCGCTTTTTTTTATTTTTTACATGAAGAACTTTATTCTACCTACATTTTTCTCTAATACATATTTATATAAATATGTGTGTGTGTGTGTGTGTGTGTGTGTGTATAGGGAAAAGGTATAATGCGCTCGAGCTGACGATAAGCTCCTATGAGGTCGAGCCGTGTGGGCCCCACCATGATGCGTGTCGACCATCAACACCGTGCATTTGATGGGTCCCCTTTAAATTATGGGATATCCCAAAAATTAGCCGTATACGGAACTCAGGTGGGCCATACCATCTAAAATTATCTGAAGACACCGTTAAAACATATAAAAGCACTTGGTGGGGCCCACTTGAGTTTTGCATGTGCCTGAAACTTGGTCTGAACCCTCATTCAAGTGGGACACACATAATGGATGGGCTGGATTTGCAAACCACATCTCGATGGGCCCTCAAAAATGGTTATGCATGTTTTAATGGTGCACAGCCCCTCTCCACTTCTGTATGTGGTGTGGCCAACACAAGTCACGAATTGACTTGATTTTTGAGACCTAGGCCCACAATGGAATGGTGCATCTGACTGATGGGGTAGATGTTCGAAACGCATCACGGTGGGGCCCACACAGCTCGACCTCATGGGACAGACTTGTGAGGTCGAGTTGCATAGTACCTTTTCCCTATATATATATATATATATATATATATATATATATATATATATATATATATATATATAGTCATGCTCCCCTATGCACATTTGCACACGTGCCATGGGTGTCTAATCTGAACAATCCATGTTATGCGGAATCCCATGAAACCCTATGTGAGAAATTTTCACCCCGATCTAAAATTCTGGTGGGCCATAGCAAAGAGAAATGCAAATCAAGGGAGGAAACAGTTTTCATTTTCATGGCCCATCAAAGTTTTAGATCAAAGTAAAACTTGGGCCCGGGGGGATTTCACGAGGTGCTGCTTCACATGAACGGTTCAAATTTTGGATCCAAATCACGTATGATGGGTTCTCAAAAAAGTTCGTACGTAGTACGTACGAACTGGTTCGCAGGTGAGCGTTTTCGTGTGTGTGTGTGTGTGTGTGTGTGTGTGTATAAATTCTCTCTTTTTTTTCATTTCTTTCTTTATTTTTTTAATAAGAATATCTTCTAAACTAAAATTAGTTACTCGACGTACCATATATGATTTTGGGGTAGGAGAAGCTACTTTACCGAACCAACCTAGTTATTTTCCAAGATTCCATCAGGTCGATGGTCGAAAATACATTTCATTCACTTCGCAGTCAATTTCAATCACTTCGCGGTCAAACTAGAAATTGAGCGGGGTCAAACATGAAATTGAGTGGGCAAATTGAAAATTGAGCGGGGTAAGGTAAGAATTGAGCGAGACAAGGTAAGAGTTCAACGAGGGAATCTAGAAATTGAGCGAGTGAAGCTAGAAATTGAGCGAGACAACCTAGAAATTGAGCGAGGCAACGTAGAAGATGAGCGAGGGAACCTACGATTTGAGCTAGGCAACCTAGGAATTGAGCGAGGGAAGTTAGAAATTGAGCGAGGGAAGCTAGAATTTGAGCGAGGGAACCTACAAATTCAACGAGACAACCTAGGTTTTGAGCGAAGGAAGCTACAAATTGTGTGAGAAAACTTAGAAATTGAGCGAGGCAACCTAGGATTTGAGCGAGGCAACATAGGAATTGAGCGAGGGAACCTAGGAAATGAGTGAGGCAACGTAGAAATTCAGCGAGGGAAGCTAGAAATTGAACGAGGGAAGCTAAAAATTGAGCGAGGCAACCTATAAATTGAGTGAGGGAACCTAGAAATTGAGCGAGGTAGCCTAGGAATTGAGCAAGGCAACGTAGAAATTGAGTGAAGGAACCTAAAAATTCAGCGAGGAAACCTAGGAATTGAGCGAGGCAACCTAGGAATTGAGTGAGGGAAGTTAGAAATTGAGTGAGATAAGCTAAAATTTAAGCGAGGGAACCTAAAAATTCTGCGAGGCAAACTAGGATTTGAGTGAGGGAAGCTACAAATTGTGCGAGGGAACCTAGAAATTGAGCAAGGCAACGTAGGAATTAAGCGAGGGAACCTAGGAAATGAATGAGGCAACGTAGAAATTCAGTGAGAAATCCTAAGAATTGAGCAAGGGAAGCTAGAAATTAAGCGAGGGAACCTAGAAATTCAGCGAGGCAACCTAGGAATTGAGAGAGGAAACCTAGAAATTGAGCGAGTAAGGTAGAAATTCAGCAAAGAAACCTAGGATTTAAGCGAGGCAACCTAGGAATTGAGCGAGGGAAGTTAGAAATTCAGCGAGGGAAGCTAGAAATTCAGTGAGGCAATATATAAATTGAGCGAAGGAACCTAAGAACTGAGCGAGGCAACCTAGCAATTGAGCGAGGGAAGCTAGAAATTCAGCGAAGGAACCTAGGAATTAAGTGAGGCAACCTAGCAATTGAGCGAGGCAACATATAAATTCAGTGAGACAACCTATGAATTGAGCGAGATAACCTAGGAATTGAGCGAGGGAAACTAAAAATTAAGCAAGGCAACATATAAATTAAGTGAGGGAACCTAGCAATTGAGTGAGACAACGTAAATATTCAGTGAGGCAACCTATGAATTGAGCAAGGCAACCTAGGAATAGATTAGGGAAAGACCTAGGAATTGAGCGAGGGAAGCTAGAAATTCAACGAGGCAACGTATAAATTGAGCGAGGGAAGCTAGGAATTGAGCGAGGCAACGTAGGAATTGTAACGGAGCAATTCATAAATTTGATGGAGATATCATAAAAATATGATGGGGAACTTCCACGGATTCATGTAATGTAACAGAAAATTTTATGAACCGCTTGGTCAATTTCATTAATTGCTCAGTGAAATTTACCGAAGAAAATTTCATGTAAAGTTCGGTCAATTTCATTAACTGCTCGGTCAATTTCACCAAAGAGCATATTGTTAAGCTAGGTCAATTACATTTAAAGTTCATTCCAATTTATATTAGCCTCACCCAATTTCAAGTTTGCCTCGCTCAAATTCATGTTTCCCTTGCTCAATTTCTAGGTTGCCTCGCTGAATTTCTATGTTGCCTTACTTAATTCCTAGGTTCCCTCGCTCAATTTCTAGGTTGCCTCGCTCAATTTCTAGCTTCCCTCACTCAATTCAGAAGACTTTTTTTTACTGCATAAATCTTATCTTCCAGAACCTCAGCCGAGGAATGAGGATAATCTCATTTGGCAGCTCAATCCTCACGGTCATAATTATGCTAATTCTGCCTACAAATCTCTTCAGGTGATCAAAAGGGCCCCCTTTTCTAATAGATGAGATTAGGATGAAAGATATTATCTCAACGCTTCTTTTCTCTGTCTTGCTCTTAAAAATCGTTGAATCCAAAGCCCTCGGAGAAGAAAGATCTCTCTCCTAATAAAAATGAGAGGGATCTCTCTTCTATATTGTATGTATGAGGAAAGATATAGAGATCTTCTCTGTTTTTTCTATTCCTCTGTCTATGAGAGGATAGATAGTCTCTCAACAAAAGTCGTTCTCATCTTTGTTGATGATTTAACTAGCGCTCAATCTGTTGGTTGCCTCACTGAATTTCTACATTGCCTCGCTGAATTTAAAGGTTCCCTCGCTCAATTTCTAGCTTCCCTCTCTCAATTCTTAGGTTGCCTCACTGAATTTCTACGTTGCCTCACTCAATTCCTAGGTTCCCTCGCGTAATTTCTAGGTTGCCTCGCTGAATTTCTAGCTTCCCTTGCTCAATTCCTAGGTTGCCTCATTCAATTTATAGGTTGCCTCGGTGAATTTGTAGGTTCCCTCTCTCAATTTCTAGCTTCCCTAAATCAATTCCTAGGTTTCCTCGCTGAATTTTTACGTTATCTCACTCAATTCCTAGGTTGCCTCGCTCAATTTGTAGGTTGCCTCACTAAATTTTTAGGTTCTCTCGCTCAAATTTTAGCTTTCCTCGCTTAATTTCTAACTTCCCTCGCTCAATCCCTAGATTGCCTCGCTCAAATCCTAGGTTCCCTCGCTACATTTCTAGGTTCCCTCACTCAATTTCTACATTGCGTCGCTCAATTCCTAGGTTGCCTCGCTCAATTTCTAAGTTCCCTCACTCAATTCATAAGTTGTCTTGCTCAATTTCTAGCTTCCCTCGCTTAATTTCTAGCTCCCTCGCTCAATTCCTAGGTTGTCTCGTTCAATTGATAGGTTGTCTTACTCAATTTCTAGGTTCCCTCGCTCAATTTGTAACTTTCCTTGCTCGATTCCTAG